>CM064506.1:28313240-28829642 GCA_032716605.1 Paralithodes platypus | reverse complement strand
TATTGTTAGGAATATATATTTTAGTGTCACTTTCACTTGTTCATATTGTTCTGAAGGCACTTATTATTACTTCTGTGTGTCTCTTTCACTTATACTTAGTTTTATTATTAGTATAGTGTCAATTTCACTGGACTATGGTAATTGATAGTGTCATTTTCACTTATTGTTAGGAATATATATTTTAGTGTCACTTTCACTTGTTCATATTGTTCTGAAGGCACTTATTATTACTTATGTGTGTCTCTTTCATTTATACTTAGTTATATTATTATTATTATTATTGAGTGTCACTATCACTGTCACTTACACTTCAATAGTTTGTCATAGTGTGGAAATCATTGAAGCAGGTGCCAGCACACAGTCCCACCTGACACTCGAGGCATTGCCAAGTGCTTTTTGTGGGTTTGCGGGGTCGTCGAGTTGTGCGGCTGCACACATAGCACCTCTTCTGCATTCTTATTCTGCTGTTAGGACCCTGGAAAGGAAGGGCGACGAGCTGGTGCTTTCTGAAGAACTCGGCACACCCTGTTCTGTCCAGCATGCCTGGTCCTTGTAGTGGCTTCCCTTGTGTACCCGCATGTTTACCCAGGAGCTCAAGTATCATCTGCTTTTGGAAGGTCCGCAGGCTCTTGTACTTCATGACTGGAGTCCTCAAATGGTAGATGTTGTACGCGTTGAGGACAGACATATCTACTGTATGCAGGAAAAACTTCTTGTACCACCTGCAAGATGTTCGCAGGCAGTCTATGAAGCCCATCTGCATGTCGGACTTGTCGACGAGGCGCATGTTGACATTATAGTCCAGGACAGCAGCTGGTTTCGTGATAGGGTTCTTCGTCCTTCGGTCCACCTTCCCTGTGGCGACCATCTCTGCTTTGTGGCATGTGGTGAGGAGGTTGACCTTGCGCTGGTCATGCCAGTGGATGGAGAGAATGGGGCCACTCTTCTTATGGAAGATGTCCGTCTTCTTAGTCTTGGTTGGGTAGGCTGGCATGCCCTTCCTCTTCCCCTTCACTGTGCCGACAGTTCCGGTCTTGCGGTCATGGAGGTACTTGGCGAGGATAGGCGACGTGTAATAATTGTCGGTATAGAGGATGTGGTTGTCATGGAAGTACCTCTCCATCATCCTCTTTACCACAGCGCCGCCAAAACCAATGAGGGGGTCAATCTGCACTTCACCACCCTTGCCTCTGTAGACTATAAAGTCGAGCACATATCCCGTCTTGCAGTCGCAGAGGACGAAGAGCTTGATGCCGAAGCGGTGTCTCTTGGACGGGATATACTGTCGGAAGTGCAGCCTACCACGGAACAGGACCAGAGACTCGTCGATGCACAGCTTCTGAAAAGGAATCAGGTAGGTGGAAAACCGATGACGTATCATGTCATACAGTTGCCTGATCTTCCAGAGTGTGTCGGGCTCGTGGACATGCATGTTATTTGTCAGGTGGAAATATGAGAGGATGTCGAAGTACCTATCCCTTGACATGTATTTGCCAAATGCTGGAGTCGTTGTGAGGTCGCCAGTTATCCAGTAGTCGGCCAGAACGTGCTTCTTTATGTGTGTCATCAGCATTGTGAGTGCCAAGAACACATATAAATCTGCCACAGTGAGAGCTCTCCATGCCACCATCTTGGCACTGGTCTTCCTCCCAAGAAAGTTTGAACAGATAGCCTGGTGGTTATTTGTCTCTTTGACAAGGTATTCCATGACTTCATTGTCGTAGAAGCCACAGAAAAGTTCACTGGGGGTGGCATTTGGGCCACAGGGATATGCTGGTGACACCCCGGAACCCTGTTGTACCTCGTCAAAGGCAGGACAATCTGGCTCAAAATCCGCCCCATCTGTCCACACAAACATGTCAGCTGCTCGAGGACGAGGACGTGCAGCTGCAGCAGGCACACGCCCTGGACACCCTGGCACACGCCCTTGGCCACGCGGACGCCCACGCCCATGCCCAGGCCCAGGGGCAGCGGCGTCGGCAGGCTGACCACGTCCACGACCTCGCCCTTTTACTCTTCTTGTCGGGACTTCCTCTTCCTCTTCGTCTTCCTCTTCCTCTTCCTCTTCGTCTTCCTCTTCCTCTTCCTCAGGCGACGTCAGGTCATCTGGGGCAATGTTGGGGTCGTCAGCATCCTCTTCAGGAGACAACTCTGGTGAAGAATAGACCGGGCGTCGGCGGCGTGGGGCTGCGGGAGGTTGAGCAATGGGAGCCTCGGCCTCGGGAGTTGGGCTCCTTTTGCGGCTAGCCGTGGACTTTTCCGCAGGAAATAATGACCTACGATACGGGGCCTGTGGTGGCACACTGTGGGAGACCAATGACGCACTTGTAGAGGCCCTTTGGTCATCCTGAGGGACAGATGAAGACGAGGGCTGTGGGTGGCCCTCCCGGCGTCCCAGATCAAGGCGTCGGGACAAAGGAATGCGGGTGGTTGCTAGGCCTGGGTCGGCGTCACTATCACTATCTACGCCTTCCCTCACTTGTTCTGCTTCCCTGCGTGCTTTCTTGGCTGCACTTTTCACTAAAGACTGTTTATAGAAGTATTTACCCACTTTCAAGGGCGTACGGGCAGGCAAAGGGGAAGGTCCTGGCGTAGGGCTAGGCCTACCCTGACCTACGAAACTAGGCGAAGGGGTTGGCTCTAGCACACTTGGTACTTCAATAGCACCTTCCTCCACCACTTCCACATCAGGATCATCACTACTATCACCCCCCTCAAATAAATCCACATTGTCATCATCACCAAATCCCACAAAATCGTCAACTTCGCTTCCACTTCTACTCTGAATATAGAGGTTTTTGTCCTCAGAGCTTTCACCACTGCTCAAATCCGGGTTGAAAAGTTCACGGTGTATTGCACTCTCACTTAGCAAACGTTTCACTTTCCTTAGTTTCTTTTTCTTCTTGGTTGGCAGAGGCGTAGATGTTGCAAGCGGGTTAGCACTGGGACGCGCGGGAGATTGCACAGTATCGGACGCGTCGGAATTCATTTTTTTGCTGTAGCTCGCAATGGCGGCAACGTAGGAACTGATAAGAGTGGTAGTTGAGGCTTGGTGGCGCTACGATCGCCCACGCCAAGTAAAATTTGCCCGCGCTAAATTTAAAGTGCGCTTTAAAGCACATACCTTAGGTAAGGACGCCCGGGTAGCGGCCCTTCTGCCAAGATGTCCTTACCTAAGGCAGCCCGGGTAGGAAGGGTTAAGTATAGGATGAGGGGAAGATGGATTCAGGGAGAGAGTTCCAGAGCTCGGCTGTTGAATTAAAGAAGGTTTGAGAGTATCGTTTCACTTTTGGATTGGAGAGTTGCACAGAGTAGGGATGGGATTGTGTTGCAAGACGGGTGCTACGTACGGTACTCTATGTAGAAGAGTAGACATCATCCTGGGTGGTGACTTCAACGCAAAGACGTTGGCCTGGTTTGTCGACAACCCCGACACAGACAGAGGGCTGGTACTTCAACACCAAACAGAGAACTTCATCATCCTTAACGACATCCATCAACATACCCATATTCCCCACCAAGCCCTCTACAACCCATCATCTCCAGACATCACCTTTTGCTACCCAGAACTCGCCCCCACAACATCCTGGAGGGTGGTTAGAACCTTAGGCTCTGACCACCTTCCGATCATTATCACCACCAAAACCAGACTCACCCCAGCTAGCCACAAACACACTTACACCAATTATAAAAGAGCTAACTGGGAAGCATTCACAAATGAAAAAGAACAACACTTCACAACTCTTAAAAGCGTACCCATCACTAACATCAACAATGCTGTACACACACTCAATAAAACTATCCAAAATGCTGACAAGAAACACATTCCAAGAGGTAACAGAAAAAGACAACCCCAACTTCACACCAGAAATTCAAAACCTCATCAGACAACGTGACATACTGAAACACTCCCCAGCACCCCACACACAAGACATCACACAACAAATCCAAGCACTCAACACCCAGACTAACAACAAAAACTAAATTGGAATAACTTCCTACACACACTTGATCACAAGACAAACCCCAAAAAACTCTACAAAACACTAAACAGCATCACACTTTCCAACAGCAACACAACACAATCACATGCTGCAATCACAACAACAGACTACTCCTTCATGTAAACAACAAGCAAACACTCTCATCAATCACTTCTCACGTGTCAGCCACCTAAAACCCCACAAAGACGACCGACGTGTCATCCGTCGTAAGAGACAATTCCCCACAGACCCTGACTATACACCCTTCACCAATCACCAGACACAGCACATCATCAACAATCTCAAGCACTCACCCGCCTGTGGCCTAGACAACATAAGCAACGTACCTCAGATACCTGGGACCACAAGGCATACAAGCACTCACTAACATATCAAACTACAGTTATTCACACAACACAATACCAGACATCTGGAAGCATGGCATCATCATCACATTCCCCAAACCCAACAAAGACCCCACGCTACCCTCTTCACACTCCTTTGCACCCCCTCCAAAGTCATGGAACGCCTTGTACTACAACTAATTACACCCGACCTACCCCTAGCTCCAACACAACATGGCTTCAGGCCACTGCACTCCACAAACACTCTTCTCACAGACCTTACACAAAGAGCTTTTGACGGCATCAACTCAGCTAGACCACCACACCGATCACTACTAGCCACACTCGACATTAGTAAAGCCTTCGATGCCATCCCCCGCCACAACCTAACAAACAAAATTTACAACACAAACATGCACAACACAAAAAGGTGGCTGGCCAACTTCCTAGCAGGCAGATGTGTACACGCATCTTTTGCTGGTCAGTCATCTAGAATCAGAAACTTTCCAACGTAGTCCCACAAGGATCCGTCCTATCGCTCGCACTCTTCAATCTGTACATGCACGACATAACTATACCCAATACACCCCAAATAAACTTAGCCTCCTATGCAGACGACATAACACTCACATGCACACACCACGACCCATAAACAGCAACAGATCTCCTTCAACCCTATCTCAACACACTACATGGCTGGTGCACTACAAACAGACTTAATCTAGCCCCAGCCAAATCCACCGCAACCCTGCTCACAAGCTGGACAGGAGAACACGAATACATCCCTCGACTCACCATAAACAACACACCCCTAACACATACACACACACCCAAAATCCTAGGAGTAACATATGATACTCATATGACATTCAAACAGCACACCACAAACACGAAAAAGAAAGTGACACCCAGACTTAACGCCCTCAGGTCACTTGCTCACACAAAATTTGGACACAACAAAGAAACCACCACCACAGTTTATAAACAATACATAAGATCAGTGATGGAATACGCAAGCCCAGTCTGGGCTTCTGACCTAGCTGAAACACATCACAAGACCTTACAAACTATTCAAAACAAAGCCCTAAAAATCATTACAGGCTGCACAGCTACTACACCCACAGATCACCTACATCAAGAAACCAAAATCCTCAAAGTCAAAGACCATCTGGGCATGAGAGGCACCCAATTTCTGGCAGTAGCCTCTACGAACCAAAACCACCCACTACACTACATGGCAACACACCCACAGACACCAAGAAATATCAAAACAACACCCAGCACACGGTATCACACACAAATACTGTCCTCTCTCCCTCCCTGCCCACCCCAAACCAACTTCCAGAAGCACATCCATACTCATATCTCTCGCCGATCCATCCACTCACTCATAGACAACATGCAGCTGCAAGCACGACCTCCCGAAATCCATCCTTCCGAATCCTCCCTTCCTCGCGAAGACAGAGTCCACCTGGCCAGGCTGAGATGCGGACACCATCCAGCTCTTCTGAGCTATCAGAAGAGACTGGATGACTCCGTCGTCGGCACCTGCCCGGGATGTAACACAGCACCCCATACCATCAAACACATCATAGAAGACTGCATTTCACACAACCACTTACGCCAACAACACAATCTACACTCAATGAGAGCTCTGTGGGAAAGCCCGATCGCGGCCATGGCCTTCCTCGGGGACTCGGGGCTGTTCGGCCAGGCAGCTTATAGAACAGCAGCAACAACGTAGAAGAGGTGGTATACACTGAGAGAGCTCTGAGGAACATTGATTATTGTAAAAGCGGTAGAATAGCGAGAGAGATGCAACATTGCGGCGAAGAGAGAGTTACCCAATAAAATTTCTATTTAACAAGTCATTAGAAACAGGTTTAGTTCCAGAAGCTTGGAAGCTTGGAAATGTAGTTCCGATCTTCAAAAAAGGTGAGAAATCAATCGCATCCAATTACCGTCCCATTAGTCTCACATCAATCATAGGAAAGCTATTAGAGTCAATTATTGCTAGGCAAATTAGAAACCACTTAGAAACATGTAACTTAATCAATTCTTCTCAGCATGGATTCACTCAGGGACATTCTTGCCTTACTAATTTGCTTAGCTTTTTCTCAGAGGTATATGAAGCAGTAGATAATGACAAGTCATATGATATAATATATTTAGATTTCAGTAAAGCTTTCGACAGAGTCCCTCATGAGAGATTGATAAGAAGGGAAGTAGAGGCGCATAGGTGGGTCGTTGTTGGGATGGATTAGGTCATGGCTAATTGGTAGGAAGCAGAGAGTCAGCATAAATGGTATTAAGTCAGAATGGGGAGCAGTCAAAAGTGGCTCCCCCAGGGATCTGTATTGGGTCCTCTGTTGTTTGTTATATACTGTACATTAATTAAAATTAAAATGTAAAACTTGCAAACTAAACAAACCAAAACTGGGACAAAGACAATACAAAGTCAAATTAACTTATCAAAATCGCTATGTGGAAACAACGCTTACATAAATGACCTTAATTTATGTATAACTATATACTATATACAAGCTGGCCACTGTGCCTAGGTGGGATATGGCTGTAGTAGGGGAAAATAATAAATTAAAACAATTGTATTCATCTTCCCTATCTTTAATACCTTGCATTTGTTAATGTTAAAATTTATCTGCCAATTCACTGACCATTCATGTACTGTAAGGTATCTAGATCCCTTTGGAGGCACTCTCGCTATCTGAATCTATTGTCCTCCCCATTTTGGTATCGTCTGCGAATTTACTTATCCTACTTTTTTTTTTTTTTTTTTTATATAGTAGGATAAGTAAATTTGCAGACGATACCAAAATGGGGAGGACAATAGATTTAGATAGCGAGAGTGCCTCCAAAGAGATCTAGATACCTTACCTTACACGAATGGTCAGTAAATTGGCAGATGAATTTTAACATTGACAAATGCAAGGTATTAAGATAGGGAAGATGAATACAATTGTTTTAATTTATTATTTTCCCCTACTACAGCCATATCCCACCTAGGCACAGTGGCCAGCTTGTATATAGACCTAGTGTGTGGAGTGCATGTTGACTCTTCCTGTACTATTGGATTGGCTGTGGTTGTGAGTGTTGTCTGTAACCAGTATAATTAACTCAATCATGCTAAACAGGTGCAAGCATTCTCATTGTTAATGCAACACTGGTCTACTGCACCTTTGGTGTTCGCCATTGTAGAGAGGGGTTGGAGGCCATGAAAATGAGTGACATATAGTACTCTTCCATTTATCTACATTAATTTATCTATTACACAGACATTAAACCAGCCAACGTGTTCATAACGGCACAAGGTGTGGTCAAACTGGGTGATCTTGGACTGGGTCGCTTCTTCAGCTCCAAGACCACCGCGGCTCACTCCCTAGTGGGCACCCCCTACTACATGAGTCCGGAGAGAATACACGAACATGGCTACAACTTTAAGAGTGATATCTGGTCCCTGGGATGTCTGCTGTATGAGGTTGGTATAAGTCTAAACTATAGCTTTATCAGAATTCTTCCATATTTAGGGTAGGTCTTTTGTATGTCAAGTAAAGACCCTAATCCTGCTTTTGGCAAGTAGCATCACTAATAAGATCATACACTATGAAACCTAATATTAGCTAGACTGTTGTATGACCAGAGAAATGTGTAGGTCTATTGACATTTCCCGTGGTTTAGGGGTTAAGACTGAGTGATCTATGTGAATTATGGTTTCAGTCTCATGTCCTACTGGTAACTGGCACCGGACTAAAACCGTACTTTTTATAGATCACTTGGTCTTTGAAGTGTATAATTATGTAATGTAGGCATACATATTTCATAATTAAATTGTGTTTATTCTTATGTATTCATCAACAAATTTGCTGCAAATTATGAACAAATATTTGTCTAACTACAGTATAAGGAACAGAGTAAAATATAGTCTGGGTTATTGCTATTCCCAAAAGGCAAGAAAGTATGAATGTACTGTAATCATAATTGTGTAAATTTCCTTAATGTTTTGTTAGGCCTATTAATTTTGTCCATATACAGTATATACTGTACTGTACTGTACTGTATATTGTTGTACAGTACAGTACTGTATGTATATTATTTGTTCTCAAGGTATTTTTTTCTGTGTGCCATAGTATAACAAAAACAAATGTAATTATGGTAATAGTTTTATATTATTCCAGATGGCAGCCCTTCAGAGTCCCTTCTACGGAGACAAGATGAACCTCTACTCCCTTTGTAAAAAAATAGAAACCTGTGATTACCCTCCACTGCCCTCTGACCACTACTCTTCAGAGGTCAGTTTTGGATAATTTCTTGTATAAAGTTAATATTCTTTGTTCAGTAACTAAGATTTTTTAGTAATACTGTACTTGCATGTACAGAGAATGGATGAAGACAAATTGCCAAGAATATATACATACAATTTACATACAATGGTTTAGCGTTACATTACATTGCCAAGAATGACATAATATATTGGAGCCAACATGTACAGTATACTGTAGCTTGTTTTATTAGACTACCAATAGTTTGTGAGAAGAAAGTTTAGCATTGCAACACTGTACAATCTTCTATATCATCTTATGTATGGAAGTAAAATAAGTGTGATTCAGTTAAGTATGTAAACATTAATGAGACTTAACATCAACACATGTTGACTTTGGAATGTAAACACCAGATTTAAACTGGTCAAAAAGTCAACACATATTAAACTTCAAATTCAATACCTGTTAAATATAATTTCCATTAGAAACAAATCATAGGTATTTTATTAACTTAGGAATAGCCTCCTAGCTCAGCGCCTGTTTTTTCCGTAATCGAGAATGTAGGCCTAGCAGGCATACTTACCTAGGGAAGAGGAGATGCCCAGTCTCCTGCTTCTCATCAGAAAGAAACAAGATATATAGTGAGAGATCCAGACAGAGTAAGCTATGGGAGGCAGGGGACGCTTAAACCCCGTTCTGATAGTTCCAGCCCATCACCACCAGTGGGATACAGTATGTAGAATGTAATTAATTCCCTGTTTATCTGTAACAAATTATCTAAGCCCTATATAACTCTCTTTCTAACAAACTATTTCAACCCCTCTATAATACTCTTTCTAACAAACTCTCTAATAGCTATCCTTATTGACACCATTTTTATTAATTTATCTAAAACTGATGAGAAAAGCATTGATGAGAGTAGATGCAGCTTGGAGCAAATTTGACCGAGGGACTACCATCATGTTCTGAGAATGTCGGTAAAACATCAAAGTTCCCTCTTACCTTTGGTTTAAGTGAAGCCAAAGCCAAAGGCTATTAAAATAATTAATTATAATGTAAAACTTCCAAAATAAACAAACCAAAACTGGGACGACAAGATAAAAGCAAAATAACTCATCAAAATCGCTATGTGGAAATGACGCTTAATCCTTACGCTGCGGGCATATTTGCGCTATTTTGGGCATATTCAGGCACTCCTGAATGATTAATCAAGTATCTGCATGAAATGAAGTGTATTCTGCCAAAAACTAAGCGTAAATAGCTTCAAAATGACATCAGAACGAGCTTCCTAACTCGCGGGGTTCACCCTCAGCGCTGCCATAGACATTCGGGAAAACTCGCTAATTATTAGCAGTGTAGCGGCTTGGCAACACTGCTGAGACCGCGGTCCGAGACCACAGTTTCCCTCAGTGCGCGGCTGGCCGTGCTGACAGTCGGAGGTGGGCCCCTCCTGTCCCGCCCACTGACACTCGATTTCTACGGCTTTTACAGGCTGTTAAAGCCTGGAAATTGCTCCAAGTTGCCTATGCGTTCTGGAACGTCTCCCGCAGCCAATGGATATTTAAACTGAATGACTGTAACCCTCCTGCCTTCCTTCCTGTCCCCCACTTATTCAGGCACTGTGGTTTGGAGTACTGGGTATTTTTTCATTTACAGTATTCTCTATGAAGAAAACTAATTTTGTATTTTAATATTTATACAGCTAAGGACCTTGGTAGACAACTGCATCAACCCTGAACCAGACAGTCGGCCAGACATCACCCATGTTTACGGTGTGGCTCGGGAAATGCACAACCACTCACAATCTCCCTCAAACTGTAGCTCCGCCCTCTCCAACGCGCACATTGCCGCTAATGCCGAAGACAAAAGTGTTGACGAGAGTAGACGAAGCTTGGAGCAGATCAGACTAAGGGACTAGCAGAGGGCCAACTGGCGTAGGTATGCACGGAGTGACGACAAGAACAACAGCAACACACCTAATGCACAGAATGCATGGAATGAGGTGCAGAGTCACGCTAGCCCGCACGACTCACACAAGGGAGGTGGAAGCAATGGTGTAAACGGATCCAAGAGGTCGGTAGGTAGTCAAAACGGTGGTGATAGTGGGTCTAGAAAATCGGTGGGTGGTGGCGACAGTGGGTCTAGAAGATCAACTAGTCCGCCTACCGGTGACCACTGGGCCCGTGATGCTAGGGCCCCACCTTCCTCGGAATCGTTTGATGGTTCCGGCATCACCAGAAGCCGCAGCTGGCGACGGAGCTCATCATCAAACGATGGAGGGGGTCAGCAAAGGCCGCCGGTTCGAACCCGTATCCCCGGAACCACCCGAGATGACCTTTCCCTCGTCTCTATATCCAACGGCGGAGACATGAAGAACTCCCGGGACCGTGACATGATCGTTACACCTCCGCAAGGTGCCGGGATGTATCCTCCTAGGAATAGGTACAATGTCCGCCTCCCACCTCTCAGTAAAAGACAGTACTGAAGAAATGTTAGGAATAAACAGTACTGAAATGAAGTCGTCGGTACAAACCATTAAATATGCTGCAGATAGGATTTTTTGAGAATAAAAATACTGTATCCTATTCAGACTTACAGAATTGCTTTCATATCCATATGTGAGATAATTAACCGAATTTCAATAAAAAAGGCAATTTCTTTAACAAATCCATTGAAAATAAGCTAAAGCAAATTGAAAGGATGATTATGAGAATCACACTACGGGTGTTTTGCTTCTTGATCTATAGATGTTATAAGCAAAATGTTGCCAGTGAAGTTCATTTCTTTATGTGGCGTGGATAGCCATTTTAGTCAGTGGGAAGATATAGATTCTCCACATATGTCCTAATGTGACCATCTCCATTGAATGTTTCAATATATACAGTAGTAATATTGTCCTGATGCAGATATTTAGTGGTTTTGTACTTTACCATGCATACCTATGCCAGTTGAAGACTATGGACTAGAACATTTTCCATAGAAAATAACATTCTCATTTAGATTCATCGGTTAGTTATGACAGTTTCATACAGGTAATTTTAGTGCTAAAAAAAATAATACCTGTACGAAAGTCAATATTTTTACAGTATATGTACAGTATGTATGTATGGATGGGGTAGGGTATGTGCCTGAGTATATAGTATGTATGTATGTTTATACAGTACTCTGGCACTTACCCCAGTGCCATTATATATACATATTATATTGTAATATTAGAAAGGAAGCTAGACCTAGAACACTGGTTATATTTCAATAATTTAGTTAGGTATTTCTTTTTATGATACAGTAATTGGCTGGCCATTATTCGGTTCCAATTTTTCCTTTCTCAATCATCATTATTCATTACTTGAGTGATTTGCATTAATAAAATGGCACACACCACTGTTAAATCTCAGCATAAAATTTAGAACACTTAAATATCATGAAATGGTTAGGGCAATCTGGAAACAAGGCTTGAATCAGATATTTACAAAAGGTCTAATGTGTTTATTGGGAATGTCTTTGCTAAGAAAGTCTGCTGAAAAGTCTCTACAGGCTGTGGTGAAGTGTTTAGTGTGCGGGCCTTTTTACTGATTCAATTTCATTAAAGTTAACCTGTAGCGTTGATATGAATACACCATTATATTATTCATTAATCTAGTCATACACACAATAACTTCCGAAATCATGTAATTAATGCAGGTCCCAGCCCATTTGAGCAATAAACGGAATGTGGACGCTATATTGTCGCGATTCAACTAACTTTCTTTTATTTTTTTTTATTTTTTTAAAGAATATACAGATCACCATTTTAGATATATTTTTGTTAGGTAACTTATCATCAACCTATTCTACTTATGAGTGTAAAGTATAGAGGTGTATTCTCCAACTTATGGAGGGAGCTGCATTTCAAATGCAAAAGCTTAGCAATTGAGGCAGCTCAGCATGCTGCTATCCTAGGTTCGAGTCCTTGGAGTGCCACATGTATTTGTTGATTTCATTAATTGAGTTTAGAAGTAAAGTTGGTTGGTGAAAAATTATGAATTAGGACATGAGACAAACCACCCCTCTTATGGAATATGGATCATTCAATGTTTGTCACTTTGTCAGTGGAATAGGTTGGCTAGAGTAAGGTAGCTAACATAACATAAAATAATTATTTAAATTCTTCCAAAGAGTGGGTAATCTACTAATCTGTGCAACTACAGTGTATTCATTATGATGATTCTAGAAATCATGACCCCCAGTTTCTTGTAACTCGGGGACTCATGAAGCAAATGAGATGTATATTTCCCCACCTATTCACTGGTTAACTCGTTCCAAATATTATAAAAATCAGCTTCATTGCTCAAGTTGTCTTTGAGTCACAAGAGGCTAGAAGTCAACATTTTAGACTTGTCATAATGAATAGAATATATATGGTGAAAAAGTGTAAATAACAAGTCTGTAGCCCAAATGACTGTAGTCTACTGTACACTACATTATAAAGATCATGCCATGCCAAAGGATATTTTCTTCATTCTTCAGTAGACAATTACTTATAGTTTACTTGCATCCGTAGTCAACATTGTTCAACCAAATATTATTTGTATTTTTATAAACTAATGTAAATATTATTCCATACTATCCATATAATGACATATTAAGATTTTAAAACTCATTCATAATAATCATCTCTGATATTGTACTTGCATACTACTACAAAAGGATGACCGTGGCAGAAACACCTCTAGGTTCCTTTGTTCAGAGGTATATTTGGTAAAGACTTGGATACAGTACTGTACTTCAAATGGACGCTGACGAGATGCATGTTCTCCCCTGAAATTAAAAGTCAAATAGTATTGGCTTGATTCAACAATAGTGTGGACAACAAACATCTTGTCTTGTATGAAGACATTCAGATTATAATCGCTACCAACCATGCTACGTTTATAAATATCCTCCACAGAAAGAAAAAACGATTGTTGAGCTAAAGTTAACGAAAATGGTGTAGTGACAGACGATTATAGAGTTTAGTAGTTATAATTATCTATCTATCTATCTATTGCCTGACGCCGTGATCCCCGAAGGGGTGGCCACGAACAAACCGCCCCCATGCACCTCTGTCCCCAGTCAGTCGACGCCCCTCCCCCCAACCAGCACCGCCTTCGTTCATGTAGTTCCTCACTCCATCCTTCCACCTCATATTCGGTCTACCTCTCCCCCTCTGTCCCTCCACCTCGCTCTCGTACACCCTCTTAGTCATTCTCTCGCTTTCCATACGTTCCATATGGCCGAACCATCTCAAGTTGTTCCTTTTCACACTATCCAGCACATCTACCTCCACACCACACCTCCTCCTTACTTCCTCATTAGTCTGTCTATCCCTCCATGTAACTCCGCACGCACTCCTTAAGTAATTCATTTCCACTGCTCTCACTCTTGGTCTGAGTCTCTCAACCAACGTCCATGCTTCGCTTCCGTAAGTCAGTGTCGGGATTACCACACTGTCATGCAAGGACTTCTTCACTTCCATACTGACCACCCTATTTCTTGTTACTGCTTTTAGCGTTCCTACAACCCTCTTCCCCTGTTGTACCCTCTCCCGCACCTCTTTATCCATAGTCCCATCTTTACTCAACACACTGCCCAGATACTTAAAAGAGTTGACGATCTCCATAGCCTGACCGTTCAGCTTCACCTCACACTCTGTGACTTCACCCCTTTCGAAGACCATAACCTTGCTCTTCCCCGTATTTACCTTCAAATTCCGTTTTCGCACACTATTCCAAACTCATTTACCAGACCCTGCAACTCCCATTCATTATCACTCATCAGAACTGTATCATCCGCAAACAGCAGTATAGGTAGCTTCCACTCAATTCCCTCCCTTTTCATCGATACACCAACATCCACTGCTCTTGATAGTATTTCTTTCATGACGCCATCCATATATACAGTAAACAACCACGGGGACATCACACACCCCTGTTTCAAACCAACATTCAGGTCAAAGAACTCGCTCTGCTCACTCTCCACACGTACTGCCGCCTTTGCACCCTCATACATGCTCTTCACTACTTTCAGCAACTTGCCCTCTACTCCGTATATTCTAAGTACTTTCCACAAACCTTCTCTATCCACTCTGTCATAGGCCTTCTCCATGTACATAAAGGCAACATACACCTTTTGTTTCTTCTCCAGATACTTCTCCACAACACAATTCAGGGTAAAAATCTGATCTACACATCCCCTTCCCTTCCTAAAACCTCCCTGCTCGTCGCCTATCCATTTCTCCGTTCTCACTCTCACTCTCTCAATCACTACCCTACTGTATACCTTGCCTACTACGCTTAGAAGACATATTCCTCGGTGGTTACCACACACTCCTCTTTCCCCTTTGCCCTTATATAGGGGGACTATTATGCCAGTCTTCCAGTCATCGGGTGCACTCCCCTTCTCCCATGCTAGTTTGCACATTTTCCATACCCATTCTATCACTATCTCACCACCATACCTCAACATTTCCCCACACACTCATTATAATTATAATTATAATTATTATTATTACATCAATAAATATGTTAATTGTGTTGTAAATTTTTTAAAAAATGCACTCCTTGAGTAATTAATTTCCAAGAGTGAGAGCAGTGGAAATGAATTACTTAAGGAGTGTGTGCGGAGTTACATGGAGGGATAGACAGACTAATGAGGAAGTAAGAAGGAGGTGTGGTGTGGAGGTAGATGTGCTGGAAAGTGTGAAAAGGAATAACTTGAGATGGTTCGGCCATATGGAACGTATGGAAAGCGAGAGAATGACTAAGAGGGTGTACGAGAGCGAGGTGGAGGGACAGAGAGGGAGAGGTAGACCGAATGAGAGGTGGAAGGATGGAGTGAGGAAGTACATGAACGAAGGCGGTGCTGGTTGGGGGGAGGGGCGTCGACTGACTGGGGACAGAGGTGCATGGGGGCGGTTCGTTCGTGGCCACCCCTTCGGGGATCACGGCGTCAGGCAATAGATAGATAGATAGAAAAATGTTAATGTGGTGTTAAGTTTTGTTTAGTTCAAACGCTTGCAAAAGAAAAATTAGCGCTCTTTTAAATAAGTAAAAATATTATTATTATTATTATTATTATTATTATTATTATTATTATTATTATTACTGTATTATCATCTATCAATTTTAGTCAAGAACGTGCCTTTCTATTTCTCTTTCTTGAGGCATTCGAGTGGTCCACTGAAACAGACCCTTGACAAGCTTAGAAGCATTTCTACCATGGTCATCCTTTAGCAAGTTTCCAAGGAAGAAGCAAGGCATTGGAGATGATGATGAATGATTATAAATACTGCACAAAAGGCTGTATATTCCAGCTGTTTATTAACTATTTATGCTGATTCACAAAGTGAAGGGCATGAACTAATCAGCATGTTGTTGAACTTAAGGAATGTAATAGACCAATAAATTTATCTGTTAAACATGACTAGTTTTATTTATTCTTTACTTACTATAATTCAAGTCGGTGAGGTAAAGCTGTTTATTTAAGGGGCTCTAGTAAAATAAAAATTGATATTTTAACTTGTTGGAGAGGTAGGTCTACTACTGTAGGGTGTGCAGTTAAATTAGTATAGAAATTAAAAGCGGCAATGACCGCAGTACAGAGTGGTAGTTTCCCTTGCCCTGTCTGTAAAAAGGGGGTTGGGTGTTGTTGTTGTTCCCTAACCTGCCTGGCCGAACAGCCCCGAGTCCCTAAGGAAGGCCATGGCCACGGTCGGGCTTTCCCACAGAGCTCTCAAGGAGTGTAGAGTGTGTTGTTGGCGTAAATGATTGTGTGAAATGCAGTCTTCTATGATGTGTTGAATGGTATGGGGTGCTGTGTTACATCCTGGGCAGGTGTCGACGACGGAGTCATCCAGTCTCTTCTGATAGCTCAGAAGAGCTGGATGGTGCCCGCATCTCAGAGGGGTTGGGTGTAATTCAATTCAGTGTTGCACATGCCAAGGATGGGTGCATAAGAGGTGTAGTGGTTTGAGGGGTCCCTTGTCGTGGGCCATTAACTTTGAATGTGCCATATGTAAGGGTGTCTTGGCAGTACCAGATCCACCTGGTAGCATAGAGTTCGGGGATGTGCAACTGGAGTGTGTCGATGAGTTTTGTTACTTGGACGACATGATTCTGCTGATGGTGGGGCTGCGGCCTGCTGAGTCAGGAGAGTCAGAAGTAGATGAAAGAAGTACAGGTATAGAGAGATGCTGCCGTTACTGACCATAAAAGGGCTCTCCCTACAGCTAAAAGGGAGGCCGTCATTTTGAATGTTCACATTGGGAATCATGCTTATCTTAAAGAGCATGTTTTAAACTATAAGTATGTCAGACTGCATAATTGTATCACCTTTTGAATGATATTTAATTTACTTTCTTCACTAATCTTGAAGTTTGGCCCCACATATTCATCTCACCATTCTCATCTTGTTACGTTCCATTCTGTTGATACCATCCACTTTGACAGGCCACATTTCTGAAGTGTGGGTCATTGTGCTTCTGGTACATGAAGCGTACACCTTTCCCTTCAAGGGGAGTGGAAGTATTCTCATAGTTAGAATTGGCAGCAGTTCTCTGAACTTTGCCCAGCCACATTTAATTCTGACAATAGAGGTAGATAGAGGTCATTAAAGGGTCCTGAAAATGTTTGACCAAATCATGAAGGTCTGTGAGAGAGTCTTTGAGGGTTTGGTCAGGCAAAGCATCTCCATTGATGATATACAGTTTGGTTTTATGCCAGGACGTGGTACAACCGATGCTATCTTCATAGTCAGGCAGATACTGGAAAGATACTTACTAAAAGGCAGGGATCTTTACTTTGTGTTTGTAGACCCGGAGAAGGCCTTTGACAGGGTGCCTAGAGATGTTGTGCAGTGGGCTATGAGGAAACTTGGTGTGGAAGAGTGGCTGGCGAGTGTGATAATGAAGATGTATGAGGATTCGCAAACTGCTGTGGATGAGGGTGATGAATGATGAGTTCACAGTCCATGTTGGAGTTCATCAGGGTTCAGTGTTAAGCCCCCTCCTCTTTATTATGGTCCTGGAGGCACTGTCTAGAGATTTTAGATCCGGACTCCCGCGGGAACTGCTTTATGCAGACGATTTAGTCTTAATAGCTGACAATGTGCAAGATGCTGAGGCCAAATTCAGAAGATGGAGAGAGGGCATGGCGAGCAAGGGTTTAAAAGTCAATATTAACAAAACCCAGGTTATGCATTGTAGATTGAGACGTGGAAATGTGGAAAAGAGCGGTGCATACCCATGTGCAGTGTGTGGAAAGGGTGTGGGAGCTAACTCAATTCGGTGTAGTGTCAGTCGATGTTGGGAGTAAGCGCTGTAGTAGAATAAAAGGACCCCTGCCGAAGAATGAGTCAGAAATCGAGAAATTTGAGTGCGTATTGTGCAAGGGCGAGCTTGTGTTAAATGATGATCCTGTGGTTGTGAATTTTGGAAATAAGTCATTGGAACTGGTGGACAAGTTTTGTTACCCTAGGAGATACTATCTCTGCCGGTGGTGGGGCCGAGGCTGCCACTGTCACTAGAATTAGATGTGGCTGGGGGAAGTTCAGAGAACTGCTGCCAATTCTGACCATGAAAAGAATGACTCTCCCCGTGAAGGGAAAGGGGTATGCCTCATGTGTTAGAAGTGCAATTATGTATGCCTCAGAATCATGGGCCGTTAAAGTAGAGGATGTCAACAGAATGGAACGTAATGAGATGAGAAAGGTGAGGTGGATGTGTGGGGCTAAACTGCAGGATAGAATAACTAATGATGAGTTGAGGAGACGCTTAGGTATAAAGAGTATTAGCAAGGAGATGCGTACAAGTAGACTGGGATGGTATGGGCATGTGGAGAGAATGGATGAACAAAATTGGGTGAAAAGATGCAGGTCTGTGATTGTGGAGGGAGCTGCACCAAGGGGTGGACCAAGGAAGACCTGGGATCGGACTATAAGTGCCGATCTCGAATCCAAAAACTTGATAAGTGAAGTAGTCTTTAACAGGGTTGTCTGAAATGCCGCCATTAGGACAAGAGACTGAAACTGCAAGTATGTGTAGAGCACTCAGTCTTAAAATGTTATGTATGTATGTATGTAATAGTGGCGGCCTCAGCCCCGCCACCGGCAGAGATGGTATCTCCCAAGCAGCAACTTGTCCACCACCTCCAGCGACTCAATGCTAAAGTTCACACTCTCGAGCCAGTTATTCAAACGAGCTCACCTTTGCAAACTATTTATACAAATTTCTAACTTTGGATTTCTTCCTTGGCAGATGTCCTTTTATTCTAGTACAACACTTCTTCCTATGATGTACCCAGCAATGACAGATGCTACACTGAATTAAGTTCATGCCCATTCCTTTTCTGCATACTGTACATGGGTTTACACCACATTTTGTCTACCTTTCCACACCCTAATCTACTGTGCAAAACCTTGTTTTATATACAGTACAGTAAAACCTCGACCATTCGGACCCCGATGATCTAGAAACCCGCGACTGTTGAACAAATACTTCAATTCGGACTCCGACCTCAGACTTCCAGAAAAGTCCAGAAGTTATAATGTAAAACTTGCAAAATAAACAAACCAAGAGAGGGACGACACAATATAAAGGCAAAAGAACTTATCAAAATCGCTATGTGGAAATAACGCTTTAGCAAAATAAATTTTTTAAATAAAAGAACACAAGTCTGAGAAATATAATCCTGACACAATCACATTCGGACTATATTACTCCGAATTCCAGACTTTTCCGGAAGTCTGAGTTATATACAGTCATGCTCTCGGTAACGCACTATTGTTTTCCCGCAGACACACTAAATGCGAAAGCTCTGAATATGGAACATTTTCAACCTACAGTACCAGGAATCGATTCGGCCCTGTGACGTCACGCTCAGCTCGGAGTTGTCACACTCGGGTCCGACCGGTTTCCTACCCTCCCTCCTAGTTTGTTTATCTCTGTTGGTCCGCCTATGCCTCAATAGTCTGGGTGAATATAAGGATCTCTCCTACTGTTATGTAACTGTGATGCCTCCCCCCCATTATCTTATTGTGTTTCTATGATATGTGATGTGTACTTTATGGTATTTCTATGATGCGTGATGTGTACATTGTGACATAAAAGAGAACTTTGGGACTTTGGCTGGGTCGAAATTATTATTTCCCATAAAGTACAGCATGTTATTTCGTTACCGCGTTTTTCGGTAACACTGTGCTCTGAAAGGACGAAATAACTGCGTTCTGTAGTCCAGAAATATGGGATCTTGTCCGGACTATATTACTCAGGGGAGGTGTGGTAGAGTGGTCATGCCACTGGACTGCTAATCCAATGGTCCCGGGTTCGAATCCCGATGCATCAATGCGAAGATATTATATTGGGATGGAATTTGTGCTGTACAGTACCTAGTATCAGTGCATTACCACAAGGCCCACTGAAATGCCAACAAAAATACCCTCATTGTTCCCTGATTAAATAGCATTGTACGAATATTCCCGTATTCAAAATATGCTACAGGGGGGCAATGCCTGGTGAGTTCATTGCTCAATAGGTGGCGTTCTGAGAGTGAGGGTCCGAATCTAGGTGGTGAGACAGTGAAGCACTGGAGCGAAGCAGCTTCAGAGATGTGGCTGCTTCGAGCCGTGGGTGGGCAACCATGCATCTTGCGAAGGCAAGATCTCGGGGGCTGGTTGTATCCCAAAGTGCTTCACATGTCTCACTCCCTAGACTGGAACGAGACCTCACGAGCTTCGCCGTTCAATGTGTAGTACGGTTGAATGTACAGGCTCTCAGCCTATGCCCTGAGAGGGAGTAGTTGGAATATAGAAAAAAATAAAAATAAATAAATAAAAAAAGACTTTTGGAAAAGTCTGGAAGTGTGAATATAATAGTCCGGGTGTTAGATCTTGTCGTGACTATATTTCTCAGACTTTTGGACTATTCTGGAAGTCTGAGGTCAGAGTCCGGAGTTTCAGATATTCGGAAAAATCACTCTTTCAGATAGGCTCTCCCCCCATTAATCCGAAATGTGAGGTTTTACTGAACATACACACATACAATGGCTTAACGTAATTTTCCATTACATACAATGTAACGGCTCAGACGTCGTTGCATTTCCGTAGTTGGAATATAAGGTAATAAAGTCTCGTCAAAAAACCACCCCATGATGTAATCAATTTGGCTGATGTTGGCATAGTGCTAACCGTCATCATCATCATCATAAAATCTAACGCCCCGCTTCCAGAGGAAGCTCCCCAAACGGGATGGCCATGGCAGAAACTACCTCCAGGCTCCCAGACATGCCCCGACTGACCCACTCCACAGTGCCATTTCCACTAAGTGGATTATGACCATGAACACTGAAGGAGCAGACCCAGAGCAGTCCCTCACCAGGATGGCAGTTCCACCACTGTTTTGCTATTTTATTTACCCCAGTGGGGCCCTGGCTGGAAGCATAGGAATTTTCTGAAGATAGGAACCAGTGGTCCACTGCTCCAGAAGCTGATTGCACCACCAAAGTGGCGGGCGGTGGGGTCGCCGCATCCCGACGCCAGAGAAAGGCCAACTGCCTTCACCACTCTCAAAAAAAAAGTTAGAAATAAGAATGATGATAAAGGTACAGTCAGAAACGGCTATGGGAAGTAGAGGACACCAACCCTCACTCTGATAGATCCAGCCCACTACCACCGCGTGCTGTAGAAAAACTCAACAAAGTCCAACTACAGCACCTGCACTATCTACAAATTTCACCAGCCTCAACAAGTGCTACAAGAAGACAGTACCATACCAAGACTACTGTAGATTAGGCAACTTGGACTTAACAAAAAATATCTGCCACAACACTGCCCCACCATGCAAGCACTGTGGCCAACTCTGGCATGGCGCCAAACAACACCAAGGTAAGACTATAACCTATTTTTTTCCAGCTGATGGTAAATTGAAGTCTTTAGCATCAGATGTCATGATTCTTACTGGACAAATCTGATACTGCTATGTCTGTGTGTCATATTATTGCCAAGTTTTCATAATTAGCAACCTATTTCGCCACAAAATCATGATAATAAAGTAGTAATCAGAATGGAGAGATGGCAATTTAGTATCAGCTGGAAAAAATGGAGTATATATAGTAGAGTCCCCTGTGGCACCTATCCACATCGCACCAGTCTTGGCAGTGCCAATAGCAAGGTTTTATTGTATAGTAATGGCTGTTGGTCCACAAGTCTACCGTCATCCTCCCTATTATTCGCCTTGTACGATGCGTGGGTCATATTTTTTTTCCCTCCACCATATGATGAAGGTCCCCTTACAGTAGCCCATGGGGGGCTATTGTACAGCATCCTGTACATTATCTGTACTAAACACTAGGTTATCTGCATATTGTAGTTCCCAAGTCTGTTATTATGAGGAGCCTAGATATCCCGACCCCCAACCTCTCACAACTCAGGACCTGAGCAACTGATTTGTTACCAACCCGCCCCGCTAGGTGCCAGACGCTTCCAGGAGATTCTGAGTTTGTCACACATACCCAGATCAGTGTGATCTGTGGCTTGGTTGAGAAAAGATGCATGTACAATGAAGAGCATTTTTAGAAGCTTGAAAATCAACAAAAATAGGGCCACTTCTCCATGCAATTGTGATAGCTATACAGTAAACCCTCGCTAACTCGGACTAATTGGGGGGAGACCACTTCCGAGAAGCCCGATTTTCCGAGATGTCCGAAGTCCGACTTAACCGTACAGCCCCAGCGACGCGTCTGACGCGTCGGGGATGTATGTAACGCACAGCCCCAGAGACGCGTCTGACGCGTCACCCTAATTGCGCTGACCGTAACCTCAGGTGTAGCCACTCAAGAGGGCTCAGATTTGTATGGGAACTGTGTACATATCCCACGCAACCGTGCCGATGGTTGAAAACTCTCAAAGTCCACGTGCGTGCGCGTGAGCGCGCAATAACCTGGTTTTTTGGGGTAATTGCCTTCAATTTTTTACTCTTGTAAAATACGTTTTCGGGGGCTTTGTAGGACCATTCTTTAAGCGTTTTGAGCGGTTTTTCGTGGTTTTTCCTTCATTCCTAACCCATTCGCTATTGTTTCTGGAATAAAACCATTTTTTGAAAACCGGCCGGGTTCTGGTGAACAAACATTACAAAACTAGCTGGGGCTCCACGGGTTAACAACCCCAAATCAGTACATCACTCCTCCCTCAATAACCCATGTCCTATGCCTAACTCTGCCCCCACTAATCCTCCCCAGACCCACATAACCTTTAACCAGACAGAGACTGACACCAAGAAAATTCCCCAAATTTGTCCTGTTAACAACCCCAAATCAATACATCAGTCCTTTACCAATAACCCCTGTTCTACACCTAACTCTTCCCCCACCAACCCGCCGCAGTCCCCCCAACAAATCCCGTTTCCTAACTCGCTCACCTCTCACCACCCTGACCCTCCCACACGCGCCGTTAATCCTCCCCTCACGCGTGACGACCTAGGGACCCAACCATGTTCCCCCCCTTCCCCCAGAAATGCTCAGCTATTCCCCCACCAACAAAATTTCCCTTGTGACAGTTTTCCGTCAGTAGCTCCCTTCCACCCCCCCACAATTCACACCCCTAATAAACTTCAAAACCCCACACTTGACTCACCCCCTCATGACAGACAAACCCACCAACCCCAGATAACCTCTAAACAAACCGTCACTGCCACCGACACACCCCACCACTCTGATCCTCCCACACGCGCCGTTAATCCCCCCCTCACGCGTGACCCCCACCAAAGTGATTTCCCCCCCCTCATGCGTACCGAACACCTGCTCACCAGTCGGTCCCCCACCATCATGAGCCCAGCTAAACTTTCAACCTCCACCAATTCCCACCCTGCCAGCCTAACCTCTCACGACCACATTCCGAACGAACAATCACCCCGTACATAAGCCCTACCTCCTTTTTCCCCCCTATCTTACCTCCCTCTTCACCGTTACCCCACCCGCCCCAAATTACACCCCCAAAGATCCCGCTCGACAAAATACCACTCCCATCCCAATCCAACCACAAAACTTTTTCCACCTTGGCTAAACCCCAAAATACTCTCTCTCTCGCCCCAAACAACATAATCAACCTCTCAACTTCAACCACTCCTCGAAATCCCATCCATGTCTCTCCCGAAAATAAAATCAGTCCAAATTCAACCCCTCTCAAACCACAACCCTGCCTGCCCAGACCCCCCCCCCCCACCATCTCCCTATCAAATCCCCACACCCCAAACCTCTAAACCACCCGATCATAGTAAACTCTCAACCTTCAGCCTTACTCACCCTTCCCCAAACCCCACTCACGACCACAACTCTCTACACAATTCAACCCCTCCCCAGCACCAACCTCTTCCGCAACAACAACCCCGACTCGACCTGCCCATTTTATCTTTAAAACCCCCCTATCACTACCCCCGACCGAAACCACTTAGACCCCCCTCCAAAAATGGCCCCGGGCCAGCTCGCCCCCAGACCCACATTCCTAACGACAGAACTAACGGTATATCCACCCCGCCCTTCCAAAGTGAAAGTGAAACCCCAAGGTCAAAGCCACAACCACCACCACCCCCTATTACCAGACCGTCACCCAGACTAACGGCGACCCTAAATAACCCCCCCTGATGATGATGAGGATATTATTGTACTTGATTTTTTTTTTTTTTTCAATTCCTAAGCGATTGGGCATGATTCTATAAATTTACATGTTTTCCATATACTGTGTATATTATTTTTTTCCCTTAGTCATACTACTTTTCTTGTTAACCTACACTTTTCTGACTATCTTTTAAATTTGCTTTATACATTGTTAAACACTTTACCTCTTCTTAATTTCCTGTGTTCTTAATTATCTGTTCTTTCTTAAATTTACATGTTTTCCATATACTGTATATATTATTTTTTTCCCTTAGTCATACTACTTTTCTTGTTAACCTACACTTTTCTGACTATTTTTTAAATTTGCTTTATACATTGTTGTTGTTGTTGTTTTTCCCCAAGCTGCCTGGCCGAACAGCCCCAAGGCCCCGAGCAAGGCCAAGGCCATAACCGAGCGCCCCCACAGAACCCCCCCCGCCGACCACAATAAAGCCTGGGTGACCGAAGCCACTCCATGGCGGGGAGCTGAGGAGGGTGCGGAAACGCCCGGGAAACCAAAGCCCCACCCAGGGCCCTGTGCCCCTCAGCAATTATGAAGAGAAAGTTGAGGGGCAAAGGAAAGATGTGACGCTTTGGCTTCCAATCTTGGTAGATTAGGAGGTCAATCCACGCAAGAGACGCCGTCACTTGAGATCTAGAAAATATATAAGTAGAAGGAACAGTCAGAGTAAGCTATGGGTATGGCAGAGATCGCTCAGTTCTCACTCTGATAGACCAGCCCATCACCATTATACATTGTTAAACACTTTACCTCTTCTTAATTTCCTGTGTTCTTAATTATCTGTTCTTTCTTAAATTTACATGTTTTCCATATACTATATATTATATATATTTTTTCCCTTAGTCATACTACTTTTCTTGTTAACCTACACTTTTCTGACTATGCTTCTTTTTTTTACTTCACCCTTGAGGCTCGAGGACGAGCCTATAATGAAGGAGAGGGAAGTAAAATGCCCCAGAACGAGAAGCCCACCACAGAAGCCACTAACGAACACCACAGAAACACCCAAAGGAAAGGTCCACAGATCGAAAGGACCAGCTGACCGAGCCAGCCATTTCAGACAGGCCCAAGCCCGCAGGGCTAAGCAGCTCCAGGCCGCACCCACCTACCTTTTCTAAACTGACCAGTTTCCACACCTCACGTACACTACCCCTCGTGTCCTACACTCCTAACTACAAAGATGATGAACAGGAATATACATTCATATTAAAAACACCCATGCCCTGTCCCTATGTTGAGCCAATGCCAACACATCAGACAGCCATAATTATATCTATGTATGTTCTTACATCCGAGAAGTAGATGTTATATATCTTAGAAGTTAAAACACCCACGCTTGTCCCTAGACCTCGTATATCATTTCCCATGACGAGTATAGATATATGTAACCCGTGCTCAGTCGCCCCTTGCATTGTTCCTCTAGTAACTAAGTCTATAATATTAACTGCCACCAGCATTGATACGACATAGCGGCACTGTCCTTGTGCCGTATTGTGCCAAGTACAGATCAACCAGGTTTCATCACCTTATTAGGACGACGACTATAATGTCATCGTTCATCGATGTATGCAATCCTTAGTTTAAGTATTAATATTAACATTCCCTAACATCTTGTCTTGCCAGACTAAGCTTCTGAAGACCCATCGCCCCATAAATCTATGTATTCAATCCTTAGGTTAAGTATTTTTATCCGCCATTGTGTTCACCTTTTTCGATTTACTTTTCCACCATTGTCATACGTCTTCCCCTTGCCTCCTTCGTATCCACAGTCCACACTACGCCAATTTACTTCGTGTCATACACCTCTTACCCCAACCAGAGATTGTATAAGATAACCTGGTTACCAGTATCTGTCATAAGTACCCCGAAACAATAACTAAGTACCCCTACGAACTGCCGCTGTTGTTGGTATATTTATATTTAATAGAAAACGCAGTTCCCAGGGCCAACTAATAGTATCCATAACCCCTCGGACTGATCACATAACTCTATCTTTTCCAGACTCATATACCACCCCATAGTTGCATTCCCCGGTAGCATTTGGCTAACGTATTCTACTGCCTTTTCAAACTTCCATATCAACTGCAGCCTAATGCCACCCCCACGCCCAGAGACCTTAGGGTCAAATTCCCCTATAGCCCCCCTGCACTCCCCCCTCTCATTATAAGACCCCGCACTTCTCTACTCTTGTCCGACCTAGCCTCTCTCTCATACCTCTTGAAGATCCTTGAATTGTCCGTTGCTAATGCTCTCCAACCTTTTATATATATACTCCTATCCAGCCTACCTTCACTTAGTAGGCCAGAACAACATTAGAACTTTACTAGCCCCTTGCATGCCATCTATTCTCTTACAACCCATTCACAACCCTGCACCCAATGGTCATCGGTGCGAGGCTAGCCGCCTCGCCAGTAACTAACTTCTATTGCCATACTTCCAGATAAATGTGGCAGAGTTAGCAACCCAGTCTCCACCACATCCAGCAAACCCTACAATTAACAACCAGCCGAGTAAAACCAGCTAGCTGAGGCACCTTCGGTTTTGGTATTAAGGACACCCACATCTGTCTCATACACAGAGGGTTATTACGAACCCTGGTGATATGGCAAGCCCCTAGCCACAGCCGCCGGACGACTATCACAGAGAGAGGGCGCCCAGCTCCCCCTTTTTGCCCACCCGAGGAGGGAGACCCCCACCCCCGCGGAGGTATACCTGGCCCCTGTTTTGACTTCCGAGTCATTGCCAGGTAGCACAGGAAATCTTCCTATCAATGAACTAACCATGCATGACTAACACCTTTACTAACCGCTATTAACTCACAATAAACCATTTACCTTTCTTGCATGCTCTGATCACTAAATTAGCACCTCAGCTATACCATAGAATGAAGATTGAACAATCTAAGAGAGACGCTCCTATCACAGCTGTCCCCATCCTCCTCGCAAAGTAGATCCAGTCTCTCTCCCCTAAATACTTCCAGTATAGCCAAAATAGTACCTTTTACTAAGGCTCAGTTATATGAAAATATATAGGCTTCCTATAGCCATGTGCCACAACAGTAAATACCATCTTACCTAGTCCCCATATCTATTGAGAGCTCAGATAAGTCCATAAGACTCGAGATCCCTACTGTCTACAGGGTCCAGAACCGAGCCTATAAATCTAGCTCCCGCCCCCAGTCAAATCAGTTGAAAGCTAGACACCAACCAGGGGTCACTACCCTGCAGTTAACTTCTAGCTCTGCCCTTGTGTTGTTCCGGAGTGAGATTCCAGAGCCGGCAGACTCCGTGGCAGATTTGGATAGAAGGACCTGCCCACGTATTTGAGAACTTCACACATATGGACCCCCTGGACGGCCGCGGAACCAGTCGTTAGCCCCCAACATCATGGACGCAAGATAACCAGGACCAGACCCATCAGATACTACCCAAGATTCCCTTTAGCAGTACTACATATTACTGTGCTGTTTAGAGATTCACTAATTAATATTTCTACGAAGTGGCTATCTCTTTGCCCCAGTATAATTCATATAACCATTCAATTAGGAAGTGCTAAGCGTATCAGTGTTCAATAATTAACAGGCGATACTAACTCTCGTAATCAACCATATATCCAGATATTATTACCTAGAAGGAAACCCTAGTGATATCTGAAGGTTCGCCCACTGATTTGCGTTCTATGTATTTCTGAGACAAGAATATAAAACTTAGATCAGTACCCCCTGAGGTTACTAGAATTCCCGTGCTCTAAAATACGCGTGTCTAATCTAGTCTGTGAACTACGACTTGTGCACCAGAGCTACCAGTGAATATGATTCTATAAGTAACATTGATGGTCTTCGGTATATAAACCTGTTAAATTAAAGCCAGTGATCAGAAGATTAATACCTGAACGTTGGAAGTGGGAGACTAGGCTCCATCCAGATCCACTTATGCTAGTGTTGTTCGATTCTATTATATTGTCTTACACAAGTATTCTGCAGTGGTATATCAATAAACGTGATCGTGTAACTTGCTACCATGTGTTTCTTTGTGTTCTCTATTCCTCATATCTTGTATTGTGCAATGCAGCCTTATATACCCAGTCAATTAGAACTCACATTACCCAAGTTAAACCTGTAGAAAAACAGGGCATAACATATGTCCTCTTAACATTGTCTCTATAATTCATTAGCGCATGGTAGGCCTACATCCTGCCACCCAAGGGCAGCCCTCTGTGGGTCCCCAAGTACCATCCATATCTCTCATCTTACGTGGTTGAAATTCCTATATATTTATTGGGTCCATAACATATTATATAACTAGGCTATAACTTGATCCTATCAACCAACCCTCAACTCCCTTGTACAACCTTGCATGTTATTCCGCCCGAGAGCAACCCTCTCTGGAAACAGAGGAAGTATGTCTTCGGCTTTTTGACTGGCTACAGCTGGCGATTTTTACCAGGAATTAAATTTAACATTAAGTATAAATACTCGCTTTCTTCTATATCTGACAGCATAGACGAATATTGTAAAGCATCCTTGTCTACATCAATAAACCCACAAAATACAATTTAAGTACATATGCAGAAAAAAAACTACCAATATTGCGACTTTTATGTCTTACAGGGGGCAGTTGCCAAGGTCTAATTCGTGTAGTAAATAAGAATCCAAACATATATAACATAATACATATGTTTGTGTATCATAGCCTAGTCTAACTTACTTTAAACTATACCTTGTTTAATTTAATATAGCTAGTTATCGATAATAAAGCCCTTATTAGGAGAAATGTTAGATAATAGGTTGCATAATATGGTAACTCACCCCTCCCTTGCTACCTACCTACCCCCATATCCAAACATTTTTGTTAATAGATGGCGCGAGAGTTCACTTTTCTTTATTTAACCCCTTCTGTACCGGCGACGTATTTGTATTTGGTGTCAGCTACATGTATACGATTATATGAACAGCTTAGGAAGGATATATGGTAGCTAAAAGGATTAATTGAGATAGTCTGTAGCCTTTTCATGGGTAGACATCCTTCCCAAGCTTAATAATGTCGTCTAATAGGTGCCAGAATATAATGAAAAGGACGTCACCGGTACTGAAGGGGTTAAACTAATGCTAGGGTTTTCGTGATTTCGCTGGCATTAAATTTAGAGCTGAATCAGAATAATACTCAATTTCTGAAGCAAATTACTATGTCTGCAATAACGGGAGATCTTTATGCAACTAAATGTATTATTATTTATAAGTTTAGACAAGATAAAGGCCTATAAATTACTAGTGTTCATTTGCATTCGCCCTCTAAAGAACTTACCAATATCCGCATTCATATTACTTCACGAAAAAGTTGCCAAATACTAAATTGTATTACCCATAGATATATCCAAGTGCTTAATCTACTCACGAATGCATTACACTAATATATTCCTAAACAAAATGCTTAGGTTAGGATATAGTTTTCTAAACTGAAAACTACTTGATTCAGAAATAAAAAGTATGAATAATTTATAAGAATAATTCAGACAAGATTAAATACAATATTGTAGCCTATACGTATATATATCAAAAACTCATAACAACATTTCTTGGTAAGCCAATTAATATGAAATAGCTAAGTAGTAGATACCATTGGGCGGTTGGTTTATAATATTAAATATGCTAACTCTTCATATAGGTCTATTTAATATTGATGTCCTCTAACATTGTCTCTATAAATCATTAGCTAGCACATCCTGCCACCCAAGGGCAGCCCTCTGTGGGTCCCCAAGCACCATCCATATCTCCCATCTTACGTGGTTGAAATTCTGATTTATTTGTTCATTGTTATTTAATTGGTTTCATACAACATTATTATAGTCCTATAACTTGATCATTTCCAGCAACCCCTTAACTCTCCTTCCATACCGGCGATATATTTTTAATTTGATTTCAGCCACATTTAGACAATATTATGAAGTGTAGGAAGGATTATGAGGTAGCTAAAATTATTAATTCAGGTACTTTTTAGACTCTTAATTGGTAGACGTCCTTCCTAAGCTGAATAACATTGTCTAAATGTAGCTGAAATAAAATACAAAATACAACCTCGCATGTTATTCCGCCCGAGAGCAGCCCTTTCTGGAAACAGCAACCGGCCCATAAGCTCAGCGAGTTCCCGAGTGTGAGTACGTATGTGTGTGTGTGTTGGTTTGTATGTGCGTATGTGTGTGTGAGTTCTTTGGCATGACGTCACTGAGGGGGCGGGGTTAATGTGCCGCGGGGAATGTTCAAAAACTCGTGATAATACTTATCACTATCTCGTAACTTAATTAATGCCTGCCATCTATATAATAACTCATTTAGATACACACAGGGATGTATTGGACAACTCGTTGCTTTATATATATATATATATATCTAAAAATTTGTTTAAAAGATTATATTTTGAGGCAGTTGGTACAACGAAGTACATGATCAGCTTTTTGACTGGCTACAGCCGACGATTTTTACCAGGAATTAAATTTAACATTAAATATAAATACTCGCTTTCTTCTATATCTGACAGCATAGACGAATATTGTAAAACATCCTTAACAAACTTGCCTATATCAATAAACCCACAAAATACAATTTAAGTACATATGCAGAAAAAGAACTACCAATAGTGCGACTTTTACGTCTTACAGGGGGCAGTTGCCAAGGTCTAATTCGTGTAGTAAATAGGAATCCAAACATATATAACATAATACATATGTTTGTGTATCATAGCCTAGTCTAACTTACTTTAAACTATGATACCTTTAGATGTGTTCGCCGCTCTTCTAGCGGCACCAAGGAGCTTGTTTAATTTAATATAGCTAGTTATCGATAATAAAGCCCTTATTAGGAGAAATGTTAGATAATGGGTTGCATAATATGGCAACTCACCCCTCCTTTGCTACCTACCTACCCCCATATCCAAACATTTTTGTTAATAGATGGCGCGAGAGTTAACTTTTCTTTATTTAACCCCTTCTGTACTGGCAACGTATTTGTATTTGGTTTCAGCTACATGTATACGATTATATGAACAGCTTAGGAAGGATATATGGTAGCTAAAAGGATTAATTGAGATAGTCTGTAGCCTCTTCATGGGTAGACATCCTTCCCAAGCTTAATAATATCGTCTAATAGGTGCCAGAATATAATGAAAAGGACGTCACCGGTACTGAAGAGGTTAAACTAATGCTAGGGTTTTCGTGATTTCGCTGGCATTAAATTTAGAGCTGAATCAGAATAATACTCAATTTCTGAAGCAAATTACTATGTCTGCAATAACGGGAGATCTTTATGCAACTAAATGTATTATTATTTATAAGTTTAGACAAGATAAAGGCCTATAAATTATTAGTGTTCATTTGCATTCGCCCTCTAAAGAACTTACCAATATCCGCATTCATATTACGTCACGAAAAGTTGCCAAATACTAAATTGTATTACCCATAGATATATCCAAGTGCTTAATCTACTCACGAATGCATTACACTAACATATTCCTAAACAAAATACTTAGGTTAGGATATAGTTTTCTAAACTGGAAACTACTTGATTCAGAAATAAAAAGTATGAATAATTTATAAGAATAATCCAGACAAGATTAAATACAATATTGTAGCCTATACGTATATATATAAAAAACTCATAACAACATTTCTTGGTAAGCCAATTAATATGAAATAGCTAAGTAGTAGATACCATTGGGCGGTTGGTTTATAATATTAAATATGCTAACTCTTCATATAGGCCTACTTAATATTGATGTCCTCTAACATTGTCTCCATATTTCATTAGCTAGCACATCCTGCCACCCAAGGGCAGCCCTCTGTGGGTCCCCAAGCACCATCCATATCTCCCATCTTACGTGGTTGAAATTCTGATTTATTTGTTCATTGTTATTTAATTGGTTTCATACAACATTATTATAGTCCTATAACTTGATCATTTCCAGCAACCCCTTAACTCTCCTTCCATACCGGCGATATATTTTTAATTTGATTTCAGCCACATTTAGACAATATTATGAAGCGTAGGAAGAATTATGAGGTAGCTAAAATTATTAATTCAGGTACTTTTTAGACTCTTAATTGGTAGACGTCCTTCCTAAGCTGAATAATATTGTCTAAATGTAGCTGAAATAAAATACAAAATACAACCTCGCATGTTATTCCGCCCGAAAGCAGCCCTTTCTGGAAACAGCAACCGGCCCATAAGCTCAGCGAGTTCCGAGTGTGCGTATACGTATGTGTGTGTGTGTGTTGGTTTGTATGTTCGTATGTGTGTGTGAGCTCTTGGGCATGACGTCACTGAGGGGGCGGGGCTAATGTGCCACGGGGATGTTCAAAAACTCGTGGTAATTGTTATGCCCTGTTTTTCTACAGGATTAACTTGGGTAATGTGGGCTCTATCTGACTGGGTATATAAGGCTGCATGCACAATACAAGGTATGAGGAATAGAGAACACAAAATAAACACACGGTAACACGACACACGATCACTTTTATTTAGATAGGTGAATAAAGAGCATAGAAAGATAGTAAGACTCGTACAAAACAAATAATAGAAGGGAACTGCTAGCATTAGCGGATCTGGATGGAGCCTAGTCTCCCACTTCCAACGTTCAGGTATACTCTTCTGATCACGGATTTAGTTAGCAAGGTTTATTATACTGGAAGACCTCAACGTATTTATGTATACAATTTCACTAATTAGATTTCTTTCTGGCAGGTCGCGTGCCCAAGTAGCAGCTCACAGTTAGAATTAGATACGTGTATATTTCTGAACACGGCAATTCTAGTAACCTCAAGGGGGTACTGATCTAAGATTTATATTCCCATGACAGAAATACGTAGAACACAAATCAGTGGGCGAACGTTAGATATCACTAGGGTTTTAATATCTGAATAAGGTAATTACCAGAGTCAATGTCGCCTGTTAATTAATGAACACTGATACGCTTAGTACGTCCCAAATGGAATGGTTAAATATGAGTTACACTGGGCAAGTTACTTACTTTTACTTGTTACTTGGTGTGGAGTTTCTCAGCCGCGCTCCGTCACTAGATGTGACGCTCGTCGCAGCTGCCCTTTAAACCATCTAGCACTTGTAGTATTGTCTCACAGTGCCATCTTCTAAGTCATAACACTCCCTGAACAAATGTGTTTTTAGTGACTTTTTAAAGGCCTTTATGTTCGCACACCTTTTCACATTAACTGGTAGATTATTATAAAGTCTCGGTGCACTCTTTTCGAAGGCCCTAAATCCAAATTCATGATTGCACCGTGGCTCATTCAATTGATGCAGCACGTTGCCATGTCTCAGCATCATATCAGTGCCAACATTGAAGTCTTCCAATAAGTCTCGCACATATTCCGGCTTTCCAAAGTTCAAAGCTTGATACACTATAACACACAGTTTGAATATGATCCTCGCTTTCACCGGCAGCCAATGCAGGTCAATTAATGCCGGCGTTATACTCGCACGGAATGGTAAACTCTTTATTAATCTTGCTGCTCTATTCATTATAAGTTGTAGTTTTCGTAGCAAGTAATTTGGTAGTCGATAATATAGAGAATTACAATAGTCTAATTTACTAATTACATGATTGTGGATCAACATTTTGGTTGTATTAATATCCAGATATTTTCTCACAAAAGTAATATTCCTCAGATGATAGGCAGAGATTCGCACTGTTTGATTAATCTGGTTTTTAAATGACAGTTCACTATCAACCAAAACTCCCAAATCCTTCACCACACTACTCACAGTCATCACACTATCATTGATATTGAGGCTTTGCACGCCCAGTCTCTCAAGGTTCACCCGTCTGCCTACTAATAGGCATTCAGCTTTATTTTCATTTAATTTCAGTTGCTTTGACTCCATCCACTTCCCAATGTCTTTTAGTAAACCACTAATCTTCTCCTCAACATTCACCACGTCACTTAGTGCCAGATAGAATTGGGTGTCATCCGCAAACAGTTTGAATTTCACTCCATGTTTCATTAATATGCTAGATAGTGCAATTGTATATATACAGAATAGAATTGGTCCAAGAACACTCCCTTGAGGAACGCCCCTCTCTAGATGCTTCATCTCTGAGAATTTATTACTTATTTGCACACAATAAGTTCTGTTAGTAAGGTAACTTTGAAGGTATTCCAGCGCATTACCATCAATACCAATAGCTTTACAGTCTTCTATTAGTAAGCTATGCACCACTGTATCGAACGCGGCACTCAAGTCCAACAAAATTTAGATTCCACATTTCGCGTTGTCCATTTGCACGAGTAAATCATTAATCACAGAGCACATCGTGGTTTCCGTAGAGTAAAGTCTTCTATATGCGGACTGGTTGTCTGGGAGAGCCTTCACTAAACTCAAGTGATCCCATAACTGACCCAGAATTACATTTTCAGTAATTTTTGATAGAAATGTTAAATTGGAAACAGGCCTAAAAGAGCTCAAGCATTGAGAATCAAGGCTCCCTTTAATAATAGGCTTCACAATCGCATTCTTTTCAGACGATGGAAATACATTATTTGCAATGCTACAGTTTATTATGTCAACATATATGTCCAGAAAACTGTTAAAATTGTTACTGTGCACTATTTCACGTATCGGTATAGGATCATTACTACAATGGGTAAGTTTTGCTTTCGTAACTATGGATTTAACTGTATTCAGATCCGTCATAGTAAATTATGTTAACTTAGTCACAGTAGGCTCAGCTACAACAACGTCTTGAGTCTCGACTACTCCAAAATTTCCAACAATGGCATTAATTTTATCACAAAAAAGTCAGAAAAATCATTCGCCAATGTCATATCCGGAATCCCTTCTGGTAACTTATTTTTCTTCTTGTTTCCCGTCAAGTTGTCAAGTACCACATACAGCTTATTCATATCAGATCCAGCTTCTTTTGCTTTATTCATATAGTATTCACGTTTTCTAAGCACAATGAGCCTGTTTTCTATATTCCGAGCTCTTTTATAGTTATCTCTTGCCTCTTCGGTTCGTAGACGTCTCCATAGCCTCTCATATTTCTTCTTGGCCTTTTTTGCTCTTTGAATATCAGCATTAAACCACGGCGCACTATCAACTATTACTATTTTCTTTTCAATAATGGGGCACATATCTTCGTATTTTTCTCTAGCAATGCTGTTATACAGATTAGTGAAACATGACGTACAGTCATCTATTAATTCACCGTGAGCACAGTGTTCTCTTTTCTTAATTAGTATTTCATTCGCAACAGTCGATATTAGTAGTTGTGGCTCAAATTTTCTTTTTGACCTACACTTTATTGTCTTAGATTGTCTAGGTTTACTTACAAACGGCATGTTAAAAGTAACTAGTTTATGGACCGGCGAAATACAACACTCATCTTCAACATACAGCTCATTTATCATATCGCTTTCTCTATTCGTAAAAACCAAGTCTAATGCATGACCACCTCTTGAAGTTGCAGTATGCACTTTATTTATCAAGTGGAAAGACTCCATCAATTCTATAAAGATAGTAGCATAGTAATCATTTGGAACATCCACCCACAGATTAAAGTCACCAAAGACGAATGTATTCGTACTAACCATATCAATTGTTTCCAAATATAATCTAAAATCATCAATAAATGTACTGGCACTTAAATTTGGAGGTCTATAAACAACAATAAAAGTAAATTTCCAGCCTCCAATCTCACAACCCACCTGTATATGTTCAAAACTACCGAACCTTGCAGATTTACATATTTTCGTCTTCTTAAACGTGTTTGTAAGAAAAATTCCCACACCACCACCTCCCTTCCCTCTTCGTGGATTGTGCAAGAAGGTATGCGTTAAAGGAGTCATTTCAAGTAATTTAGCAGTATCGTATTCATTCAGCCATGTTTCAGTTACTGCTAGTACATCATATTTTGCCTCATTAATTAAGTCTCGAATTTCAAAGGTTTTATTTCCCACTGATTGAATGTTTATCAGTCCCCCCTTTATCTTTATTAAAGCACTAGATTCCATGATCAGTTAGGTCTCTCACCTTGACTATCTCACTCAAAAAGACCGGGCACCGGGTATCTGATGATGAATGATACACGTCTTGTTTCCCGTATCTCATACAATTTATGCACTTTACAATCCTTCGACCTATGTGTTCCAGCACATTTAAAACAAACAGGCACATCACTGTTTAGTTTAGCAGCACACTTATTTTCTGCATGCCCAAATCTCTGGCAATAGAAACAAGCCAATGCATGGTACCTGTCTCTTATATTATATATTCCCCATTGAAGTTGCACCTTGTCTTTATATTTGTAGAGAGCCGCACGGACTTCAGGCTCACATTTCAGGATATAATGGACTGTACCTCCAGCAGCTGGTTTATCAAAAATCATGGCAATCTTTCCTTTAATATCATCAATCGAATTCAGAAAATAATTCCTTGCAATTAATGTATCAATTATCTCACTCTTGGACTCTTCAGGACGAACATTGCAAATCATCACTTTTGGTTTTAATTTTTTCACACTCCTTGTAGTAACAGCCGTCACCTCTACCAACTTTTTAACTGCATCATTCAGCATATCCACAGTGCCAAAATTCATCACCATGTTCCCTTTAGGGGTAAACTTCGTATCGTGAATTTCAATCCCCTCTAGCGCCTGAGAAATTTCTCCTCTCTTGTCAGTTGCCTTTTCATTCTCATCCGTCGCCTTCAGAACGAGTAGATTCTTCTTTTCTTTCTTCTTTCCTCTTCCCGCCACCACATCCGACCACCCAGGCAGAAACCGCTGACGTTTGCGCGGGGTCAGCGCTTATAGCATCAACAACATTTCCCATACCACTAGTGACTCCTTGCATCTCCATCTTCACTACTTTCAATTGAGTTGAAAGTTCTTGAGTTATACCGTCTAGTCCTTGGGTCATCTTATCATTTAATTAACTCCTGATGTTTTTTAGTTTATCGCTCATTACATCAAAACCTTGGGTCATCGTTTCTTTGAATTCAATCAATTCTTATAGCCACTTCATAGAAAAGTTAATAAGTGAATGTCGAACTGGTACTATAACACTTAGTACTAGTAACATGAATCTTGAATAGTATTTGTGGGTCTGGTCCTGGTTATCTTGCTTCCGGTGATGTTGGGGGCTAACGACTGGTTCCTCGGCCGTCCAGGTGGTCCAAAATGTAGGAAGTTCTCAAGTCGGATCTCTTGACGATCGGTGCTGGCTACACACTTATATACCCACTAATTTGTGTGAAGGTTATAAGGTGCACGTTGGGACTTGTACATGGACAGCTCTTCTATTTAACTTCTGCCATGGAGTCTGCCGGCTCGGGAATCTCTCAACTCCGGAACAACACAAGGGCAGAGCTAGAGGTTAACTTCAGGGTAGTGACCACTGGTTGGTGTCTAACTTTCAACTGATTTGACTGGGGGCGGGAGCTAGGTTTATAGGCTCGGTTCTGGACCCTGTAGACAATAGGGATCTCAAGTCTTATGGACTTATTTGAGTTCTCAATAGATATGGGGACTAGGTAAGATGGTGATTACTGTTGTGGCACATGGAAGCCTTCAATTTGTGATATAACTGAGCCTTAGTAAAAGGTACTATTTTGGCTATACTGGAAGTATTTATGGGAGGGAGACTGGATCTACTTTGCGGGGAGGACTGGGACAGCTGTGATAGGGGCGTCTCTCTTATATTGCTCAGTCTTCGTTCTATTGCCTAGCTGAGGTGCTAATTTGACTATCCGAGTATGCAAAACAGGTGAATGGGTTATTGTGGGTACAGAGAGGTGAGTAAGGGGGTTAGACATGCATGGATAGTTCATGGATAGGAAGAATTCCTAGGCTACCTGGCAATGACCCGGAAGTCAAAACAGGGGTCAGGTATACCTCTGCGGGGGTGGGGGTCTCCCTCCTCGGGTGGGTAAAAAAGGGCGTAGACGGGCGCTCTCTCTCTGGGATGGTCGTCTGGCGGCTGTGGCTAGGGGCTTGCCATATCACCAGTGTTTGTAATAACCCTCTGTTTATGAGACAGATGTGGGTCTTCTTAATATCCAAACCGAAGGTGCCTTGGCTAGCTGGTTTTAATCGGTTGGTTGTTAATCGTATGGTTTGCTGGATGTGGTGGAGACTGGTTGCTAACTCTGCCACATTTATCTGGAAGTATGGCAATAGAGGTTAGTTACTGGTGAGGCGGCTAGCCTCGCACCGACGACCATTGGGTGCAGAGTTGTGAATAGGTTGTAAGAGAATAGATGGCATGCAAGGGGTTAGTAAAGTTCTAATGTTGTTCTGGCCTGCTAAGGGAAGGCAGGCTGGATAGGAGTATATATATGAAAGGTTGGAGAGCGTTAGCAACGGAAAAATCAAGGATCTTCAAGAGGTATGAGAGAGAGGCTAGGTCGGACAAGAGTCGAGAAGCGCGGGGTATTTTAATGAGAGGGGAGGAGTTCAGGGGGGGCTATAGGGAAATTTGACCCTAAGGTCTCTGGGCGTGGGGATGGCATTAGGCTGCAGTTGATATTGGAGTTTGAAAAGGCAGTGAAAGTACGTTAGCCAAATGCTACCGGGGAGTGCAACTATGGGGTGGTATATGAGTCTGGAAAAGATAGAATTATGTGGACTGTGGGGCTGGGGGGGAAGAAGGAGGTGAACTGTAGGTGTGTGCTTGACTGTGGGTAAAGTGGGGAAAAACATGGTGTATCATTCTTCGTCAGTACGAGGGGTTATGGATACTATTAGTTGGCACGAGCTTTTGCACGTCTAGTTGTCCCTGGGAACTGCGTTTTCTATGAAATATATACCAAGAAAAACGGCAGTTCGTAGGGGTACTTCGTTATTGTTTTGAGGTAATTATGACAGATACTGGTACTAAGGTTATCTATACAATCTGGTTGGGGTAAGAGGTGTACGACACGAAGCAAATTGGCGTAGTGTGGATTGTGGATACGAAGGAGGTGATTGGAAGACGTATAACAATTGTGGAGAAGTAACTGGAAAAAGGTGAACACAATGGCGGATAAAGATACTTAACCTAAGGATTGAATACATAGATTTTATGGGCGGTGATTCTTCAGAAACTTAGTCTGGCAAGACAAGATATGTTAGGGAATGTTAACATGTGTACATAAACTAAGGATTGAATACATCGATGAACGACGACATTATAGTCGTCGTCCTAATAAGATGATGATACCTGGTTGATCTGCACTTGGCACAATACGACACAAGGACAGTGCCGCTATATCGTATCAATACTGGTGGCAGTTAATATTATAGAGACACTTAGTTACTAGAGGAACAGTGCAAGGGGCGACTGAGCACGGGTTACATATATCTATACTCGTCATGGAAATTGATATACGAGGTCTAGGGACAGGCGTGGGTGTTTTAACTTCTAAGATATATAACATCTACTTCTCGGATGTAAGAACATACATAGATATATGGCTGTCTGCTTTGTTGGCATTGGCTCAACCTGGGGACAGGGCATGGGTGTTTTTAATATGAATGTATATTCCTGGTCATCATCATTGTAGTTAGAAGTGTAGGACACGAGGGGGTAGTGTACGTGAGGTGTGGAAAAATGGTCAGATTAGAAGGGGTAGGTAGGTGCGGCCTGGAGCTGCTTAGCCCTGCGGGCTTGGGCCTGTCTGAATTGGCTGGCTCGGTCAGCTGGTCTTTTCGTTCTGTGGACCTTCCTTTCGGGTGTTTCTGTGTGGTGTTCGTTCGTGGCTTCTGTGGTGGGCTTCTCGTTCTCGGGCATTTTACTTCCCTCTCCTTCATTATAGGCTCGTCCCCGAGCCTCAAGGGTGAAGTAAAAAGAAGCATAGTTATGGTGGGTCATTTTGAGGGTATTTAGAAGTTTCCACCAAGCAAGAGAGCGACGGTCAGGTTTCTTTTGTAGGTCAATGTATACCTGTAAGAATGTGTCCTCTGTGTTGTGACGGGCGGTTGCCCGGGCTTGATGTGGGTGTTGTAGACGTAAGTGTCCAGTGGGGTTTTTTACTTTAACCTTTCGTATGAATGGTTTGTAGCTTTCCCCCGCGGGGGTCGGAGTGAGGTGTGTGGGACTGACAGGAGGTCTGTTTAGTGTGGTGAATGGGTTACTAACCGACGGGGGATTAACGTCTGACAACAGAGCTGGGGATGAAGGGGGAACATGAGTCTGGATTTCTTTTGGTTTTCTTGGGCGGTGTTGTAGGCTGGCAAAATCTAGTGAGGCAATGCGCAAGATAAGTTTAGGTAAGGTGTGTGACGGAGGTGTGTGAGAAGGAAGGGGTGTGTGTGTTGTGTGGCTTGGGTCTTTAGTGTCGGAACGGGGTGTTATTTTTATCTCACCGTCTTTAAATCTGATGGGTCTGTTGATTATTCTACCTCGGGCGGTTCTGGTGGGAAGGTAGAAGTTTGTCGTGGGACTTGAGTCGCTCGACGATGTTTTATATTGAGGGGAGGAACGTTTTACAGGTAAAGGACATGTGGGGGTTCTCTCAGGTGTGACTTTGTGGGGGGTTGGTTGGGGGTTCGGTGAGATAAGGAGGTTGGTCGATGTGTGGGTGGGGATCGTGGAGGGGAAAGGGGCGGATGCGGGGGGGGGCTAGACGGGTGGGTAGGGAGTGTAGATTTAAGTTGGAGGGTTGGGGATAGGGACGTGTGTGGGGTGTGTCGTTTGGTGAGGTTGGTGATTTGCTGGTGGTGGAAGTGGGCGGTTTTATGGGTGTTTGGTGGGGGTTGAGAGGGGATGAGGTTGAAGAGGAAGGTATGTGTTTTCTTGCAGGGGTGGGGGTTGTTACTTCTGGACTATAGTTAGAGGGTTTATGGTGTTTAGGGGTGATTATTCGTCTTCTTTCCCTTTGTGGAGGAGAAGTCGACGAAGAAGAAGAGGAGGAGGTTAGTGGTCTGGCAGCCCTACGGAATTTGGTTAGCAGGGTGTGTTTCCTGGAGGTTTTAAAAAGTTTTTGTCGTGGGCGTAGGTTGTAGCGTGAGGTTACTGAGGTAGATTGTGTGGTGTGTTTGGGTGTGTACTTGGTTTTGGGTAAGGTGTGTGGTTTTCTTAGTGTGGTGCCTGGGGAAGGTATGTCAGGGCTAGACGGCAGAGTTCCTGTTGTGGTCGGGGTTGTGGGGGGAGGCTTTCGTATTTGGATAAGCGGGGGAGGTACTTGATTATCAGAAGTGAACGAAGGTGTCATGGTGGAAGAGGGTGTGATAGTGGGGGCTTGGGGTTTGTGGAGGTTAGTTCGGGGGGTATGTTGAGGAATGATCTGTCTGTTCGGTGTCGGAGGGCTTAGGTCCTTAGGGGTTTGTGTGGGGATTTTCATAGCTGGAGTGTATGGTGTAATAGGGGTGTTTAATTCTGGTTCAGCCGTGTGGGGTGGGGTATTATCTTGTGGTTGGAGTGGTTTAAACGCTCGGACGAATCTAGTTCGGAACGTGCGAGTCACGCCGTGATAGTCGATGGTGACTTAATAGGCGTTTGGGACTTGTGTGATGGTGTAGGGCCCGACATAGCGAGGGCCTAACTTGTTGGTGATAGGGAGGTTGGCTACCATTACGGTGTCATTGATGGCGAAAGGGTTTTTGTCATTGGTGTTATCAGTTTTGGTGTCCTGACAGGTTTGGGCGGTATGGAGGGTGTTTTGCAGATGTTGCAATGGGTCAATTGTGGAGGTGGTGGAGGGAAGGTGAGCGTGGTGGTGGAACGGCAGTAACAAGGGGGGTACGCCGTAAACACGTTCATGAGGGGAAATACCGTCTTCTCGGGGACAGGTGTTCATGCCCCATTGTATCATTTTTAGTTGTGATGGCCAGTCTGTGGTGTTAAAAGCAATCATTTTTGTTCGCAACTGATTGTTGATGGTGCAATGGCTGCGTTCGCATATAGCATTTCCTTGAGGCCAGTATGGGGATGAGTGTTTAATCTTAATGCCACATTGTTGGGTGAACTGTTGCCAAACGTGTCCACTAAACTCGGGGGCATTGTCGGATAGAAGAGCAAGGGGCAGACCGAATATAGGGAATACTTCTGTGGCAAGCAGTGTGGCGACTGTGGTGGCTGTGTGGTCTTTAGCTGGGCAGGCTATTAAAAATTTTGAATAGACGTCCACAAATGTGACGATATAGCGCTTGCCAGCGTAAGGAGGGAACAGGCCCATGATGTCGAGGGATAGGACTTGGAACGGTTTGGTAGCCGACAAGGTACCAGCTGGGCCTGGGGTGCGTGATCTATCCTTTCCCAATAAACCAATAAACACGGTTTGCAGGATTCTGTCACTCGTTGTGCAATTTTGGAGGGGTTGGGGGTCCAGTATTGGTCTGTGAAGATTTTTAACATCTTCTTTTGTCCAAGGTGTATGCCGTTTCCCTCGTGGATGGCAATCATGTAGTCATGGGCAATGGTGGGGTCCAAGATTATGTGACCAGTGTCTGTGGCAAGTTGATCTCCCCAGCGAGTCAGTCCCCTGAAGACATTTAACGGTATCCAGGGGGTCTGATTCTTGCTTCCCAAGATTGAATTAGGGAGGGGGCTGAGGGGGCATTATGTCGGGGGGTGGGGGTAGATACCAACTCACTGTTTTGTAAGGCGGCTAGGTTGGTGGGGGGGTCTTTTGGTACTGGCAAACGTGACAGGGCGTCTGCATTGGTATGGAGTTTGCCTGGACGATATTGTATGGTAAAGTCGTAGTCCTCTAGTGTCTCTCTCCAACGTACCAAAATGGCTGAGTTGGTTTTGCACCTACGCAGCCATTGTAAAGATTGATGGTCGGTAATTATGTCGAGTTTTGTGCCCAACACAAATGACCGGAAGTGGCTGAGTGCCCAAATGATCCCTAAGCACTCTCTCTTGGTGGCTGCGTAATTCTGTTGTGTTTGGGTGAGGGTGGAGCTGGCATACGCTATCACATGTTCCTCTCCGTCTCTGACTTGAGCTAAAACTGCACCCATGGCGTACAGAGATACGTCGGTATATAGATGGAAAGGTTTTTGGTAGTCAGGGAAAGCGACAATAGGGGCTTGGATTAGCTTTTGCTTCAAAGTGTTAAACGCGAGGTATCTTTCAGGTGTCCAGGTGAACGGGGTGTCTTTGTGGGTGAGTTGGTGGAGGGGTCTGGCTATGGTGGCAAAGTGGGGGACGAAACGTCTGTAGTATGTGGCTAAACCTAGAAACGAACGTACTCCTTTAACAGTGGTGGGTGGGGGTTGGTTTTGTATGGCTTGAAGTTTCTTTGGATCTGGCGCAATACCATGTTCAGATATCACGTGTCCGAGGAAATCTACCTTATTCGGGCAATCTCGCATTTTGAGGGTTTTAATTTCAACCCGGCGGCTCGGATTCTTTGAAGGACTTGTCTCAACCTGAGGAGGTGTTCTTCCCAGGTTGGTGAGTACACAATAATATCGTCCAGATAGGCTAGGCAGGTTTCCCAGGTTAGGCCATGTAATACCGCTTCCATCAAACGGGAGAAAGTGGCGGGTCCGTTACAGAGGCCAAAAGGTAGGAAGTTAAATTCATAGTGATGGCCACCACTAGTGGAAAATGCTGTTTTCTTTTGGTCCTCGGCCTTGATAGGCACTTGCCAATACCCTGCTTGCAAGTCAAGGGTAGTGAACCATTTGGATCCGTGTAGGGAGTCAAGGGAATCGTCTATTCGGGGTAAGGGCGTAGCGTCTTTAATGGTTACGTCATTTAACCTCCTGTAATCGACGCAAAAACGGGTTGTCCCATCTTTCTTTTTGACTAAGACAACAGGGGAAGACCAGGGGCTAATGGACGGGGTGGCAATCCCGGCCTCTAACATTTCCTGGACTTGGCGTTCCTCTTCCTGACGTTGTATGGGGTTCTTTCTATGGGATGGTTGTCGTATGGGGGGGCCTGTGGTGTTAATGATGTGTTGTTCTACACCAGTCTGTCCGATTTCGGTGGGTTGTTGGGCAAACACGTCACTGAATTCCAGCAGTAGGTCGTACATGCCGTTCTTTTGGTGGTCAGGTAATGTCTCAGGGAGAGGGGGCAATTGGAGGCTGGTAGGGGTGTCGTTAAAATCTATGGGGAGGTCATCGAAAGTTTCGAGGTCTCCTATAATGAGACATTTTGGTAGTGTCAGGGATTCCTCTGAGATATTTGCCACGAGAATGTGGTTGATGCGAGCGGAAATGATGGCGGGTTGTAAGAGGCAACGATGGGGGTTGGGGGACGTGGTAGTGGGGGAAAATATCATGTGCGTTTGGGGTATGGGCCACAGGTTCACCCATTTTTGATGGTGGGGGGGAATTTGGCATTTATCCTGAACTACAGCTGGGCTAATGATGGTGGGGGATTGACTGGCGAGCAGGTGCTTGCTACTTATAAGGGGGGCAAGGTCGCTTTGGTGGGGGTCACGCGTGAGGGGGGGATTAACGGCGCGTGTGGGAGGATCAGTGGGGCGTGGTGTGAGGGGGTTAGAAAACGGGAGTTGTCGGAGGGACTGCGGAGGGTTGGTGGGGGAAGCGTGAGATATAGAAGATGGGTTATTGTTGGAGGACTGATGTAAGGATATGTGGTGGTTAGAAGGAATTTGGGGAGCGTTGTCGGTGGCAGTGACGGTTTGTTTGGAGTTTATATGGATTTGGTGGTTTTGTTTGTCATGAGAGGGCGAGTCAAGTGTGGGGTTGTGAAGTTTTCTAGGAGTGTGAATTGTGTGGGGGTGGAAGGGAGGTACTGACGGAAAACTGTCACAAGGGGGATTGGGGTGGGTGTGGACTAGCTGGGCATTTCTGGGGGCATGGTGGGAACATGGTTGTGTCCCTCGGTCGGCACGCGTGAGGGGGGGATTAACGGCGCGTGCGGGCGGTTCAGAGTGGTGAGAGGTGAGCGAGTTAGAAAACGGAATTTGTTGGGGGGACTGCGGAGGGTTGGTGGGGAAAAAGTTAGGTGTAGAACATGGGTTATTGGTGGAGGACTGGTGTATTGATGTGGTGTTGTTAACAGGACGAACGTGGGGAACTTTCTTGGTGGCAGTCAAGGTCTGGTTAAAAGTGATGTGGGGCGGGTGGGTTTGTTTGTCATGAGAGGGTGAGTCAAGTGTGGGGTTGTGAATTTTTTTAGGGGTGTGAATTGTGTGTGTGTGGGGGGGGGGGGCAAGGGAGCTACTGACGGAAAATTGTCACAAGGGAATTGTTGTGGGTTGTGGGATAGCTGAACATTTCTGGGGGAAATTTTGTTGGGTACATTGATCGGCATTTTCCCTGGAAACATGTGTACATAAACATTGGATGGAATTATGGTTACATATATCAGAGTCTGTCCTGAAAAACATGGGAGGATTTATCCGGGACAGAATGAAGAGAATGGAGGGGATTACCAAGAGGGAGTTGCTTGGACTTGTCTTCTTTCGTTTGTTGAGGCATTTGGTTACTGAATGGGGTGAGATTTTGAGGGGACTCAGGGCAAGGGAGGAATTTAGGAGTCACCTTAGTGCTAGCTGCAACTTGGTAACCCTGACTCAGGGTTTGTTGAGGGGAAAGTTTTTTTTTTTTTTGTGAATGGGTTTCTGCGTGATGGGTTTGTCAGAGGCTTTGGGTTGGAATTTTTTGAATGATATCAGCCTTTGGCCGCAGTCGACCTGGGCCTGGAGTTTTTGAAGGAGGTCAAGTCCAAGGAAACCATCATAATGTTTACAGTTGGAGGAAAATACTGTGAATGTGTGATAACAACGAGCATGGGGGGCAGGAGTGGTTACTGATAGGGGTAAAGTGTCTCCTAGGAGATTTAAGTAAGTATCAGCAGCTGAGATTAGTTCTGTTTTGGTGTTTAACAAAGGGCCAAATAGTCGGTGATGTATTTCATAGTAAGATTTGAACAAAAATGACTTGGCAGCTCCTGTGTCGATTAACAAGCGGACAGGAATGTCCTTGATTTTGGCCATGTAATAAATGGGGGCAGTGCGGTCAGTTATGGCGTCCCCCGCCGAGGCCATCTTGGGCGGGGGGTACTTTAAAAATCCTGGGAATCGGTATCTACCTCCTCCAGGGTTTCCTCGGTATCCTCTGAGGTCATGTTAGGGGCTATTTCTACAGTGTGTCTTTCTTCCATCTCTTCCTCTTGTCCCAACTCCTCTTCATTTACAGAAATGCGAGGAGTAAAGGGGCGAGGTTTGGCAGAGTCACGAATTTGATGGAAAGCACACTGAGCATTACAGGCAGGGAAATCATAGGGGTTGATAATTACTAAGGTAGGGTTTTTACTTTGGTAGGTGTTGTAGTTCCTGTTCCGGTTGAAGATTCTGCGTGGCTGGGTAGGTTGGAACCGGGGTCTACTGGGTTGGGGCTTTCCGGAAGGGTAGGTGGGTCTGTTGTGGAAGGATGAGGCTGGATAGGCATTCTTGGAGTTTTGGTGGTCGGGTTGCTGCGGATGCGTGGGAAACCTCTTGATTGCAGCGATTTGGGTGGGTGCTTCTGTGCGCACGGCCAAAATACGTCGGATCGTGATGAGATCTTTTTGGTATCCGACGAAATCGTGCACACGGAAATGGTCTTTTACTGCTGAGGGCAATATAGACACAAGGTTGACCAGAATTTGCTGTTCTTGTTGAATTCTGGTCAACGTGGGGAAAGAAACTTTTATGTGTTGGGCAATCTTATTCACTGTGGCATCTAAATCGCCTTCGAATTTAGTGTCTTGGATACGGGTGTGGGCCACGAAAACGCCCAACGAAGGCTTAATGGCTTCTATCACTATTGGGCGAAATTCGTCCCTGGTGAGAGCAGGGTGCACTTGATAGGCAACCAGGGAAACGGCTTTTCCCAGGTGCGTTAATGTTACGGCTATTTTTTCTGCGTCCGTGGTATAAACTAGGTCAAGTACGGGTTTCACTGTGTCCATGAATGTTTCGATCTCATAAGTTTCTCCATCATAATGGGGGATGGGAATGTGAGAACGGTGCGCCATGATGTTATCGTGTTCTGGCTGTTCCAAACTTGCAATGTAATGCAACCTTTTATTCGAATCAAGAACCACCGCTGCCGCCAATGTTATGCCCTGTTTTTCTACAGGATTAACTTGGGTAATGTGGGCTCTATCTGACTGGGTATATAAGGCTGCATGCACAATACAAGGTATGAGGAATAGAGAACACAAAATAAGCACACGGTAACACGACACACGATCACTTTTATTTAGATAGGTGAATAAAGAGCATAGAAAGATAGTAAGACTCGTACAAAACAAATAATAGAAGGGAACTGCTAGCATTAGCGGATCTGGATGGAGCCTAGTCTCCCACTTCCAACGTTCAGGTATACTCTTCTGATCACGGATTTAGTTAGCAAGGTTTATTATACTGGAAGACCTCAACGTATTTATGTATTCAATTTCACTAATTAGATTTCTTTCTGGCAGGTCGCGTGCCCAAGTAGCAGCTCACAGTTAGAATTAGATACGCGTATATTTCTGAACACGGCAATTCTAGTAACCTCAAGGGGGTACTGATCTAAGATTTATATTCCTATGACAGAAATACGTAGAACACAAATCAGTGGGCGAACGTTAGATATCACTAGGGTTTTAATATCTGAATAAGGTAATTACCAGAGTCAATGTCGCCTGTTAATTAATGAACACTGATACGCTTAGTACGTCCCAAATGGAATGGTTAAATATGAGTTACACTGGGCAAGTTATAGCCACTTCATAGAAAAGTTAATAAGTGAATGTCGAACTGGTACTATAACACTTAGTACTAGTAACATGAATCTTGAATAGTATTTGTGGGTCTGGTCCTGGTTATCTTGCTTCCGGTGATGTTGGGGGCTAACGACTGGTTCCTCGGCCGTCCAGGTGGTCCAAAATGTAGGAAGTTCTCAAGTCGGATCTCTTGACGATCGGTGCTGGCTACACACTTATATACCCACTAATTTGTGTGAAGGTTATAAGGTGCACGTTGGGACTTGTACATGGACAGCTCTTCTATTTAACTTCTGCCATGGAGTCTGCCGGCTCGGGAATCTCTCAACTCCGGAACAACACAAGGGCAGAGCTAGAGGTTAACTTCAGGGTAGTGACCACTGGTTGGTGTCTAACTTTCAACTGATTTGACTGGGGGCGGGAGCTAGGTTTATAGGCTCGGTTCTGGACCCTGTAGACAATAGGGATCTCGAGTCTTGTGGACTTATTTGAGTTCTCAATAGATATGGGGACTAGGTAAGATGGTGATTACTATTGTGGCACATGGCTATAGGAAGCTTTCAAATTGTGATATAACTGAGCCTTAGTAAAAGGTACTATTTTGGCTATACTGGAAGTATTTATGGGAGGGAGACTGGATCTACTTTGCGGGGAGGACTGGGACAGCTGTGATAGGGGCGTCTCTCTTATATTGCTCAGTCTTCGTTCTATTGCCTAGCTGAGGTGCTAATTTGACTATCCGAGTATGCAAAACAGGTGAATTGGTTATTGTGGGTACAGAGAGGTGAGTAAGGGGGTTAGACATGCATGGTTAGTTCATGGATAGAAAGAATTCCTAGGCTACCTGGCAATGACCCGGAAGTCAAAACAGGGGTCAGGTATACCTCCGCGGGGGTGGGGGTCTCCCTTCTCGGGTGGGTAAAAAAGGGGTAGCCGGGCGCTCTCTCTGGGATGGTCATCCGGCGGCTGTGGCTAGGGGCTTGCCATATCACCAGTGTTTGTAATAACCCTCTGTTTATGAGACAGATGTGGGTCTTCTTAATATCCAAACCGAAGGTGCCTTGGCTAGCTGGTTTTAATCGGTTGGTTGTTAATCGTATGGTTTGTTGGATGTGGTGGAGACTGGTTGCTAACTCTGCCACATTTATCTGGAAGTATGGCAATAGAAGTTAGTTACTGGTGAGGCGGCTAGCCTCGCACCGACGACCATTGGGTGCAGAGTTGTGAATAGGTTGTAAGAGAATAGATGGCATGCAAGGGGTTAGTAAAGTTCTAATGTTGTTCTGGCCTGCTAAGGGAAGGCAGGCTGGATAGGAGTATATATATATATATATAAAAGGTTGGAGAGCGTTAGCAACGGAAAAATCAAGGATCTTCAAGAGGTATGAGAGAGAGGCTAGGTCGGACAAGAGTCGAGAAGCGCGGGGTATTTTAATGAGAGGGGAGGAGTTCAGGGGGGGCTATAGGGAAATTTGACCCTAAGGTCTCTGGGCGTGGGGATGGCATTAGGCTGCAGTTGATATTGGAGTTTGAAAAGGCAGTGAAAGTACGTTAGCCAAATGCTACCGGGGAGTGCAACTATGGGGTGGTATATGAGTGGAAAAGATAGAATTATGTGGACTGTGGGGCTGGGGGGGAAGAAGGAGGTGAACTGTAGGTGTGTGCTTGACTGTGGGTATAGTGGGGAAAAACATGGTGTATTATTCTTCGTCAGTACGAGGGGTTATGGATACTAATAGTTGGCACGAGCTTTTGCACGTCTAGTTGTCCCTGGGAACTGCGTTTTCTATGAAATATATACCAAGAAAAACGGCAGTTCGTAGGGGTACTTCGTTATTGTTTTGAGGTACTTATGACAGATACTGGTACTAAGGTTATCTATACAATCTGGTTGGGGTAAGAGGTGTAGGACACGAAGCAAATTGGCGTAGTGTGGACTGTGGATACGAAGGAGGTGATTGGAAGACGTATAACAATTGTGGAGAAGTAACTGGAAAAAGGTGAACACAATGGCGGATAAAGATACTTAACCTAAGGATTGAATACATAGATTTTATGGGCGATGATTCTTCAGAAACTTAGTCTGGCAAGACAAGATATGTTATGGAATGTTAACATGTGTACATAAACTAAGGATTGAATACATAGATGAACGACGACATTATAGTCGTCGTCCTAATAAGGTGATGAAAACTGGTTGATCTGCACTTGGCACAATACGACATTAGGACGTGCCGCTATGTCGTATCAATACTGGTGGCAGTTAATATTATAGAGACACTAACATTAATACTTAAACTAAGGATTAAATACATAGATTTATGGGGGCGATGGGTCTTCAGAAACTTAGTCTGGCAAGACAAGATAGGTTAAGGAATGTTAATATTAATACGTAACCTAAGGATTGAATACACGATGAACGACGACATTATAGTCGTCGTCCTAATAAGGTGATGAAACCTGGTTGATCTGCACTTGGCACAATACGACACAAGGACAGTGCCACTATGTCGTATCAATACTGGTGGCAGTTAATATTATAGAGACACTTAGTTACTAGAGGAACAATGCAAGGGGCGACTGAGCACGGGTTACATATATCTATACTCGTCATGGAAATTGATATACGAGGTCTAGGGACAGGCGTGGGTGTTTTAACTTCTAAGATATATAACATCTACTTCTCGGATGTAAGAACATACATAGATATATGGCTGTCTGCTTTGTTGGCATTGGCTCAACCTGAGGACAGGGCATGGGTGTTTTTAATATGAATGTATATTCCTGGTCATCATCATTGTAGTTAGAAGTGTAGGACACGAGGGGGTAGTGTACGTGAGGTGTGGAAAAATGGTCAGTTTAGAAGGGGTAGGTAGGTGCGGCCTGGAGCTGCTTAGCCCTGCGGGCTTGGGCCTGTCTGAATTGACTGGCTCGGTCAGCTGGTCCTTTCGTTCTGTGGACCTTTCTTTCGGGTGTTTCTGTGTGGTGTTCGTTCGTGGCTTCTGTGGTGGGCTTCTCGTTCTGGGGTATTTTACAAAACTCTTTAGAAATTGCAGCATTATTCTAACATTGTTTGACTATGTAGCAACATGCTAGCGACTTTTGAGAAAGGATCTAGCGGTATTTTGTGGAGACATACTGGGAGGGTGGTGGTGGTTGCAGTGTTGCCAGTTGTAAAGCTACATATTACCGCTAAATGTAGAGGTATTTACTTCAATCTAGCAGCCATTTCTTTTATATCTAGAGACATTTACTAGGGATAATTTGAATATTTCAGACATTCTAGTCATACTACATTGTAAAATTTGCAAAACAAACAAACCAAAACTCTTTAGAAATTGCAGCATTATCCTAACATTGTTTGGCTATGTAGCAACATGCTAGCGACTTTTGAGAAAGGATCTAGCGGTATTTCGTGGTAACACTTTAGGAGGGTTAAAATACGAGTCACACGGGCAATTACCAAAACTTTAAAGGTCCATATCATTGTTATTAAACTAAGCATTTGGCAAAGGGAGGAATTGTTAAAAACCTTAGCCAATACTGTCATTCACCAAAAATAAATTTGAATTATCATTATTATTTGGTAGGGTAGGTATGTATAGGTAGGTTGGCTAAATAATTGCTGGAATTCGTAGGGACTCGAACTGTTTTGAGAGTTAAATAAAAATTTGTTTATAGATATGAATAATAAAGAGATTATGTTATTAAGCAAAACTGGGGGATGCGTGGAAGCCTATAGACTGTAGACGGTAAGCTTTGTGTGGGTAGCGAATTCGGTTTTAAAGTAATTTAAGAATAGACAGTTTTCAATGCTGCGGCCAAACTATTCCACCCATTTATATTTTGTTGGTATCAAAACGTTCGGAATCGCGAGCCTCACCCAACTACGCAAGCATGGCTTTGATCATCGGCGTAGTTTTTAAGATGTGTAATTTTAAGTGGAATTCGAGGTTTTTTCAAGATTGCCAGAAAAAAAACCCACGTGCAAAAGCAAAACCTCTATAAAATTTGCGGAGCATTAGTAGGGGAGTGCGTATGCCAAAGCCCAGTCGTTTCCTGTGAGTGGGAGAGACGGTATTTAGGCGTCAAGTTTTTCGGGAAATCGGCTGCCACGGACCTGTTTGGCCGCCATGCCGGATGTTTAGCATATCAAAAGTTGCCCAATACAAAAGCGCACCTCTTGTGAAAGTTTGATACCGATCCAAAAAGCGGTTCTGGAGTTATTGCGTCGAAACCGGCGCGTAAGAAGAATTTGGATGAAATCCCAGGTTTAATGATTACAATAGGGGTTCCCCGTAGGGGACGAACCCCTAATAATAATACTTTATTTCAGACTCACACAGTACAGAGGGGACCATACTGGGGTCCATATATACCTTACAGTAACATAAATATATATAAGCTACTGTACATAGGCTACATAAAATAAAAAGAAATTAAATAATACCCAGCTTGTTATCATGTAGTTCACAGCACTGCCTCAACCAAAAACAGTGGTCATCAAACTACTGTGTTACCAAAACCACTGTCCTAATTGTGTACAGTACCATGCCTCACATTATTTAGCTTCCGGTACAGTATGTTGCTACAGTACAGTATAGGAATATCGGTACTGTACTGCACTATGAGGTTCAGTACCGGTATGCTAATTCTGTAGAGTAGCAGACCTGAAATCATTACTTAACCTAAGAAGTGCGCATGGGGGTAATTAGACACCTCTGCCTGTGCTGACGTATTTGAGCTGTTTCCATTACTAAAATATTCATTTTACCATATATAGCATTAATACTTATCCATACGCGCCTATTATGGGTTGATTATAAAGGTATTAACCTGAAACAACAATAAAACGAGTGAAAACAGCGTTTGGATGGTCAAAATCGGAGATACAGGCCGCGAGTTATATAATGTATGGGTGAGGCAACCTGCTTTCCCGCCAATTTCCCCCAAGGCCACTGAGACACAGTCGATCGATACTCTCTCTCTCTCTCTTGCACTCGCTTGCTAACAGTGATGTCAATGCCCTGCTTGCAACTCGCTAATGTTAGCACGAAAATATACCTCAGAATAAGGGAATAACAGGGAAAATAGGTGATAACTGAAGGAGGGGAGGTAGAGGAGTGATATTTTGCATGGCCCAGGGGCAAAAAAACTTTTTTTTTTGTTTTGTTTTATGTTTAAAGTTGATTTTTTTTTCTCTGACTCTTAAGAGTCTTCCCGCAGTCCGCCGGGGGAACTCTTAAGAGTCTTCCTGCAGTTCCCGGGTTAAGGTTAAATATAGAGCAACTTCCTCCAGTGTGCCTGGATCCTAGAGGTGTACACTATGCTTGGAGATTGTAGCATTTTAATGATACTGTTCTCAGAAGTGTTAAGGCGCTGAATGAATTTATATGTTAGCTTTCTAATGAGTGATTGGTAACAGTGTAAGTTCATATAGGCACATAGCGTACTTGTACTCTCATATTTTGAGAGCCCCAGAAACATTTTCATGATATTGTGATATGAGATACTTAGTCTATTCACTGTAATTTTCTTATAGTTCCACCATAGTTGTGCTGTATACATTGGTGAGCAGTAGGAGTTGAACAATGTTATTTTTGTATCCCATGTGCACATATGAAATTTTCTTAATATTGAATTTCCCTGCATGTAAAGTTGCCTTCGCTGACGACCCATATCCTCATCATCTGAGCGATCACTTGAAATATAGTGTCCTAGATGCTTTACTTTACTTACTTCTTCTATAATTTCTTCATACAAATGGAATTTAGGTAGATTTGATTTCAATAGAAGGTTAGATTTAAATATTATGATATTGCTCTTTATAGGATTAAATTTGACTGAATGTTCGATTCCAAATTTTTCACATACTCTTAATAATTTATCCAGTCCTGATCCAGAGGGCACGATTAAGGCTAGGTCATCAGCATACATGAGATGATTTACAATGGTGCTGCCAATGCAGCACCCAGTGCGAGTCTTGTTCAGCTCCATACTAAGATCATCCATGTAGACGTTGAAAAGATACGGAGACAATATCCCCCCCTGCCTAACACCATTGGTTACGGCGAAAGAGCCTGACAGGATGTTGCCCCATCTTATACACATTTTTTGATTAGCATACCAGAAAATAAGTATCCTAACAATATAGCTAGGCACTCCCCTGTTAACTAATTTTTCAAATAAGGTTTTGTGACACACCCTATCAAAAGCCTTACTTGCATCAAGAAAACAAGAGAAAATTGAGCTATTTAGTTTGTTGTATATATCAATCACTTCTTTCAGCACATATATGCATTGGTCTGTGCCGTGATTTTTCTTAAAGCCAAACTGATTGCTGCTGGTGACAATATATGCAGACATTCTTTCTAGCAATATCATTTCAACTACCTTACTCCCCACACTAGCAAGTGCTACTGGGGGGTAGTTGTCTTTAGCTGTAATTTTACCTGATTTATCTTTAATGACAGGAACAAGAATTACGGATATCATAGACTCCGGCAGGACACCATGCGTAAATAGACTGGTGATGCAAGAACTAAGTTTATCTATTAACAACTTATCTGCATATTTAAGATGTTCTGCATATATACCATCCAGCCCACAAGCTTTGTTTAGGTTAAGTTTTCTTATGGCATTCTCAAGATCACTTTCAGTCACTTTAATGTCTTCATAATTACTATCTTTCACATATTGAATTGCACCATTAGTAGACCTTTGGTTTACACTGTTAAGTAGTTCCTTAAAATGAGTTTTCCATAAGTCAGCAATGTTCTCTTCACCCGTAACCCCCTCAACACTGACAGGTAGTCTATACTCTATATTGATGGATAGTATCCAATATTAAAATGTATTGATTGAAATGAATAGACAGAAAAAGCACATATTAATTATTACAGGACCTAAAACCTTCGCAGACATCGCCAACAAGATTTGAATTTGGCGCTCATACCCACTGACCAATCAGCGACGAGAATCAATGTTTGGCTATCAATGTCGTTCAGTCTGAGCGATCATAAACAGGATTGCTCAAACAGAAACATTATTGCCTGATAGGGTAGACTGAACGCACTCCTGGTTTAGTTATAAGGATAACCTCAGCGTGTCTCCAAAATCGTGGAAAGAGTTCATTAACCCACAAATAATTATATAAGCTGTAGTAAATAGGTATGTGCAAGGGGAGCAAGATGTTTAAGTAGTTCAAAACTGATATTGTCATGGCCAGGGGCGGTGCTCTAACAAGAAGCAAGAGTAGCCTCCAATTCAGTCATCGTAAAGGGTTGTTATATGTAAGGTCATCAGAGGTTTCAATATTCATAAGAACAGATTCAGCAGTCTCTTTACGACGGCGGAAGGTAGCAGGAAGATTTTCTAAACTGCTGACCGAGGCTAGGTGACGTCCTAGAATGTTAGAGATTTCTTGTGGACTGTGAACTCGACGACCATTGTACTGGAGGGCATGGCGTGGACGGAAATGTGACCCATTAATTTTACCGAACTTGTCCCAGATAGTATTCATGGAAGTAGTAGAAGAGATGGAAGAAACATAATTTTGCCAAGAAGTGGATTTCTGGTGCTTGACCTCTTTGCGGAACTTTGCGGTTAACCGATTATAAAGTGGCTGAAGGACCATGATATCCATGAAAAGGGAAATCATGGATGCGAGGTCATCAGGGTGCAAAGGACGACGTGTAGTGAGGAAACGATAGCGTCTATTAAGGCGATCTAGTCTACGGCCAACAGCATGTTTATGTTTAACTAGTGATTGGAGGGTATCAGTCCACCTCGGGACCCTCATTGTCATCGGATGGGGCGAGGAGGACGGAATGGACTTGTTTGCAGCGTCAATAACGAATGTCGTAAAATGATCGGCAAGATCGTCATGATCCCTAAGAGGCAGGAAAGGGGGGACAGATCTTGTATGCAGATGGAATGCTTCCCAATCCGCCTTGCAAAAATTGTATCGTGGAGGAGCATGAGACGGAAGCGTAGTTAAACATGATAAAATAATGGGAAATGGAATCTAAAGTACGAATCGTCTAATACACGCCAGTCAACCGTATCAACTATAGTTGAAGAGCATAAGGAAACATCTATAGAGGTCATCGTGCAATGGGCTTTGGAGAAAAGTGTAGATGTACCTTCCTCATTTAGGCAACAAAAATTAGATTGCAGCAACTGTTCAAGATGGGAACCAGGAACATCTGATGTGGAACAATGCGAATCATATAGGACTATGGGCATTAAAATCTCCAACCACAAGTAGGGGGTTAGGGAAGGAGGTAAGAAAGGGTGCATATGGATAAAAGGCCCCCACCTGGAATGGACAATTCAATGGCAGAACATTGAAGATAACCACCTGGTGGAGGGAGTAAATTAAAAGTAGCACCATTATAGATATACTGTAAATACACTTACCTTATAAATATGGCAGTACAATTGTTAAGAGCAAACCTGGTGGTCCCTCGGATATCCACCCCCGGCAGGGTTGGGTTATTGACACAGGGCCCTCCCGGTCGTCATCATGCGACTGTGTCAAGAGCATTGCAACGTCCCAAAGCTGCTTGTCAGTACAGCTATTTCTTTAGTAATATAAGGGGACTTCACTCTAACATCAATTCTGTACACCAATTTCTTCAAGCAGAATCCCCTACTCTCCTTTTTTTGACAGAGACTCAAGTAACATCCACATCTGACACATCTAGATTTAATTTTCCAGGTTATCAACTGCTCCAAAATTTCAGACCTAAAGGTGGTGTATGTTGCTTCGCAAAATCTGAAATTGCCCTGGAGGAGGTTACTAGTTTCAATTGTCCCTATTTTGATTATTCTATATACAAATTAATTTCTGCTGGTAAATTTAAATACATATGTTGCATCTACCGTTCCCCAAATACTCCTCCAGAGCAAAGTCTTTTTGATTCTCTGTCCTCACAACTCAGTGTCCTCAACTTAAATGCTTCTTCTGAAATCACTGTGTTGGGTGATTTTAATGTCCATAATGTTGAATGGCTCACTCATTCAGCCAGGACTGATGATGCTGGTCTTGAATGTGAGCTATTTGCAGACTCATTTAATCTCATTCAACTAGTCAACCAACCCACCCGTGTACCAGATAATCCTAATCATAATTCCCACCTACTGGACTTATTTTTAACAACCAATTCAGAAAATTATGATGTTACAGTGAGGTCCCCACTTGGATCTTCTGATCACTGTCTGATACAGGCCACCTGTCTATCACCTACCACACCTTCCCACTCTGAACCTGTTTTGGTGACTAAATGGCATTACGAGAGGGCAGACTGGGAGGGTCTTCAAGGTTTCTTTATTGATATTCCCTGGACCTCTTTCTTTTCTAATGATGCACACTCCACCTTGAGCCACATACAAGATTTTGTAAAAATTGGAATGGAAACTTTTATTCCTCATCAAAAGTACAGTAAAAGATCTAATTCACCTAAATGGTTTGACCATAATTGTGCTAGAGTAACTGAACAAAAAGCAATAGCCTACAATGCATACACAAGATCAAAAACATATGAAGCCTTTAATTACTTTAGAAACATCAGAAATCATGCCAAAACTGTATTAAACCTAACTAAATCAAACTTTCTCCATAAGCAGGCAAATAAACTTCTAAATAATCCAAATGATAACAAAATATTTTGGTCTACTCTTAACTCATTCAAATCCAACTTCACTACTGCTTCATCCATTCCACCATTAAAATCTCCGACTGGCAATCTTGTAAGTGACCCACGAGGTAAAGCTAACCTTCTTGCAGATATTTTCTCCACCAACTCAACCTTAGATGACATAAATCAAGATGTCCCTGTACTTAATTTTAATTCACCTGAAATTCCCTCACTTAAGATCCACACCAGACATGTCAAAACTATTTTGCAGAATCTCTCAGTAGATAAGGCTCCTGGTCCAGATGAAATTCCTCCAATAGTACTTAAGAATTGCTCCTTGGTGCTCGCTCCTGTATTGGCAAAATTTTTCCGTCTGTGTACTCATACCTCATGCTTCCCAGTACCCTGGAAAGAAGCAAACATCCATCCAGTTCCTAAAAAGGTGCCTCTTCAGATCCATCAAACTACAGACCAATAGCTATAACTTCCACTCTTGGCAAAGTTTTTGAAATTATATTAAATAATCACATAATTAAGCATCTGGAGAATAATAAATTAATCAGTGATAGGCAATATGGTTTTAGACGATGTCGATCAACTGCAGACATTCTTTGCCTTCTTACGCATCAAATCAACCAAGCTACAGACCAACATGGTGAAACACATACAATAGCACTGGATATATCAAAGGCATTTGATAGAGTCTGGCATCAATCCTTATTGTCGAAGATGTCACACTACGGCCTTGCATCATTAGTTCCACTAATTTCTTCTTATCTTCATAACAGAAAAATACGTGTAATGGTAGATGGCCTTTATTCTCAATTTCACTCAATAAATGCTGGTGTTCCCCAGGGATCAGTTTTGGCCCCAACTCTGTTCCTCATTCATATCAATGATCTCATATCTACCACTCATAATCCAATACATTCCTACGCAGATGACTCAACACTCCACAGTTCCTTCACATTTACCAATTCTTTCACCCAACCCGATCTTATAAATTCAAAAATAAACAGTGCAATTTCTCTGAACCAGGACCTTTCTAGAATTAATGAATGGGGACAAGAGAATCTAGTTTCCTTTAATGCACAGAAAACCAAGTACATTCAATTTTCTAACCGACAGAATCTCACGGACTCCCATATATTTTTTAATGATGTAAATATTCCCACTTCCCCTAGTATTGACATTCTCGGTGTAACATTAACTACTAACTTGAGCTGGACACATTATGTTAGAAGCATTGCTAAGAATGCCTCTAAAAAACTGGGACTCCTGTACAGAGTTCGAGAATTCTTCACTGACGAGCAGTTGGCCGTAATATATAAAAGTCATGTGCGCTCTCAGATGGATTACTGTTCACCTCTGTGGGGTGGAAGTGGAGTGGTTGCATTGAGGCAGTTGGACAAAATTCAAAATAAAGCTATTAGATTAATCAATAACCCTGCAATCACACAGGACCTTCCTACATTAGCCATACGAAGAAACGTTGCATCCCTTGCATTATTCTACAGATATTTTCACAGCAATTGTTCCGAGGAACTTGCTTCAATTGTGCCGCCTCTCCACATCTTTCCCCGTAGAACTAGGGCAGCTGAGAGCGCCCATGAATTTACACTTTCTCCTCCACAATGCAGAACTTCTGCTTATCAGAATTCATTTATCCCCAGAGCTACTACTCTTTGGAATTCACTTCCCTCGAATTGCTTTCCACAAACTTACAATCAACAAATGTTTAAATCCAGTTGTTACAAACATTTTATGAATGGAGGATGCCTTTAGGCACATGGACCTTTTTGTTTTATCTGTGTTTTTCCTTCCTCCGTTCATTGTCTCTTAAAAAAAAAAAAAAAAAAAAAAAAAAAAAAATGGCAGTGCCTAATTCATTACCGGTAGTAACGGACAGACTAGCCAAACGATAATTTAAAAGTGTCAGGACACTGTCCAACATGTTGAAGACAAAGACACATTGGAGTAATTATATATTAAACGTTGGATCTCCCCCAGCTGCAACCGAGGGGAGAATCCATTCATATTCCATTGAATAATGGAAGGATTAAAAATCACATAAGATGGGTAAGGTTATTAAGATTCACCGACCTTTTAGATACTTTCAACTTTTTATAGAATTGTCTATATGATTTTTTAACGGTGGGGGCTTGAGCTCCAGACCGAGCAATAGGAGGTTTAGATGACGATTTAGATTGTAAAAGGACAGAACTATGAGCCAATGCATCCGCAAAGGCTTCTTTGGTTTTTTGAGACTCTATAGCGGATGCGTAAGTGGTGAGTGCAGAGGCAAGGTGAGCCATGGACTAGAGTAGTATCAGCATCATCCACTTCCAGGTTATCTAGGAAATCACGTACCAATTTGAGAAGTAAAGACTGATTAACAGCAGGAGCATCATCGTACATGGTCTGGAAACATGAATGAAATCCACATTTCATATTATGTTTGGGAGGGGGTTCTTGATCACCCGGAATCGACTTTTTTGGGCGAACCACTCCGCCATGCCCACCCGAGGAAACATGGGAAGGGATTGGGAGAGTGGTAGTCGCACTGTGACTATCTGTATGTTCTCTGTCGCTAGCAGGAGGCGAAGAATTAATGAGATCTGATGTGGGAGGAATAGTAGACCCTCCGACAGATGGAGGACCCAAGGGCAGATAATTTGACAGTGAAGGCAGACGTGTTCGAGAGGAAGATCCGGATTAGTAAGGGTTAGCCGTCACACGCTGCTGTTTGGCTTGAGGGTGTGAAGGAGACTGAGACCCAGAATCCGCAGGAAGATCCCTACCCCTTTTACTAGAAGCGAGTTCCATCAGTTTCTCAAGGGCAGACGACTCATCGAAGGGCAAATGATCAGACAGTGCAATAAAGCTATTGGACGTAGAGAGTAAATGCGATGTAGATGGTGGGCTTGTGTTTTTGCTTGAGGGGCCAGAAGGAGCAGCAGTGGTGGCAGCAGGAACAACACTAGGTGGGTGTTGAATTACTGGAGCATATTGCGATGATAACACTTGAGACCGGTAGGAGTTCCGTTTGACTGGATCGTGAAGACCTCGTACAACTAGCTCACGTTTAGCACGGGGGACAGTGAAGGCAGATCTGGTTAGTAACAACTTAACTTCAGTGTTATAAATATAAAACTCACAATTCTTGGATCGAGCATGATGGGCTCCTCCACAATTTATACAGTGGGCGGGACCGCAATTCCATTTCGTCTCATGCACAGACGAGCCACAGTAGGCACATACGCTTTTGTTGCGACAAATTTTGTCCGAGTGAGTGAAGGAAGAGCAATTCCTACATTGGAGAGGTTGTGGGATATAAGGACGTACTTCTCTAGTTTCACCTAAGATGGTGACCTTCGACGGAAGCGTTTTACCGGGGAATGTTAACTTAGCAATATTAATCGACCTTGAGGTGCCACGGATAGTACGTTGGAAGATATCAACCATTGAGCAGGAATGTCCTCGCAACTGAAGGGATTCTTGTATTGCGCTAGATGGGCATTTGTCTGATTGAGGGAGAACAACAGTGCCCTGGATAGAGTCCAAGTGCTCATGTGGCAGGACAGACACCGCAATGCCGTCTATGGATATTAACCGGAGGAATGACTTTAATTGCTCTTCAGTGGTAGCCTCTATCAACCAATCACCAGAACCATGAGGACGGAGAGACATGTCACATGTGGCATGGACCTTAAGCCTTAAGAGCAAGCTCGAGCTCCCAGTTTCGTAGTGGAGTACAAGGTATTGAGTCCATGAATTTTCACCAAATAGTGAATCAAAATGGACATATGCTGGGTCAGGCCGGAAACGAGGCCAGCGATTATTGCGAGATTTGGGTAATACATAAGGCTGTAACGTAAGATGCCGTGGGGAAGAGTCGTCCAAGGAATGGGTATGCGCAATGGTTGAAGTGGTGAAAGTCGTAGTAGGTGGGTCAACGCTAGTCGATGATTGTGTAAAGGATAAAATCAAACCAGTATTATCCGTATCAAGGTTAGCAGCTGAGGTTGGCACTGGAGCAGTAAGCACAGTAGGTAGTAAGGTGGAGGTCACAGAACTAGTAACACTATTCGTCGTTGTTGTAGAGTCGGATTTGGAACCTCGTACCTCGGGAGAGGACGGGATGGTGATAGTGGGAGCTGGAGTGGCTACAGAAATAGTTGTTGTTGTTGTTGTTGTTCCCCAAGCTGCCTGGCCGAACAGCCCCAAGGCCCTGAGCAATTCCAAGGCCATAACCGAGCGCCTCCACAGAACCCTCCCTGCCGACCACAATAAGGCCTGTCAAGAGTCAGGTGCCGGAGATCCGGTTACAAACCTCCTCTGTTGGCGGGTACATGGAGGTGCTAGGCTCCGGTGCTGATGGTGGGAGGGGTTTTCACCCTGATTGATCAATTGCCGCCCACCTCAAGGGAGGCAGCCCCTCCTTAATAAGGCACTGATCTCCACCCTGGCCCCTGCCTTATTGAGCCTCTAGGGCTAGGAGGGATTCTCCCTCTAAACGGGGTCATCACTTTGGCTTGCTTCCAATGAAATTGAAATCCGGGCTGATCTCCTTGTTGCTGACCCTGGCTCGCCCCCCCCGACTCCCACCCGGAATCTTCGCTACCTGTGGCTACTATTTCTGGCGGGTGCCCAACCCCGAAAGGGGTTGAAATAGGGGAGCTATCCCCCCGCCAAAGGCGGCTTTCTAGGGCCTTTCCTAGCTGATGCTGAGAGGATTGGGTTCTAGTCATGTGGTGATGGGCTGGTCTATCAGAGTGAGAGCTGAGCAATCTCTGCCATACCCATAGCTTACTCTGACTGTTCCTTTAACTTATATATTTTCTAGATCCCAAGTGACGGCGTCTCTTCCGTGGATTGACCTCCCAATCTACCAAGATTGGAAGCCAAAACGTCACATTTTTCCCTTGCCCCTCAACTTTCTCTTCATAATTGCTGAGGGGCACAGGGCCCTGGGTGGGGTTTTGGTTTCCCGGGCGTTTCCGCACCCTCCTCAGCTCCCCGCCATGGAGTGGCCTCGAGGGGTCTGCCAGGAGGCGCAGAAGAGAAAAAAGAACAAAAAAGTAAAAGAATACAGAGCCTAGCACAATTGGTTAAGCTGACGATGTCAGCTCGTAAGCCCCCCTACGACGACAACAAGCTAGGAGCAGGGGGGAACAGCTTGCATAAGCAACTCGTCAAGACAATAGGGTGATAGTCCTGGGGCGAAAAACCTGACTTACCAGGCTTAAGGAATGGAATAGTAAGAGCAGTATTCCACGCAGGAGGGAAAACACCAGATAACCAAACTGTATTGAAAAGAGCCAACAAAAAGACCAAAGCCTCTGAGGAAAGATGCTTAAGCATTAAATAATGGACTCCATCAAGACCTTCAGAAGTAGCCTTACAGGCACGAAGGGCGGAGAGCAACTCACGCGAAGAAAACGGGGCCTTGTAAGATTCTTCTGAAGACAGGGTGAAAACAACTGGAGAAGTCTCAGCAACGGATTTAAGTGAATGAAATTCTGAAGGGAGATGAAAGCCACTACTGACAGAGTTAAAGTAGAGACCTAAATGACTGGCAACTGCCTCTGAGTCAGCAACAGACACACCATCAACATGAAGCACAGGAGAATGGGGAGGTAAACACTTGCCCGAAATCTTGTGAATGCATTTCCAGACAGACTGAACAGGATTAAAGGATGTAATGGAGGAAACATAGGACATCCAATTATGACGTTTAGTAGACCTGACTGTGCGACAGAGGAAGGCAGACTCCTTACGAAAAAGTAAGAAAGAACTATCATGAGCGGGAGTAAAACGTTTACGAAGCAATCTCTTCCAAGAAGCCCATTTGATGCAGAGAGCCCTGGAGCAGTCCAGAGACCACCACTGAACACATTTCGACGTAAAAGGACGGGAGGTCCAAGGAATAGAGACAAAGGCAGCACTCAAAACAGTGACCAGAAAAAAGGCCAGCAAATCATGTACAGATGAAAAATCTGATGGAGGTAAGGAAGGGATCGACAGCGAAGCAAAAGTAGACCAGTCTGCATGCTGGAAGCACCAACGAGGAGGACCAGGGACAGGAGAATAGGAGGTAGGAGAGAGCAGAACAGGGAAATGGTCGCTATAGAGAGAATCCTCCAAAACAGACCAATGAAAAAGAAGAGACAGGGAAGGAGAACAAAAGGAAAGATCTAGACAAGAAAACAAACGCGTTCTAGTATCAAAATGAGTCAGGGAACCAATATTAAGAAGAAAAAGGTTATTATTGGTAATAAAAGACTCTAAGGCACGACCACGTGAGGTAACGACAGAGTCTACCCACAGGGTGTGCCTACAATTATAATCACCAAGCAATAAAAAACGGAGGAGGTAGTTTAGCTAAAATCATGGTAAAAGAATAAAAATCGATGGGAACAGAAGGAGAGAAATAAAGAGAAACAACTGTAATCCAACGACCAAGAAAAACCTAAACAAAGGTGCAAGGGAGAGAAGTAGGGCAGGAAAATTCCTCATAAGGAACAGAATGGTGAAGGAGAACACAAGTGTCCGGAAGAGAATGAGGAGAACTAAGAAAATAATAGCCAGGAACAGGAACCGGAGGAGAAAGAAGAAGAGTTTCCTGGAGACAGACAACCTTAGGGGAATGAATAGAAAGTAAAAAACACAAATCGTCTCTCTGAAGAGAAAAACTGCAAATGTTCCATTGAAAAATGGACATACTAAAAAATACTAAAAAGAAAGTACGAGAGATAAGAAGCTTTAACCCCTTCTGTACCGACGACCTCTTTTGTATTCATTCTAGCTCTATTTGGATGATTTTGTACAGCTTTAGAAGGATATGTGGTAGTAAAAAGGGTTAATTTAGTTCGAAGCCTATTCATTGCTGGAGGCCCTTCTTAAACTGAATAAAATAGTCCAATAGTAGCCAGAATATAAGCAAAGCACATCATCGGTAATGAAGGGGTTAAAAGAGAGAATGAAAAAAATATATACAAATATATAACAGAGAGGTGGAACAAATACACACAGAACTAAAGAGGAACAAGGGAGGGAAAAATAAAAACAAAAAAACAAAAACAAAAAAGAGAAGAAAGCAAAAAAAAAAACAGAAAAAAACAAAGAAAGGAAAACACAGAATACATCAACAAAAATACACACACAAGTGGGAAAAAAATATATACAACACAGATTTACAAAATACAGTAAACACTGTGTATGAACATATACACAAGAGAGGTTAACGATGGGAAATAATGGCAGGAATGGGAAGGGAAGGAGGATGAGGGGAAGGGGAAGGGGAAAGGGGAAGACTGGTAACCAGGAGGCATAGGGAGGTCTAACAGAGAATGAGAAGGAGGAGGAGGGTCGGAAGAGGTAGGAAGGACAGAGGATGGGTGGGAAGAGGAGGAAGGGGGAGGGTCAGGAGGTACAGGAGGAGGGTCAGAAGGGGGAGTGGAGGAAGGGGACGGGGTAAGGGAAGGCGGGAGAGAAGAGGGGATAGGATGAACCTCGGCATGAATGGTTGAAGTCGGTGGGTGAGAAGAACGGATAAACTCATCAATTTTGGGTAAGGTTTCATAGGAGAAATCTAAGGACACAGTGACAGGAGGAGAAGGAGACTGGACGAAGGGAGGAGGAGGCTTCCTCTTCTTCCCGCAGGGACTCGGGCTCCGCACGCTACGGAGAGCACTCCTACGGTTAGAAGAGGAAGGGGGAGAGGAAGAATGGAGCACAGGATTCTGTTTGATAGAGATGGGAAGTTTAGAGCAAGGAGGTAATTTGGATCGACAAGAGGAGGAAGATGACAGAGATCCGCGGGGAAGCTTGGAACGATGAGGGTGACCAGAAGAGAGGAACGAGGAAGAGAGCTAGAAGAAGGGGCAGAAGTAGAAGTAGAAGAATCTAGAACAGAGAAAGAGTTAGACAAAGGTAAAGAAGAGGAAGAGACGGTAGCAAAAACAGAGGAGACAGAAGAAGAATTGGGAGAAGGAATAGAGGCAGACGACAAAACCGGTGTGACAGGGGGAGCAGAATGGGGGACGGAGGGAGCGGAGGAAGAGGGAGGAGGAACTGAGGAAGCTGAAAAAGAGGGGGGCGGGGTAGAATGAGGGGAAGAAGAGGAGGGAGGAGACAGAATCTTTGAAAATTATTGAGGGGTAAAGCCTAAGCGACAAGCCTCTTGACGAGCCGCAGTAAGCGTAAGGCCGTGTCTCGCTTTGATGACAGCAACTTCAGACTCAAACAGATAAATGGGGCAATTTCTAGAGTCGGCCGAATGAGGTCCACGACAATTAAGGCAAAACTGGGGCGTAGACTGGCATTCACCAACGGCATGGCCCGACTGCGCACAGCGCGGGCATCGAGGGCGACCAGCGGACGTATGACAGTACTTCGCTGGGTGGCCGAAACGCCAGCAACTGCGACACTGGAGGGGACGAGGAAGAGACTCATTCACGGGGAGGAGAGTACCACCAACAATAACGTGGGGAGGAAGGGAAATTCCATCAAAAGAGATCTTGGCAATGTTTGCGGGATTGCAGCGATGGTTGCGAGGAGGGATAGTGTAACAGACCACACTAACCACCTTGTGGTCTTGAGCAACAATGATGTTCTTGACTAGGTCGGCGCAATCCGCGAATTGTCGACCCCCTAGACGTATGGAAGCGGGGATCAGGACAGACCCTGTACAGGAGTTGAGTCGGTGGTCTTTATGAGCCGGTATAGAGTTGCCAGAACAATCAACAAATTAAGACATAGCTGTAGCCTGACGTTCGGTTTGGACGGAAACAAGTCGGGAGTCATCATGGCGGGAGTGGAAGGTGACGTCCTTTCCCACCTGCTGAAGGAGACGCAGGTGGAAGAGGAGGTCATCACCGGCCGGAGGAGCAGAGGCAGGGATGGAGAAAAACTTAGTAAAGGAAGAAGGTGCAAAGAGAGAGGACAGGGGGAGGACAGAGGAGTGAGGACGAGAAGAGGATGAAACTGGAAACGAAGAGGAAAGAGAACAAGAGAGGAAAGGCAGAAATGGTTGAGGGTGACAGCGATAGAGGGTGAAGAGGAAGAAGATGAAGACTCAGGAACGACAACAGGAGAGGAGATTAAAGCCTGGATAGTGGAGGTTGGAAAAGGACGCGATGAGGATGTAAAGGTTGTAGAGAGACTCGGAACAGTGGCGAACGAGAGGGACGAGTGATAATCCAGGGACATTTCAGTGGGCAGGTCGAGAGCACCCAAAACAATCCCCGACTCACCGTGCTCCCGCGGTGAATCGGACCGACAGCCAAACAACGTAGCCCCTAGTTGCAGGCTGCATGCCCCAAGGGGCTGACTCAGCGGACCTCCAGAGCAGTTGCCATGAACAGGGAAGTACAGCAAAAAAAGCATAAGTTGTCACCATATAAAGACAAAATTAGAAACGCATGAAAGAAGATACTGCGGTTACCTGGTGCCCCAGGTAATGAAAGGGAGAAAGACCTCCGCAGGGCTACGAAACCCAGAATGTGGCCAATTGAAATGGGACAGGCCTCTGCTTTGAACTAGGGACTTTGTACAACCCGGGCATTTGTCCTGCAGCTTTGTCCCATGAAGAATGGGGCCGGCGTAGTCACCTGTCACACACACTGGGAAGAGAGAAGGGAGTCAGAAACCCCAAAGCAACCCAATAGCGCTCATCCTCCAGCAAAGAGCCTTGCGAGCCCTCGCCGGCAGCACCTGTTACCAGGTGGACCCTGCCAACTCAGCTGGGATCAGAAACACCAAAGTGAAACTCCAAGGAAACTAGAACCTCCGAAGCAGTTAAAGAAAACGGTAGGAAACAAACAGGGAAGAAGGAAAGGGAGGGACGGGCCCACAAAAGCACAAGGGTGGCGGACCGACCCCTGTTAGCTGCCCTAGGAGAAAGCGGAAGGAAAAACGAAAACCAGAAAGGAGAAATAAAAGGACATGACAAAATTAGTTGGAGGTGGTAGAGGGAGAGGTCAAGAACCCTGGCCCATCCACTTACCAGCCCGTAAGCCCCCAAACGACGCCAACGAGTCATGTGGTGTGGGGGATTTAATATAAGAATAAACAGCAAAATTGCCCTGATGATAAAGATTTTATTCTAGCCTTCTGAGCCAAAGGCCACTTATAAGGCTAGGAGACCAATTATGGGAAGCGGAGATGGGTAGGTCAGTTATAAGTCATGGAACACATGTATGGCTTGTAGATAGGAATGGAGCGGTGCAAAGGTAAAGGTAGGGGAGTCACAAAGCAATTCGGGAAGGGAACGGTTCTGGAGATAACGCAAACGTTCATATCTAAAGTTACGGCAGTCGCACAATATATGGAAAATTGTAAGAACTGTTTGACATTGCTGGCAATAGGGAGGTGGAGTTCTAGGTAGAGACATTAGGTAACCATGTGTTAGCCTAGTATGTCCACGACGAAGCCTGGTAAGTACAACCTGGTCAATACGAGCAGAAGAGGGAGGAGTCGTCCAGGGAAATACGTCGTCTTTGAAAGAACGGAGATGTATAGTGGTAGGGAGACTCTTCCACTCCATACACAACGTATCACAGACTGTAGACTTAAGTACCGGAAAGACGTCAGGTAGGCGAATGAGAGAGACGCTAGGAGTGCTCCGCCTAGCTCTCTTGGCCAGCGTATCAGCTCTTTCGTTCCCACTAATACCGACGTGGGCAGGGACCCAGCAGAACGTGATGGTACGGCCCAGGAGCAGGACATGAAGCAAGCTGGCAATGTGCCTAACAAGGGGGTCACGTGGTGCATAGCATTGTAGTGCCTGCAGGGCACTTAAGGAGTCACTGCATATGACAATGTGAGGAACGTTGCATGGGAGATCACCTATCATGTCCAATGTACCCTGTATAGCTAATAATTCAGCGGTGAACACTGAGGAATACGGATGGAGCCGTGCTCTGATGTGATCCATATTCAGACACTGCTGCGCAACCCACTAAGCCATCTTCCTTGGAACCATTGGTATAAATGAAAACAGCTGGACGGTGACAGAGCAGGTGGTTCAGGGCCAGAGTGCGCAAAACAAACGCGTCAGTGGACTTGCCGGACAAATTCAGGTGAAAGCAAAAGGCGGCACGGTGCACTCAGGCACTGAAGCCCGTGGGAAAGGTATGCTGTGAGTGGAAAATAGGTTCATGGCTACAAGGGGAAATGATGGTGAAATATTTTCCAGTGCGCCGTCCGCGAAATATCAATCAGTAGGTGGCGACGCCGATAAGCGAACGGCAGAGGTCATCGTAACCAATATGCGGTGATGATGGAGAGGCATCTCACCAGCCTCCGCCAGCATACTACTAATCCGGGAAGATCGAAAAGCCCCAGAGCTCAATCGGATCCCCAAGTGATGGACAGAGTTGATCCGTTGCAAAACAGCGGGGGAAGCATTACCATATATTGGACAGCCATAGTCCAGGACCGATAGGACTATGGCTTTATAAAGCATAAGTAAGGTGGGTCTATCCGCCCCCCAATGGACCCGAGCAACAGCCTTTATGACGTTCATGCGCTGGAGACAGCGGGCTTTCACTCCATTGATGTGATCAATCCAATTGAGTTGATTGTCAAAGGTCATTCCAAGAAACTTTACTGTGTCGAAAAAGGGGATGCGGAAACCCCCCTTTCTCAGATCGGGGATATGGCCGCGCAAATGACGCTTGTCACGGTAAAATATCATGGCCTTAGTCTTTTCTAGGGAGTGCTGGAAACCCGTCTTGGATGCCCACTTGTGAATGGCACCCAAAGTGGTGTTAAGGCGACGTAATATGTGTGGTAAGGTGGGGGAGGTGTAGTATACGGCAAAGTCATCAACAAAAAGACTATGAGATATGCCCGCCGCAAGGCAATCAGAAATTTCATTGATCGCAATGATAAAGAGTGTCCCACTAAGAACACAGCCTTGGGGTATTCCGGATTGAAGTGGCATGCAGCACGACAGCTGTCCCCCAGTCTTGACCTGGAAAGTCCGATCCGTCAAAAAGGCTTGTAAGAACAAGGGGAGAGGGCCCCTCATGCCCAGTCATACAAAAGTTTGAGAATCCTGTGTCTCCAAGTCATGTCGTACGCCTTCGCTATATCAAAAAATATGGCCACAGTAGGATGGCGGTTCACAAAACCTGCCCGTACTTGGTGTTCGAGATGGGTCAGAGAATGTAGAGTAGATCTACCGGGGCGCGACCCATTTTGGTATGGTGACAGAAGGCCATTCGTTTCAGCATAGTGCATTAATCTGGAATTTACCATTTTCTCCATTAACTTGCACAGGCAAGACGTGAGGACAATGGGTCTGTAATTAACAGATGTTGGGTCTTTACCAGGTTTGGGGACCGGGCGCCAAATCGAAGGGACGTAATTTACACTCCAAAACTGATTGTATAAATGGAGGAGAAATTGTAGAGCATCCTCATGGAGATGTCTGACAAGCGCATAAGGAATACCATCAGGGCCAGGAGTAGTATCTGAACATAGTTGTAAGGCGTGCAAGAGTTCAAACATAGTGAAGGGCTCATTGTACGTAAAGGCCCGACCCCCATCAAACATAAGGGACTGCGATTCGGCGTTGCGTTTGTGCCGAAGGAACTCGTCTGTGTGGGACTCATCTGAACTAACCTTAGCAAAATGTGAGGCAAGGCAATTGGCAATGTCACTATGATCCAATACAGTTTCCCCCGTAACAGCACTTGTTAGAGATGACAATGAAGGGCGAGCATTCAGACCGTCTATCCTTCGGAATTTCTCCCATATTTGCGTAGTAGAAGTGCGGTGAGTGAAGCTAGATATATAGGCTCTCCAAGAGGTCAGTTTGCTCTGTCTGATCGCTCGCTTAGTCAGTGCAGAGACCTGTTGTGAAAAGACTTCAATGACGAGAGGTGCAGAGCGTCACAGACGAGATTGGGAATCAGTGTCGGGTTATCAGAATGCGGGATGAGCAATCGGGTTTCCACAAAGCTTGTGCGAAGCTGATGGAGGGTTCTTTCAAGGCGGTGTTTAAAGGTAACCAAGGCACTCCAAGCAGGTGACACCAGATCCTGACGCACCCGGGTTCGAGAAGACGTTTTAGGGATGGATGTGGAGGCCACAGAGTGGAGAAAATCCATGAAATAAGTAAAGTTCGTGTCTGGGGGCCCATCACTATGAAAGTCACCGATGCTGCTGGACAAAGACTGAAACGTATCCCAGTCGACTTTGGAGACGTTATACTGCGGTAGTTGAATGGAGGGAGTCGATTCTGTGTGCTGGAGAAGAACAGGGAAGTGGTCACTGGAAAAACGTTCGTTAAGGACAGCCCAGTCGAAATGGGGAGCCACAGAATCGTTAGCCAGAGACAAATCTACGGCAGAGTAAGTGTCATGTGTGGAGGAACGTTAAGTATGGGCTATCTGGTTGAGGCAGCATAGCTCAGTCATTAAATCAACCGCTCTATGTGAGTACCGAAAATGTCAGATCGGGGTCCGCCCCATAAAAGGGAGTGGGCATTAAGTCCCCCAATAAGAGGTATGGTTGGGTGAATTGACTAACGAGGGATGTTAAGTCATGTGGGGAATAGTGGCAGGATGGTTGATTATATAAGGATCAGATCGTTAAATGTGGCACTTTGGGTAGAGAGCTATAGATGGCAACTGATTGGAAAGGAACCGGGTCTAAATGGAAGACCGAATATGCATGGTCATTACGGACCAGGATAGCTATGCGCAAATGTCCTTCAATGGAAGGGGAACAAGAGGCAAGTCAGTATCCTTTAGGGGGGAGTGATATACGGTCCAATGTGCTGCAAGCAAATACACACCGGCATGTGCAGCCGTAGCAAACGCTGCAACTCACCAGTGTGCAAACGTGTCTTATATCCATTCAAGTTCCAGTGTATAATATTATGCGTCATTAATAGGCGTAACGGAAGATTGGCTAGTGCGGGTTGGAGTGGTAGGGGTCAGGGTAGAAGAATGAGAAGTAGTCTGTTGGGGAAGCACCTGCTCCTGGAGATCCGGGAGCGTATGCCCGGGTGCACCAGGAGGGGGGTCTGGTAAAGTGGCAACAATTTGTTCAAGCTGATCTTTCAATTTAGTAATGAAATCGGGCGTCTCGAGGAAATGCAGCAAGTGCCCCACGCTGACGCAATTCGAGTATTGTTGGGAAAGAGGTGATGGAGGACCGCGCCGCTTGGAGATAAACTAACACACTCTGGTAGTAATATAATGTTCTGTCGAGGTCAACGAATCCTTGATGGAAGGGAGAAAACAAGACTTGCACCCACAAAGCGCACCGTGAGAGGAGACGTCATCCTGTCCAGCCCGAGGCAGGCAGGATGGGAGGGAGCGGACGATATCCTCAACGTCCGGTAGCTCTAGCAGGTCATTAGGAGTCGCAGTGGGTGGGTGAGGATCCGTAGGTAACTGATCCTGTGCCGGTAGGGAAAGGGTATCCTTTGACATCTGAGGGGACAGGTCACGACATTGGCCTGTCGACTTAGCAAGTTTAGATGCTGTCGAGGCGGGAGGGGGGGATGTAGTAGTATCGCGCGCTCTCTTACGGCCGGGAGGCACATCGTGAAGTTGGACACGTGAATCAGATCTGCGGTAGGTAACTAGATCTGTGTCTTCTAGGTAGTGTTGGTGTTTGAAACGCTCCATCAACGCAGCCGGTGAATGGGTCGAGCCAAGAACGTGGTCAACACACAGACAACCTGGGTCATGCGAAGAGGGTAGGGAATCAGGAGGGGCGACCCGTAGGAGGTAAACATTTAGGGCCTTAGTCCAAGTGCCAGACGGTGATGAGAGATGCTCATGAAAGAAACGCTTACCGCAGGAATTACACCCACAGGTATCGTGATGGTCAGGCAATGACCATGGCAGCACAGGGGACGTGTAGCTGTCAAACGCCGCAACCTGCAGTTCAAGATCATCAGGCGCACCTTGGCCTCGCTGGTACTCCAGAGTGGTGCACTTCTGAGAAGGAGCCGTAATTTTACGGGTACTGGAGAGACGAGAGGTACCAGAGATTGAGGGGGCAGCTCTCGTTTGACGGGTAGTCGATTTGACAAGGGAGGACGACGCCCTTGGTACGGGAATTGAGGATACGGCCTTCAGTGAGGTAGCTCGAGGTCGGGTGATAAGCCCAGCACGGGGTTTGCGCTGAGGCCGGGGAGGTTGAGACTGGACAGTAGACCGAGCGGAAGAAGGATCACGCTTAGAATGCGGGGTGGGGCGACGGCGCAGGCCCACTAAGGGCAGCACTAGGGAGATGATCTGTAGTCGAGACATCCGCACCTAGAGCCGCAAACGCATTATGAGTTGCGACAGGAGGTCGGGGTCAAGGTCGCATGGCTTTGGAGGGTCCGGTGGAATGACCAATACGTGAGGATGGTTTAGAAGTTGAGGACCCGGGAAGCTGTGCCCGGTTGTCGGAGGGCAATGAAGCAGGACGGGTCACAGTAGCATACCTCCGCTCAGGCGTCGTTCCAGACTCCCGCACTAGACGCGCAGCAACTCTGAAAGGAATGCCCTTCGCCTCCTGCAGATGGAGCACTTCTCTGGCGAACACATAGTGAGAGCAACGCTTATCTGAGGCAAAGTGTCGTTCTCCACAATTCGTACATGTTGGGTCATCAGCGGAGCACGGGAAAGGGTGAGCGCCATCCCCATTTTCTACTCCACAGCGCAGACAGTGCCTGACAGAACGACAGTATTTAACAGGATGGCCGAATTTCCAACAGTTGACACACTGGCGAGGACTACGAACAAAAGATCGCACGTGCAGCGATTCGGCACCCAATTTAACGGAGTGAGGCAGTTCATGGCTATCAAAGTATAACTTAGCAATGCGAAGAGGAGGCCGATCGGGATCAGAGCCTCTCCTTGGCGATATCGTGTATGTTTCAACTCTACGAACTGCAGGGAGATCTAATTGCAATGCCAGACACAAACGTGGGCCAGCTTCTCTGAAGTCATCCTCCTTGATAAGGACACTATGGGGAATAACAACCGTGCCCACACATTGGTTTAGCGACACTTCGGGGTGACCCAGTAAAGAGTCACTGGGAGTGACCAGGAGGGTTATCATGGTGGACGACTGTTTCTCAGAATGAACCTTAACAATTAGAGAGGTCTCCGAGTGATGGAACAGATCAACAGGACCCACCTCTTGCCGAAGGTAGACCTGAAGATCAATATCATCGTGTGGGCGGTTTTCAACCTCAAAGTACTTCGGCCATCTTGGGGGTTGAAACAGTGCACCGAGCACATCAGGTGCAGCATGAAATTGGCACGAGGTCGGGAGGAAGACTGTGGCAGAAACGGTTGGAGCGTCGTAATTGAGGTAGGAGAGACAGGGAGCACCGTGACTGTGTCCGAGGTAGGCTTACCCGGAGGTTCAGACAGGGCGGTAGTGGTCGTGGCCGGCAAAGTCGCCAGAGGAGCCGGGGCTGACACAGGAGTGGCAGCCACCGAGCCCAGAGGAGAGTCAGTTGGATTGGTCTTGGGAAGAGTAGGGGTCGTCAACGCAATGTCCGAAGCAGGGGGAAGATCCGATACACAGTCTAAAGCCTCGCAGGGGTCAGGAACCGTATTGTCCGGTAAGTCAGTATCCATACGATGAAGAAGGTAAATTCAGCTGATCCAAATCCCTTACCCACCAGGGAGCCATAATTAGAGGACGGGGTTACCGCCCTAGGGATCCGATCAGGTATACACCCTTCCCAATGTACAGTCAGTCCCCCTAATACACGTATCCTCAGTCCGCGTTTACCCTATTCCGCACCGAGGGGTAAAACAGGTACTCAAAATCCCTAAAACATGTATTGACCCCACAAAACACAAATCACGGTTGAAGAGTGGTGTAAAAATGCTGTTTTTTGTATTCCGCGCCACATACCCATGTATCCCACATACACACGCACACTCACACACACATAACCACACGTACGCTTCCTTCTCAGTCCCAATATCCTTAAGTGTCCGTGCACTGAGACTTGACCCATTTATTGTGTAACAACCGCCTTCCTACACCCTTCAACAGCTTCAAAATGCCTAGGAAGAATAAACTGGTGAAGGCACTACTGCTATCGGGAAATCTATGGGTTTATCCGGGGACGGGGCCAGTGACAGTGGCGGGGCCGGGGAAGCCTAGGCCTAGGCTATATGAACTCGCCCTGTCTCGGAGCCCCCACTCTTCTCACCTACTTATAGCATTTAATTTTAATGTAAGGAATGACTTGTTTATGTTTCTATTATTGTGTATGCTTGTATGTTGTCCAATTAGTATTGATTTTGATAAAAAATTACCGTCAAATGTGTGTGGAAATGCGGGCTGGTGCCCATATGTATTTTTCTCCATAAGTTATGTTATCCCCAATGTGCGAATTCCCAATACCCGTCGTGTAATGCCGCCCATATAGGCGTGGATTGGGGGGACTGACTGTACCTTGAGGGCGGTCATTCCGTCGATCTAAGACCCAGTACAAGAGTCCGGGTTTGACATAAAAAGTTCCCCTCGTTCGAACACGTGAGGGATGCCAGTTCTTAAGGGTGAAGGGGCTTGCCGTCCCACATCATCCTGTTAACAAAACCAAAGAACAAGTCGGGCCAAGAACCAAGGGTCAGTCGCGGTACCCCCAGAGGAGGGGGTAGAGAGAGGAAGAAGGGAAAAACAAAAAACAAACCGGGAGAGAAACAAAAGCGCATGGCAAAATTAGTTGGAGGTGACAGGGGGAGCGGTCAAATGACCTTGGCCGACCCACCTGCCAGCCCGGAAGCCCCCATACGACAACAACGGACCATGCGTTATGGAGGAGCAAAATTGGCCAAAATAATATAATCACTTGTTGGGGATTCAAGGCTGCGATACATGTACGTGTAGTCAATAAACTTGCTTGTGTAACACCGGCTTCAGGATACGTCATAATAGATTAAATAAAATTATAACCAAAACTTTGTAATTATATAATTTCTCATGTACAATCACATAATATACATACTAAGTGTTATTCATTTACATGGAGGGAAATGTAATCATAGAACTCGTAAATAGTATTTTACAAATACAATTAAAAGATAAGATCCTACAATAAAAATGCCAAAATGGAGATGATAATTCCTAGAGATGACTTTGTGTTTACGTCTTGGATTGTAAAAATACCAAAAGTCTATTATCATGCTTTCATAACATTACCCTATTTAGTATACAATGGCATCACGCTGCTTTGATATTGGCTAACATTAGATTGTTTTTTGGAGCTTAGGAAGGATATCTGTGAATCAAAGAGGTAAAATCTCTATTACGGGGAGATAGGCCATTTTTCTGGTCTCCTATCATCCTCATGCTTATCCCTATTAGGTTTGAGATTTTAAGACATTTGCCTAATTAGTTTGTCAATATTAAGACCTTTCATCCCATTGCTTTGTCAATATTAAGACCTTTCATGCCCTTTATGTGTCTATTTTTTTCCTGGCGAGCGATAGCGATCCTGTAATTGTGGAGCAACCGGCCTTCGGCTGTGACATTTTTCTACCAAAAAATTTACAAATTAATCACCAAGGGGGATCTAATGGATGTTTTTTATAGTTTGATGGAGGTCTAGGGAGGAAACTAAAAAAATATATGAATATATAAATTAATAGACCCCAAAAAATAGCCACTGTTCCCTTAACCCTATGACTCCCACAGGTTATTCAAATAAACAACCAAAATGATATGAAAAATGCAACATCATATACTAAAAGGGTTAACTACAGAGAATGTTATACATCTATACATGTACTGTATTCTAAAGGTAACATTCTTTTAGAAGTAAACTCTAAATCTACGTCTGTATATATATGGCAAGACATCAAGGGGGGTATTCTTAAACAATTATTTCCCTTCGCAGCACCGTTAACCCGTACAGCACCAGCGACATCCTTTTTAATATATTCTGGCAACTGTAACACAATTTTATTCAGCTTAGGAAGGACCCCTAGCAACAATAAGGCTTCAGACTATCTCGACCAACCCTTATAACCACCACAGATCCTTCCCAAGCTGCATAATATCGTCTAAATATAGCCAGGATAAAATATACCACACGTCGCTGGTATTCAAAGGGTTAATGGACGAAATAGCTTGAAAAATGACGCTAGCTTCAGAAATGAGAGTGCTAATCCGTCTAATCTCTATAAACAACACTCATACCCACACTATTCGTCCAGTATCAGGCGCTGCGAAGGGAAAGGAAATGTTTAAGAATACGAGTCCAAGTCTTATTACTGTATCTCGAGTCAACTCACACTAACGCTGTCCTAATTCTGCTTTATCAACTCTTAAGGGGGGGTCATCTTCTTTTTTTCTTAAGGGGGGGGGGGTCACCTGCTTTTTTTCTCTTTCTCTCCTTTTCTCTCTTTCTCTGGCTTGTATCCATTCGGCCCCATTCAGCCAACTGTTTTAAGACATTTATCCCCATCCAGGTGTCGATTTCTTCCTGGCGAGCGATAGCGAGCCAGCATTTTATGGAGAAATCCGGCTTCGCCGGAGAAATTTTTCTATTGAAAAATGTACAAATTTAGCTTGCTGTCAAAACAAAAATAGGCCTACACATACAGTATGCTGGCTCGCTACCGCTCGTCAGGAAAATATTGACACCTGGATGAGGCCAAATGGATACAAGCCAAAGAGAGAGGGAGAGAAAGAAAAAATAAGCGAGGCCCCTAAACCCCTTCAGCATCATGATGTATTTTCTTCATAGTTTGGTTACCATTAGATGATTTTCTTTAGCTTATAATATACCTGTAGGACTCAAAGGGGTAAGTACGATCTCAATATACCCTCTGAATGACATAGGCCCCTTTAAAACTGCATAAAATCATCTAACTTTACCCAGAATCAAAGGAAAAAAAGGTGTCATGGTGGTGAAGGGGTTAAGCTATGTTATAACATCAATATAGTTTACACTCTACAGTTCATGTTCAAAATGATCAAGAAATAATCTTTACCGAGATAAAATACACACAATGCTCTATACACAATGAGATACAGGTCTCCCTCACTATCCGATGCCCTGATTTATGATATTATTATAGGTTTTTAGGTGTTCGTGTTTTGGCTGGTCCGAAAACATCCCCATTTACCCCATTAATTTTAGGTTGTTGTTATGTAGAGCAGATTAACCAGACCACTGAGCTCCATATGGAACTCTCATAGGTCTGGCCCGAAGGATTAGATCACATTACTGAAAGGAGCTTAACCCTTCCAGCCCGGCTGTCCTGTTATAAGGACACCGTGGCAGATGGGCAGGACCCCGGGTGTCCTTATAACAGGCAGTAAGCTTGAAAGCCTATTCAGCTTGGTCTGAACGCTGTGCGTCCGACGCATGTAAACAAAGCCGGTCATTGCGTCACCGCACCTCCGAAAACAAGAAGGAGACGTCGGATCAATATTGTTGTTGTATGGTATGACGAAATTAGTGTCTGAAAAGCTCTGATATTGTCAACATCGCGGAAAAATTAGCTCCACGGAAATCGTCATCACAACTGAACCAGTTGACTTAGAGAGCTCTACTCAACGCCAGTCTACAGATTGGAAACCACACTACGTTTAGAGATGCGTGGGAAATTTCTAGCAGTTAAAATAACAGATACGGTACCCTAGGCCTAGACGTTTTTCGGCCAAATCGCTCGGGTACCTGACACTGTCCTTAGGAGGACGACCCCGGGTCAGAAGGGTTAAAGATGACGCAAAACACGGACGATGGGGGGGGGAAGGAAATGGACGGAGAATTAGATAAAAGGTCAGCGAATGATTTAGTACCAAAACAAGCCGTACGCAGACGGGCAGTATAAGACGTGGCGAACAGTGAGAGGGGAATGACAGGAGGCTATACGATTTTTCTATTTAAGATCGGATTTTCAGGAACGAAACCCAATCATAAATCGAGGTAGACCTGTATCTCATGTAAAGTACCTTGTGCTGGGTCATTGCTATTCCAAATAGCAAGAGAAGTGTGAATGTAATTGAAGAAAAAAAGCGTATGAATTTCCGATTTTTGTTATTTAGTATTTTAGTCTTTATATATTTTTTTCTAATCCAATTTTAAGTGTATGTATGCTTAAGAGTGATTGTATGTGCATGTGTGTATGTTTAAGAGTAATTGTGTATGTGCGTCATCTACTTTAAGTTAACATTTCACCTTCACAATCCATCCAACAATTCCTTAAGCTAACGTATTTATATTTATCTCCTACCATCCTACAGTAGAACATCGAAGACTTTCTGGTATTTCATCGGACCTTCTCTTCATCACTCCATAATAAACAAACTTAACAGTGTTCTTATTTTACTTGCAGATTTATACAATAATTATTTTAACCCCTTCCGTACTGGCAACATCTTCATATTTCTATTCTGGCTACAATTAGAAGATTTTATTTAGCTTAAAATGGTCCTTTAGCAATAAACAGGTTCCAAACTATCTCACTTAACCCTTTTTACTTCCAAAGATCCTTCTTATACTGCACAAATTAGTCTATATAAAGTAAGAATAAAATTAAAAGGATGTCGTCGGTACAGAAAGGGTTAAATATTTCTTCATGCATCATGTGAGGTACTCTTGGGTATTACTAGTCGGTTTGGTGTTGGTCTGCTACGCTACAGGCCCGGGTTCCAGGTTCGGCCTGGTCATACACCAAAAATAAATAAATAAATAAATTATCTATATTTTATAAATTTCACCATAACACCAAACACCTCCAATGAAATTAATGAAAGCATATAATTGTGATCCACCGGGATTCGAACCTGGATTATCACACGCAGAATTTTAAACACTAACCATTACACCACCAGGACGGTGGTAGTTATAAGGGTTGGTTGAGATAGTCTGAAGCCTTATTATTGCTAGAGGTCCTTCCAAGCTGAATAAAATTGTGTAATAGTTGCCAGAATATAATTAAAAGGATGTCACTGGTACTGTACGGGTTAACGGTGCTGCGAAGGAAAAGAATAAATAATAATAAAACAATAACAATAATAAACAAATAAATAAAAAATAAAACAAATAATAAATATATAAAATAAATCCATTCTCATGAAAATTAGTTTCATACAGTTTTCTTATCAATGTCACAGGCCGTGGCATGGTCAGTAGGCAATAGCGCGTCTGACTGCTGATGGAAAGGTTGGCAGTTGATCCCATGCCGTGCCATTAGTAGACAATAAGAGTTTGGGCAGTTCGGTTTTGTGACAAGTGTCCAGTAAAGTCCCTAGCCCTGTCAATCAAGGGAGTGCATGCCGTTAAAAAACGCATCATCTATTTTTATATTTTTCAACAACCCAAGGTATCATACCGAACTCTTGTAGTGTACGGATAACAAATGAAACGTGTAGCATCAGAAAAAGAAGCTAAATATACATTTAACTCCAAAACAGACCTTAACATATTCCACACACATCATTAACTAATTATATATACATAAAAATAATCAGGTTCAAGAGCCATAGGCATCCCTACGAGTCTCTCTTCAGAATCAGTGGCCTGGTTAAACTATTTTATTACACGACTCAAAGTTATACAGTACTCGTTTATCTTTTGAGTGCTGGACAATGACTTTGTAACATGACTCACTGTGGATGAAGTATCATCAACAGTGTTCAGTGAATGTTCAAATATAATGTAAAATTTGCAAAACAAACAAACCAAAATTAACAATTAATATTTTCTTGGCGGGTGCCCAACCCCAAAAGGAGTTGAAATAGGAGAGCTATCGCCCTGCCAAAGGCATCTTTCTAGGGCCTTTCCTAGCTGATGCTAAGAGGATTGGGCTCTAGTCATGTGGTGATGGGCTGGTCTTATCAGAGTGAGAGCTGAGCAATCTCTGCCATACCCATAGCTTACTCTGACTGTTCCTTTTACTTATATATTTTCTAGATCTCAAGTGACGGAGTCTCTTCCGTGGATTGACCTCCCTACTGCCAACCTAGAAGGTTGGCAGATTGGGAGCTAAAGCGTAATTTTTTCCTTTGCCCCTTGGCTTTCCCTTCATAATTGCTGAGGGGCACAAGGCCTTGGGTGAGGCTTTGGTTTCCCGAGTGTTTCGGTATCCTCCTCAGCTCCCCGCATTGGAGTGACTTTGGTCACCTGGGCTTTATTAGTGGTAAGCAGGGAGGGTTATGTGGGGCCGCTTGGTTGTGGCCTTGGCCTTGCGGCTGCTCGGCCAGACAGCCTGGGAACAGCAACAACAAAAACAACAACAAAACTAATATTTTCTTTGTCAAAATTTCTATATTTATGCCCCTGGTAATGGCAGGGTCGGTAGCACATCTGACTGCTGATAAAAAAGTTGGAAGTTCAATCCCACCCCGTGCCATTGGTAGATGCCAAGAGTTCGGACACTCATGTCTAGAGATTTTGAGCAAATGTCCAGTAAAGTTCCTGTAACAAGGGCACGCCCTAGCCCTGTTAATCTGTATGCGTTCCTCAGAGCTCTCTCGGTGTATACCACCTCATCTACGTAGGGTACATAGTACCCATGATTACTTCTCTCCACAGTGCCCTTTGTCAGGTCTCTCTTATTCTCCTCTAGTTGACTATATCAGCAAATGACTGGGATTGATTCTGACTGCTATCCTCTGACTTAGAGACCTTAGTCTCTAAGCTGCTCAGTCTTTCAGAAAAGCCTTTAACCCTTTTGCGCTTTGCTGGACTCTATTGCATCCTTACAGGGATACTTTAAACCTTTGTGACCATCAGGGGTGTTTAGAAACCTTTAGTTTAATTACTTCAACCTCTGCAGTTGTCTTTGAGCGAGTTGTGGGCAGAAAACAATTCAGTAGAAGTTATTGATAAACTTAATACCATGCAGAAAGTTACCTCAGTACATAGCTTCGACTTTTCAACTTTGTATACCAATTTGCCTTTAGATTTATTATTTTCAGAAATTTGCTTTATTATAGATTTGCATTTTGACAGATTTGAAAGTAGTCGTAATCGTTACATAAATGTTAATTCATATTTTAATAATGCGTCACTTAGCTTTGATCCCACTAGTTCAGTATATTTTGATAGAACTAAACTTAAAGATGCCCTTAAATTCCTCCTTTTCAATACTTATGTTAGATTCGGGCCCTACATTTTCAAACAAATATTAGGAATTCCTATGGGTGGAAATGCTAGCCCTTTAATTGCAGACTTATTCTTACTTGCTTTAGAATTTAAATTTATGAAAAACTTAGTTGACAGTAGCAAGAAAAATAACATCCCAGAAAAATTAGCACTTGCTAAATTGTTAAGTAATAATAGTAGATATATTGATGATATTCTTGTTTGTAATATGTTAAATTTTAATCAAGTCGCTAAACAAATTTATCCAAATTCCATCCCCCTCACACAAGGTAACGTAACTGATGTTGAAAATGTTCTTGATATAAATATACAGATTGTTAATGAACACTGCACACTTAAAATATACCACAAAGTTGACGATTTTAATTTTAACGTAATAAACTTTCCTTTCCCTAATAGTAGTATTGATAGCAAAATAACTTATAATTGTTTTTATTCCCAGCTAATAAGATTTTGTAAAATTTGTACCAGAGTAGAAGACTTTTGGGATAGAGCTAGGTTACTATACAGACTCTTAGTAGACAGAGGTTTTGTTGCAAGTAAATTGTTGCATAAATTTAATCTTTTTAAGGTCAATTATTGTGACTATTTTAAAATTTTATATCAATAATTTTAATCAAGCATTATTAACTTGAAGTTTCGCTTAAAGCCTCTGCCTACTTTTTGTCTGTATATATTATTTGTTTATCATTTTCTGTTGTTATTATTATTTTTTTATAATTTATTGTAATTGTTAAAAGAGTATTCTTTTGTTTAAATCTATTGTGCCTTCTTCAAATTTTAAAATATTTATATTTATTATATTATATACAATCATTGTCGATAGGATTAATTGCTTGCTTTTGCGATTTCCTTAGTTTATTTGTACAATAAATGTAGGTTATTTGTAGGGTAGTAATTGTTAAGGGTCCCTTGAAGCATGCCATGCTTACAGGTACCTACCCGATAGCACTATCGTTAGTGAGTTATATTTGTATTTTGTACTAGTTATTATCTTGTCAAGTTGCAAATTTAATTTTAATATAACATTTGACACTTAATGTAGTTTCTTTATTCATGCAGAGTTTCGTAAAATTTACCAGAACGTCCCCGACTTCCCAAATTGACTAATTCCTTGAACGTGACTACAGTGCGTTATGTGTGCGATTAGTTTGCTTGGGAACCAGATTAACTTGCTCATGTAGTGATGTACACCCTATGTGGTTGATTGTGTTCTTTTATTTATAAATAATTATTTTACTTAAGCGTTGTTTCCACATAGCGATTTTGATTCGTTGTTTTGTCTTTTTACTGTGTTCGTATAAGTTTTAGTTTGTTTATTTTGCAAGTTTTACATTATAATTTGGAGAGGTAATTATGAGATTAAGAGAATTCTATTGACGAATACTAAACGGCAACCCACGGACCTGAAAGGGTTAATGTTATCAGATACAGGTGAGACTAACTCTTTCACCAGGCTTTTTTTGACGTCAGAGAGGCTCTCTTTCCTCCTCAGGGAGTCATCAGCTGATTAGACACACACCTGCTGCAGAACCACTGGAGTCCCACAACTCTTGTACCTGACTGCATAAATTATCAACTTAACACTTTGATAATATATATAAATAAACTAACACAATTCAACATAAAGAAAGATTTGAGCATTAATAAAACAAGAATCATTAACATTAACTGACAGCCCCAGGGACTCCTCACTTAAAGTGGTCTAATTTTAAAGTATTTTATTATTATACTGTTCATTAACCCCCGCACTTCGGTTGTCCTCATATACTCCACACCGAACTTCCACAGTGGCCCTCGGTAGGCCTCTTATACTCCCGCGCGCGTAATATTCACAACCGCGGAATACAACAACCCGACGACATAGCTATGTCCGGTCAACACCAGGATCAAGATAACAGTATATACTTAATTTTCCAATTAAGCTTATCTTTCTACCTATTAGCCACAGGCCGTAGCTCGATTGGTTGAGCGTTCGCCTGCTAACCGTGAGGTTGACGGTTCGAGCCTCGGGCCAGCCAGTGTGTTATTGGCAGACGTCAGTGCTGTTGGTGAACGACGGTGCGGTCTAGCAATCCGTGGCAACTATTCAGTAAGTCCCTGATTCATCAGGGCACCCACCCTAGCCTTGCTATTCAGCAGGGAGTGTATGGTGGTAAAAACTGCATCATCATTACCATTGCTTAGCTATTAAGAAAATATGGCCATAACACCCAACATGCGCCGATACCGCGGGTACGGAGCGTAAGATGACTGCCGAGGCGGAAGGGTTAACTAGGGAGCAAAAATTCACTTGAAGTTGCTATGCATCATTTTAAAGTTGTAAATCTGACAAAAATGGTCCAAATTAATAAAACTTACAAACAATAATTGCTGCACCTAAAATTGTTATATTAAAAGTCTTGATTTTCAGAAACGTAACTATAACTTTAAGAAAGGAATTACTTTATTACCTAAATTATTTTGTCGGTGTATGAATAAGGGTCATTCTTTTCAAAAAAAAAAAAAAAAATCTTCTTGAACCACAAAACAAATTTCATATTAGAAATGTTCTCATTTTGTTCAGGATAATTGTGAATATTAATAGTGTTCAAGTAGACATAATTTTTCAACTACTGTATTACAAGGTCCAGGGTTCGAATCCCGGGTGGGTTGTATGAGGTTTTTCTCAAGTGTCATTACTTGATATAAAGATTCTATCTATCTATCTATTGCCTGACGCCGTGATCCCCGAAGGGGTGGCCACGAACGAACTAATGCAATAATAATATTTACTGTGATACCTGATTGAGCTTTGTAAAAAATAACCCAAGAATTATTGACTGATAAAAATGGCTCTACGTCTATTTTCAGGAATATATGTAGAAGGACGCCTCACTTAGTCATTTAATTTTAAGTTGCTTCATTAACCCTTGGAATTCGGGAGGCCTCATATGAGGCAAAAAAAAAAAAAAAATTGGCAGGAATCCGGGAGGCCTCATACGAGGCAAAATGCGCGGCTAAGATCATTATAATGCTGCAACCACGCGTCGTAGCGATGTCATCTCAATGGCATTCTGCAGACAACAAAAAGTTCTACAATTTGCAAAAAAAAAAATGACTGCTCTAAATGGTCTCGATCAGTAGCTACTGAATTATGAAGTTTGCCTGTACCAAGAGGGCCCCGGACACAGCGATCGGGAGCATATGAAGCCCCCACGGATTTTGTGGGTTAATAAGAGAACAAAACACACTTCCAGTTGCTATACTTCATTATCAAGTTGTAAATGACACAAAAAATGGCACATAATCACAACAAAAACTATAGTAACGGTAATTGCTTCACTTCAAGTTTATTTAATTTAAAGTCGTTTTTCAGTAACGCAATTACAACTTTAGGTGAGGGTATACTGCATTCCTGAAAAGATACAAAACAGGCAGAGATATTTTTGCAGATACCTGTACTGAATTATAAGAATTAGCTAAACATACCATTCCATAAACATGCTGTAGTCAAGAATTATGTAAACATGCCCTTTCACAGATGTACAGTCGCGATTATTAACCCATACAGTAACGGTGACGTAATTTTCATTATATTTAGGCAACTCTTAGACAAATTTATTTAGATTAGGAAGGACCTTTAGCAATAATAAGGCTTCAAACTATCTCAACCAACCCTTTTAACTACTGTAGATCCTTCCAAAGCTGCATAATATCGTCTAAATATAGCTATAATAAAAGATAAAACACGTCGCAGGGACTCGAGGGGTTAATTTAGATACATTTTGAAACCTCAAATTTTGTTAAGGAACCTCCGATATTCAAATTATTTTGTATATTGTTCTTAACACCAATAACCCTCAAATGAAATTAATGAAAGCATGTGATTCTCCAAGGATTCGAATCTAGGATATCTCCTACAGAACTTACACGCTCTAAACATTACACCATCAAGACAGTTTATCAGGTAAAAAATTAATGTTTCAATTCAAGCCATAACAGCTTCGAAATGCATGTACCAGAAATGTTAATGCGACTATACCATATATAATAATCTAACCGTACCATTTCAGAAATTAATACGCTCGACAGATTCTCACACAAATCTAAGGATTAGCAGGGATATTTTAGGGAATTTGGATATCACAAATTTATAATGGTAATGCTAACTAAAATTCTGCTACAGCTCTTGACAATTCAACCCCTTGCCATACTTAGTTAGGCTGGGATAGAATTATATAGAATAGGATAGCATATAAGATAGGACTGATAGGTTTGGATAGGATTAGATAGAATAGGAGTGGATAAATTATATTATGTAAGGTGGGTTAAGTTAAATTCATATCTTTTCACCAACCCACCAATTAACTTACAAATAAACCTAATTAATGAAATCAATGAAACTAATGAATACATGTGGTACTCCAAGTTAAGCTTGATTTGGATGGGTTAGGTAATGGTTGGACAGGCTACATTATTTTACTATATGTAAAAGGGGGGGGGGGTTCCCCCCCTCCCTTTCTCCCTCATGCATAGCCCCATTAATTTTCAGATTCTAAGACGTACGACCCACTTGTTTGGCGATTTTAAGATTGTTTGCCCTATTTTTTTTTTGTCAATTTTAAGATCTTTCATGCCATTTAGGTGTCAATTTTGTCCTGGCAAGTGATGGCAAGCTAGTAATTTAGGAGAAACCAGCCTTCGGCCAGGACATTTTTCTGTCAAAAAATGTACAAATTTATCTAGAATGGTAATCTTGGGGATGCATTTTTCACCTTGATGGAGGTCTATGACGAAAAGTAAAAGAATAATAAATATATAAATCGACCAATAAATATACTCTTCCCCCTTTAAACTTAGGATAGGTGAGGATTTGCTGCGATATTGAGTTGAACCAAATATAGCATCATGGCAGTACAGGTGGTTGTTGTAGTCATTCCCTAAGCTGCCTGGCTGAACAGCCCCGAGTCACTAAGGAAGGCCATGATCGGGCTTCCACAGAGCTCTCAAGGAATGCAAATTATGTTGTTGGCGTAAGTGATTGTGTGGAATGCAGCCTTCTATGATGTGTTTAATCAGGTGGTTTATAACAGTAATAGTAAAGTCCAAATCAATAACTTGCCAAAAACCCTTGATAACTTGTGTCGTATCAAGAGAGAGGGACATAAACTCTGCTTTTCTACAATGTTAAACAATAAATACTATAGTCAGTTTTTTTTCCAGCTGATGGTAAACTGAATCCCTTAGCACCTGTTTTATCATTACCTAATGGAAATATATTGAACTACTGTCTCTGCATCATATAAATACCAAGTTTTCACAATCACCAACATATTTCACTTCAAAATATCTGTAATGGCTGAGGAATCAAGATGAGGACATGGCAATTTACCCTCAGCTGAAAATATATTAGTCACAGGCTATTAGAAAAGTATGAGAACTGCCAAAGAAAAGTTGTAATGGCATAAAATTAGTTTATGAGCAAGATTGCAGAGGAAATGTGTTAGTTGACTAAAGAAAGGGAAAAGGTTACTATCAGATACGCTAGAAGGAAAATAGAGAAAATATCAACAAATAAAGATAATCCTATCATAGATTAAATATTAACATGAATCATGGCGGTAGGGTAGCAAGTCTCAGTTGCATAAAATAACAGCAGGGAAGATTTATAATACAACCAGTTAAGGCGGGAGATCTCCAAGAATATTTTGTTGTTGCTGTTGTTGTTGTTGCTGTAACTGTGCTCGGGCCAAGGCATTCTCATTCTTAAGGGCAGCATTTTCGTTCTTCAAGACCTCCACTTCTTGTTTCAGCAATTCCAGGTCCATATCCCGTCGCTGACCCTGCTTGACACGTTCCGACAGATGTTCGTTCTGCTGCTTGAGGTTGGATATGTAGTCGCAGGCTTTGGCTAAGATGCCTCCCTTGCTCTGCAAAGAATACTGCTGATTGTTAGTTCTGGTATACTCAGCAAGTCTAGTCTATTACTTTCTAAATTGAAAGTTTAAAAGAATTCTATCAATTAGTTCTGGTATAGTACTCAGCAATTTTGGTCTATTACTTTCTAAATTGAAAGTTTATAAGAATTCTATCTATCTATTGTTAGATGCCTTATTCCCTGAGTTGGTGGCCATGAATGAACCACTTCCATATGCCGAGGCCGCTCAACCAATTATCTACTGTAGTTTGTTCCTCGTCTGTAAACAGTGTAATCATCTCGCCAATGCTGATCAGGTGTTAGCAAAGACTTGTGTATGGCCAAAGTGGCCGATCACACTGAGTCACTGTACTCTGGTAGCGCGGATTCAAATCCAGTTACTATAGGGTCCCGAGCTGCACAAAACTTTGGTGGATGAAAGAGCTCGCTCAAATGGAATTCGCTGATCTTGAAACACGTAACCTATGGGATATACCAAATTAGGTGGATGGCCGAGCCTGACTTTAGGGGTCAAACTTAATATAGCTAACAATAACCGACATTAATGCCTCCAAGACCCAATTTCTCCCACTATCCCTCTATCGCAATCTTCCGGAAGACTAATGTATCAATTATTCTTCAACAATACACAAATCAACCCTTCACCTTCTCTCAATACATACATACATACAAACATAAAATTTTAAGACGGAGTGCTCCACACATACGTGCAGTTTCAGTTTCTTGTCCTAATGGCGGCATTCCAGGCAATCCTACCTGAAACGCTGCCATTAGGACAAGAGACTGAAACTGCACGTATGGGTGGAGCACTCAGTCTTAACCCTTGGGATCCGGGAGGCCTCATATGAGGCAAAATGGTAAAAAAAAAAAAATTGCCGCTATAATCATCAGAACTCGGCAACCACGCGTTGTAGCGACGTCATCTCTACGGCATTCTACAGATAACAAAAAGTTCTACAATTTGCAAAAACATTGACTGCTAGGTAGTCTCAATCAGTAGCTACTGAATTATGAAGTTGATTTTACCAAAATTCATGAGAGGCCCCCCGGATCCCATGGGTTAAAATGTTATGTATGTACAGTATGTATGTATTTATTGAGAGAAGATGAGGGTTGATTTGTGTATTGTTGAAGAATAATTAATATTTTAGGTGTATCTTTTTCATCCGACATTTCATGGAAAGATCATATTACCACTCTTGCTAAAACAGCTTCCCAAAAGTTAGGTGTGCTCAACCGTCTCCGTGGGTTCTTCACCCCCGCACCGCTTCTTGCTCTGTATTGGGGGCTCGGGGCACAGTGCGTCCCTGTATTGAGTATTGTTCGCATGTGTAAGGAGGCTCCACCCGTACCGCACTTCTCGAATGAGTAGAATCAAAAGCATTTCGCCTCATCAACTCCCTTCCTCTTACTAGTTCCCCATAAGCTCACTTAACACTCAACTTGTTCCAATGTTTCCCCATCCAGCCTCACATCTAGATTCACCCTACGATCACCCCTATTACACACCATAACTTTACTTTTATTGACATTCACCTTCAGCTTCCTCCTCCCACAAACCACACCAAACTCTTTGACTACCCGCTGTAGTTTCTCCTCAGAATCCGCTATCAACGCTGTCATTAGCGAACAGCAACTGATTTAACTCCTAATCTCTACCATTGTTTCCTCTACCCATAGTTCTCATTTTCACCTCCCTCACCACACCATCCATAAATATATTAAACAGCCACGGTGACATTACACAACCCTGTCGCAAACCTACATTTACCTCAAACCATTCACTCAACTCTTTATTTCCTACTCTAACACACGCTCTGCTCCCTTAATAAAAACTCTTAACTGCTCTTAACAAATTTCCTCCAATTTCATAAATCCTTAACATCTTCCACTTTGCTTCTCGATCCACACGATCATACACTTTTTCCAAATCCACGAAAGCCCAAAATACCTCCTTATGCTTCTCTAAATACTTTTCGCATAACTGTCTTGCCCTCTTCCCCTCCTAAAACCGCACTGCTCTTCTCCTATTGCAACTTCCGTACACTATATTAACCTCTCTATCAACACCCTGCCATACAGCTTTCCAACCACTGATAATAAACTAATACAGTACCTCTATAACTTAACACTCCTGCCATTCTCCTTTCCCCTTGTACAACAGCACACTACTGTACATGCACTCCTCCAGTCTATTGGTATACTGTACCAGTATTTGTTAGTGACCTGATGAAGCTATCTGCGAAATGTTGTCAATAAAATGCTCTTCCTCAGATGGTGTTTTTTATCCACACATTGAATAGTCTCACCAGCCAATCTATTATCACATCTCCACCCTTCTCTATACACTCCACAGCAATACCATCCAAACCTTCTGCTTTTCGTGATCTAATTTGTCTCGCTGCTTCTTTCACCTAATTGTTCTCAATCCTTTCATTCATTCCCTGCCACCTGGTGGCCTGGATAACCTATCTCCATCAATCACTGCTTCTCTTCCATCTCTTACATTTAGCAAAGTTCAAAATACTCAGCATATCTTTTCCTCACTTCAACTCCTTCCACTAGTAATTCTCTAGTTGCATCTTTCACTGACTCTTCCCTCTTTTGTCCTCCTTTCCTTACTCGATTTACCTCCTTCCAGAACATCTTCTTTCGTTCTTCAAAATTCTCACTCAACCTTTGACCCCACCTTTCGTTTGCATCTTTCTTCGCTTCTCTAATTTTCCGTTTTGCCCCTCTCCTTTTCTCCTTGTACCTCTCCCACACCTCAACACTACAATCCTGTAAAACCCTCTCAAAACACTGTCTCTTCTCCTCAACTGCCTTTCTCACCGTATCATTCTACCACTCACTTCCCTTCCTGATACCTCTGCCTCCTACTTTCCTTTTACCGCAAACTACCTCTGCACTTGCTTTCACTCGTTCCTTAACCCACTGAGCACCAGCTGATTTATAATAAATGTAAAGTACGAGGAACCAGCAGGTTGTCATTTTGTTTTTCCTGAAAACACATGGGATGGGTTAGTAATGAAGGGAAAACCACAAAGGTCCACTAGGTCATTTAGGGGTCCTACGGGGTGGCGGAAAGTCGCAATTAACATGGGGAAATGGGTAGGTAAAATACTGGAAAATCACTCCCACGCGCGCCCACATGCACACAGCTGGACTTGAAGGGTTTCCAACCATCGGTATTGTTGTGTGGGATACTAAAGCAGTTTCCATACAAATCTGAACCTTCTAGGTGCCATAGGACAAGAGTAATTAAGGCCAACGCAACCCTTGCATCGCTGGGGTTTAGCGCTACATACATAGGCGACGCATAAAGGCACGGTTACACATGCCCGAATTTTTGCCACCCAAGCAACTTTTGTCACCGCTACGGGCAACTTTTCTGAGACCTAAAAACAAGTGGTTACACATGCAGGAAGAGAGTTGCTCGTAGCACTATCTCCCGTAGCCTACACTCTTTCGTTTTCACTTCGAAATTAATTGGTCTTAATTCGGCCGTTTTAGCTTCCCGTCACGCTATTAATACATCACAATCCCTATGATAAAGCTGAGCATATATAAAAACCAAGGTATGTATGACTATATTGCTCGCCATTACATAAAACAAGCGACATGAATCCACGTCTGTCGTTAAAAGTGCAATTCAGTTGAAACAGCAGCGCGCTCATGATTGGCTATCTTATTACCCTGATAATTTATTTATCATCTGTATTGTTCCTTATTTATTCATTAACTAGATATGTTTAAGTAATTTTAATGATTAGGCCTACTTAATAAATTACAGTACTATCCGAATCTAAAGAGCTCTTAAAGAACACAGGAAGCACAATAATAACGTATAGGCTATATCATAAAGTAAACACAAGCAAGATAAAGATATGATAAACCAAAGAAGTAAGCGAGAGAGAAGACTGGCTGGCCCGGGGGCCTTGCTTTACGTATTACACATTTAAAATAGGCAGTGACAGTATTTCTTTCCTTGCTTGTGTTTACTGTATTATATGTACGATTTTATGTGTTCCATGTGGTATTTTATAGCTCTTAAGGTTCGGATATCACCTGTCACATTATCATTAGAAATATTAAAACTTATTTATATTAATATAGGCCTAGCCTACTGTATATGGATTATATATATATATATATATATATATATATATGGGCCTATTTAGGCTATAGGCTACATATGGAATATATGTCCACGACATAGCCTATTAATTCACGCCAAACACTATTACCGTATACCCGTCCACCTCTCCTCCCTAACCCACCTAACCTTCCCATACCATCCACATCCTCAACTCAACACACCACATCCCATCCTAATCCATTCCAACCCCCATCTCCTGCTCCCCAATCCCCACCCCCACCTCACCCATCCCAACCCCCAGCCCCTCCCTCACCCCCACCCCCACCCCATCCTCGTGCAGCAGCACCCAACATACATCGTGCACATAACATTAACATTCTTCAACTGAACATAGATGGCATCAACACAAAGAAACACGAACTATCACACTTCATCAAACAACACAACATACACATTGCCATCTTACAAGAAACAAAACTCCTCACAACACAAAAAACACCCACATTTCATAATTTCACCACCATCAGACAAGACCGGGCTGTCGGCGGGGGCGGTGGACTCATCACCCTGGTACATAAAGAAATATCATACATAGTAACCAGTGTACAAACCAAATCACTCCTCCCCCCAAATGATAACACAACAGAAATACGGTCAATTAAAATACACACTGGCAACAACTCCAACATAACCATCATAAACACATACATCCCTCCCCAAACATCCCTTACAGTACCAAATGAATACAGACCACACTTACAACACATCACAAACACCCCACACATCATCCTGGGTGGTGACTTCAACGCCAAGACGTCGGCCTGGTTTGTCGACAACCCCGACACAGACAGAGGGCTGGTACTACAAAACCAAACCGATAACCTCATCATCCTTAACGACATCCATCAACATACCCATATTCCTCACCAAGCCCTATATAACCCATCATCTCCAGACATCACCTTTTGCTCCCCAGAACTCGCCCCCACAACATCCTGGAGGGTGGTCAGAACCTTAGGCTCTGACCACCTCCCGATCATTATCACCACCAAAACCAGACTCACCCCAGCTAGCCACAAACACACATACACCAATTATAAAAGAGCTAACTGGGAAGCATTTACAAATGAGACAGAACAACACTTCACACTCTAAACAGTACACCCATCACTAACATCAACAATGCTGTACACATACTCAATAAAACTATCCAAAACGCTGACAAGAAACACATTCCAAGAGGTAACAGAAAAAGACACAACCCCAACTTCACACCAGAAATTCAAAACCTCATCAGACAACGCGACACACTGAAACACTCCCCAGCACCCCACACACAAGACATCACACAACAAATTCAAGCACTCAACACCCAAACTAACAACAAAATACAAGAACAACAAAAACTAAATTGGAATAACTTCCTACAAACACTTGATCACAAAACAAACCCCAAAAAACTCTACAAAACACTAAACAGCATCACACTTTCCAACAGCAACACAACACAATCACATGCTGCAATCACAACAACAGACTCTACTCCTTCATGTAAACAACAAGCAAACACTCTCATCAATCACTTTTCACATGTCAGCCACCTAAAACCTCACAAAGACGACCGACGTGTCATCCGACGTAAGAGACAATTCCCCACAGACCCTGACTATACACCCTTCACCAATCACCAGACAAAGCATATCATCAACAATCTCAAGCACTCACCCGCCTGTGGCCTAGACAACATAAGCAACATACACCTCAGACACCTGGGACCACAAGGCATACAAGCACTCACTAACATATCAAACTACAGCTATTCACACAACACAATACCAGACATTTGGAAGCATGGTATCATCATCACATTCCCCAAACCCAACAAAGACCCCACGCTACCCTCCTCGCACCGCCCCATCACACTCCTTTGCTCCCCCTCCAAAGTCATGGAACGCCTAGTATTACAACTAATTACACCTGACCTATCCCTAGCTCCAACACAACATGGCTTTAGGCCACTGCACTCCACAAACACTCTTCTCACAGACCTTACACAAAGAGCTTTCGACGGCATCAATTCAGCTAGACCACCACACAGATCACTATTAGCCACACTCGACATTAGTAAAGCCTTCGATGCCATCCCCCGCCACAACCTAACAAACAAAATCTACAACACAAACATGCACAACAACACAAAACGGTGGCTGGCCAACTTCCTAGCAGGCAGATGTGCACACGTATCTTTTGCCGGTCAGTCATCTAAAATCAGAAACTTTCCAAACGGAGTCCCACAAGGATCCGTCCTATCGCCCGCACTCTTCAATCTGTACATGCACGATATAACTACACCCAATACGCCCCAAATAAACTTAGCCTCCTATGCAGATGACATAACACTCACATGCACACACCATGACCCAAGAAGAGCAACAGATCTCCTTCAACCCTATCTCAACACACTACATGGCTGGTGCACTACAAACAGACTTAATCTAGCCCCAGCCAAATCCACCGCAACCCTGCTCACAAGTTGGACAGGAGAACACGAATACATCCCTCAACTCACCATAAACAACACACCCCTAACACATACACACACACCCAAAATCCTAGGAGTAACATATGATACTCATATGACATTCAAACAGCACACCACAAACATTAAAAAGAAACTAACACCCAGACTTAACGCCCTCAGGTCACTTGCTCACACAAAATTTGGACACAACAAAGAAACTACCACCACAGTATATAAACAATACATAAGATCAGTGATGGAATACGCAAGCCCAGCCTGGGCTTCTAACCTAGCTGAAACACATCATAAGACCTTACAGACTATTCAAAACAAAGCCCTGAAGATCATTACAGGCTGCACAGCTACTGCACCCACAGATCACCTACATCAAGAAACCAAAATCCTCAAAGTCAAAGACCATCTGGACATGAGAGGCACTCAATTCCTGGCAGCAGCCTCCACGAACCAAGACCACCCACTAAACTACATGGCAACACACCCACAGACACCAAGAAATATCAAAACAACACCCAGCACACGGTATCACACACAATTATTGTCCTCTCTCCCTCCCTGCCCACCCCGAACCAACTTCCAGAAGCACATCCATACTCATATCTCTCACCGATCCATCCACTCACTCACAGACAACACGCAGCTGCATGCACGACCTCCCGAAATCCATCCTTCCGAATCCTCCCTTCCTCGCGAGGACAGAGTCCACCTGGCCAGGCTGAGATGCGGACACCATCCAGCTCTCCTGAGCTATCAGAAGAGACTGGATGACTCCGTTGTCGACGCCTGCCCGGGATGTAACACAGCACCCCATACCATTAAACACATCATAGAAGACTGCATTTCACACAACCACTTACGCCAACAACACAATCTACACTCAATGAGAGCTCTGTGGGAAAGCCCGATCGTGGCCATGGCCTTTCTCAGGGACTCGGGGCTGTTCGGCCAGGCAGCTTAGGGAACAACAACAACAACAACAACAACCGTATACTGTACATGTAGGCTACTAAGTTATGTAAAGTGTAGCCTACGTCTATTTAGCACGTCGCATTAACAATTTAACCGAACCTATACAGTACTGCATAAATACGATATTTAATCAAGATTACAAAGCATACAGAATACATAATTTGTAATACTGAAGAAAGTATTAGGCTAACCATTGCAGTAACGAAGCTATTATTCATATTTAGTTATAACAAATCGTTTACTGTTGCAAATTATAATTGTAAGTTGATTATGATAACGGATATATGACACATTTATTCCCTTGAGAATATTCTTCCCATTCTTGCCTAAAGATATTGTAGGCTATTTGTACAAACTTGAAATTTTGCATTCATACCGTAGCCTACTTCTTGATTAAACCGTTTTCTCATCCCAATCTATTGAATATTATACTGTGATGACATATATATTTAAGGATTGAGCATTATTATAGTATATTAATGCTTGCACATCATATATATAGTTATCACATTACTACTATTGCATGCAACCCATATTTATAGTTGCCGCAACAGGCGATGCGTCCCGTACGTTCGGGACGCAAAAGTTGCCCTATTCGGGTGACAAATGGGTCCCGAAAAAGTTGCTTGGGGCGCAAAACTTGCTCCACGGAGCAACTTTTGTCACCGATTCGGACAACTCGGGCATGTGTAACCGCGCCTTAACGTGCGTCGCTGGGGTCCACCAGGTTAAACTGTTGCCATTCAACCTCTACTTCTCTCTCTTCCATCAAATTTTCATTTAGTCTTTCCTTGTACTCCCTCTCTTTTGTACTCTTCTCTAACTCACTAACTTTTATTACCTCTCTTACTTCACGCTTGTCTCGCATTCTCCTGTAACTCCTAACTCTTAGCTTTCCCTCCACCAGATAATGATCCGACATACCCTCCGCCTCACCTCTCAACACATTCACATCCAGTAGTCTACACAATCTTTCCCTTGTCACCAGCACATAATCCATCAATGCCCTCTCTACAATCTTTCCATCCACAAGTTTATGCCATGTGTACTTGTGTATACGCCTTTTTTGAAGAATATATTACCTACACTCCTTCTGCACTCTCCACACACATTTATCAGTCTTTCTCCACTCTCGTTTACACCATCCACACCAAAACTACCGATGACTCCCTCAACAGGCTCATTTCCTACACTAGCATTAGCCTTGATAACACCTCTTTCCAGTCTTTTATAAACTCTCTCAACTCCTCCTTCACAATAATAGCCACTCCCTCTTTCCCATGGGGTCCCTCATCTACTCCAGACTTTCTACCTATCACGTTTCCAAAATCCACTTCTCCCCCTCCTTTCATCTTTGTTTCATTCAGTGCAAGCATATCATATTTCCTTCTTTCAAATAACCTTCCAATTTCCTCTCGCCTCTCATTCGATCTACTACATCCACGCACATTTAAAGCTCCTATTCTTAGAGACTGGGACCACGAACACGCTCCCTCGCCCCTTTCTATGTCTCGTTTTTTTGGTAGATTTATTTAATGGGAGAAGGATACCAGGCCCCCGCCCTTGATCCCCTCTAGCCGACTTTATGTCTCACAGGAGAAAGTGGTGGTGGAAATTTCTCACCCCTCCACCACAGAGGAGGCTATCTGCACCAGAAAGTGGCGGGCGTTGGGGTCACCGCATCCCTACGCCATTAGAAAAATTAGAGATGCAGAGGGAGAAAAAGATAGGTTGTAGTAATTTGAATAATAGAATCAGGAGTGAATTTCGAACTGTCTTGTCGGTGGCCCTGCTTCATGCGCTCAGATAATTGCTTAGGTCGGATATGAAGTAGCAGGCTTTGGCTAGTACGCTTTCTTTCCTCTGCAAAAAATCTTTTTTATTGGTTAGTTCTCATAAGGCTCTTATACAAGTAAACTACATACATGGCTCCCTCAGTCAAAGCCGACTAAAATATTTGTGTCTGAGGGAAGAAGTTGAATTCATCAACCTCTGGGACAACTTCTACAACCAGCCTACTCTGTTCCGCAAGGATGGCACTCATCTAAACCCTGTGGGTTCAGCACGAATGGGTCGTCTCCTACACGAAGCAGTCCGCAGCCATGGATCAAAAAACGCCATCCGAGAAGAAGCAGCAGTGACATAAATCATCCAACGCCAAGCAAAAAACAGAGGCAACCAAGGACCACCAGCGATAAGGACCGAAGACAGCGAGGACCGAGGACAGCCATGAACATAAATGTAGATCCGACAAGAACCAAAAATATTATTAAAGAGTGTTCCGTGAGTTCTAAAATAAAAAATTTAAAGGTTTTCTATGCAAACGCTCGTAGCATACGCAATAAATTTTCAGATTTAGAGGAGCTAGTGTTTACAGAAAATTATGATGTGATTGGCATAACAGAATCTTGGCTCAATACAGAAGATAGAGTCTTTTTAGCAGAGTATTCACTTCCTGGTTATGTAATGTTTGAGAAAAGCCGAATAAATCGAAATGGAGGTGGCGTTTTACTTTATATCAAAGAAAGTCTTAACCCTACCCTCTTGTCAAAACCTCAAATTGGGAACGTCGACACATATTTTGTGCTAATAAAGAATAATAAAGGTACAAAAATAATACTTGCATTAATATACAGACCTCCAGCTCAATCAGTGCAAACTGACCGAGAAATTTACGAACAAATTGCAGATGTAAGTAACTCACAAGATACCGTAATTTTTGGCGACTTTAATTTACCTGTGACCAAGTGGGGCGATACTCTTACTTCACACTCCGGACATGACTTGTATACGAACTTGCAAGAGAGTTCGCTTTATCAATTTGTTCGAACGCCTACCCGTGGTAATAACGTTCTTGACATTGTACTTGCAACAAAAGAAGAATTGATAGAGAATTTGAATGTTGGTGATGAATTCAGTAACAGCGACCATCGTATGATAACTTTCACTTTAAAGTTTACTAGTAACGAACCAAATAGTAGCATCGAAAAAGTCCCTAATTTCAAGAAAGGAAACTTCCATAAACTTAGAGCTATGTTTAACCCTCCAGCCCCGGCTATGTATTATATATATATTCCCCGAAACCCGGGTGTTTTGGCCGAAAAACGTCTAGGCTAGGCTGCCGTATATTTGTTAATCGGACTGCTTCCCGCATTCCCACACATCCCCAAGCGTAGCTGTGTTATTTACCTGTAGAATGGCGTTAAGTAGAGCTCTCTAAGTCAACTTGTTGATTTGTGATGATGATTTCATTGGAGATAACTTTATGGCAAAAACAGCCACTTTACACTACTTTTCGATACTTAACAACAACATACAGGCACACACGAACAAGCGACGCTCTCCTTCTTGTGGCCGGAGATGCGGGACGTCGGTCCAGCCGGCTGTTGTTTACATGCGTCGGACCGACGCCTCGCACAAGAAGCTCACAGGCTTTCAACCACTGGGCGTTCAAGAGCCCTTCCGGGTACCTGTTATATGCTTTTTTATGGGCGTTCAAGAGCCCTTCCGTGGTGAGAGGGTTAAAGAAACTGACTGGAGCTTTTTAATTAACAATAACGACATAAATACATCTTGGAAGTTATTCGAAACCACTTACCTAAAAGCAGTGCAAGACTGCATACCATCGAAAATACGGCGTCCAGGCCATAATAATAAGCCCAAATGGTGGAATAAAGATATTTCAAACTGCCTGCTTGCTAAAAAATTTGCTAATGATAGATTAAAATCCTCACAAAATTACGAAGAACGGGTGAAATTTGTAGAGCTACGACGCAAAGCCAAAAAGTTAATTAAGCAAAGTAAAAAGGCCTTAGAGTTATATATTGCGAATCAAAGTAAAACAAACCCGAAAAAATTCTATAGTTATATCAGAAAGAAAAAAGTAGTTACTTCAACTGTTGGACCGTTAGTCGATGAAAATGGAGAATACACCAAAGACGAAGTACAAATGAGTAATGCCCTCAATACCTTCTTTGCATCAGTTTTTACAACAGAAGACCTCAGTGATATCCCTACACCATCGCCGATTCAGATTGATAATATTATTTTTATTAATCTCACCACCACACCCCCAATGAAATTAATTAAAGTATATATGATCCACCGGGATTCGAACCCGGGTTATCACACACATATTTTTGCCACCTTAACCATTACACCACCAGGACGGTTAAAGGTTTATGCACACGCCTATGACTAATTCAGATGTTCTAAGCAATATCACCGTTACAGAGAGAGAAGTATTAAATTGTTTAGATAAACTCAAGGTAAATAAAACGCCTGGACCTGATACAATCTCGCCTAGAGTTCTAAAGGAAGCTAAGGATGAGCTCTCCAAACCACTGACATTACTATTCAATAAATCCTTGCAGTCTGGAACTATGCCTGATCAGTGGAAGCTAGCCAACGTAACACCGATATTCAAAAAAGGCAGCAAATCCCTACCCAGTAACTATCGTCCAATTAGCTTAACCTCAGTTGTATGTAAAATGCTAGAAACGGTCATACGAGACAGACTCGTAAATCACTTAGAGGAAAATAACATACTTAAAGATACTCAACACGGCTTTCGTAAAAAACGTTCCTGTTTAACAAACCTCTTAGACTTCTTCCACGATATCCTCAACCTCTACGATGAGAGTAAAGCTGTAGATATTATATACAGTCTGGCCTGCCAATACGCGAGAATATGGGCGACACGCGAGGGCGCGGAATGAAAATTCGCGTATTAGCAATAGAGTATTATATGGGAATAAATCGATATGGGCGGCACTGACTCCAAGTTGTGTACTTTAGGCCTATTTATCTCCGTCAATTGCCACAAAAGGTACATATATGTATACATAAACATCCAAATCATAAGAAAATATAACAATAATAATAAACTCGCCTTAAAATTAACAGTAAATGTCCAACACGAGTCGGACAGCTGTTGCGCGAGCATGGACTGAGGGTAGACTGGCGTATCCCACAATGCCCTGCGTGCCTACGTAACTGGCGCGGAATGGTGGGGGGCCTCGCGTATTAGCTGAACTCCCCGGAATTGCCCTTATATCGGGCCCGGATTCGCGTTTTAAAGGTACATCACGCGTTTTGAAAGTTTTGGGTATGATTCGACCCCCTCCTCGCGTATAAGGTGAATCGCGTATTAAAAGCTCGCGTATTGGCAGGTCAGACTGTACCTTGATTTTCAAAAGGCCTTTGACAAAGTTCCCCACAAACGTTTACTGCAAAAACTAAAAGCGCATGGAATACAAGACGGTGTGTTGAAATGGATAGAAAATTGGCTCAGCAACAGAAAGCAAAGAGTAGTCATAAACGGTAAGGCATCTAAATGGACCAATGTAAGTAGCGGGGTACCCCAGGGATCGGTACTAGGACCAATTCTCTTTCTAATTTACATCAACGACATAGATGAGGGTCTCACCTGTACAATTTCAAAATTTGCTGACGATACAAAAATTGCAAATAGCGTACTCTCAAAAGAACAAGTTGACGATATGCAACACAATCTAGATAAATTGTCATGTTGGGCCCAAATTTGGCAAATGAGTTTCAATGCGGATAAATGTAAAGTACTACATATCGGATACCTAAATGAGAAAGCAAACTATTCGATGAATGGCACTCAGCTTAAGAATGTAAACAGAGAAACCGATCTGGCAGTAACAATATCGAGTAATCTAAAACCGAGTCAACAATGTTCAGAAGTTGTTAAGAAGGCAAACAAAATAATTGGCTTTATAGGCAGGTCATTTGAGCATAAATCCAAAGAAGTTATCCTAACCCTTTACAATTCATTAGTCCGCCCTCTTCTGGAATACTGCGTTCAATCCTGGTGCCCTTACTACGAAAAAGATATAAACAAGCTAGAACGAGTTCAACGTAGAGTTACCAAAATGATACCTAGCCTAAAGAACAAACCATACGAAGAGCGTCTTAGAGAATTAAATCTATTTCCTTTAACCCAGTGCAGATTAAGAGGTGACTTAATTCAAGTGTTCAAAATCATCAAAAGCATTGACAATATGAACTGTAGTAAGTACTTAACTATCGACCAATCTAATTACACGCGGGGAAACGGTTGCAAAATTATTGGTAAATCTTTTAACTCGCACGAATCTAAGAATTTCTTCTTCAATCGAGTAGTCAACTTGTGGAATGGGCTTCCCCGAAACGTTATAGACTGCATCACCGTTGATTCATTTAAACTTCGCCTAGACAAATATCTCGCATCAAACCCGCGACTGACTGCGTTTGTAAATGAATAACTTTATTTTATCCCCCCCTCAGTTACTAACCCATCTGTCCTCTACTAACTTCCTAATCCTGCCACGGACATTAGTTCCAGGGCAGTAATTCCCTTTCCAATGTTCCCTTACCCACTCTAAACCACTGTTTGGACACTTGATCCTCAGTGTTTTGGAGGACAAGCAACCTAGAAGAGTCACTAGATCTGTTGTTGCTTGATTTCCTTTGTACTCCTTTGTACTATCTGATGCCCCGATTTATGATATATTATAGTTTTTAGGTGTTTGAGTTTTGGCTGGTCCGAGAATGCATCCCCATATACCCCATTAGTTTTAGGGTTTGCTATATGAATTTTCTATTTAAGATCGGGTTTTCAGGAACGTAACCCAATCGTAAATTGAGGGAGACATGTACACATATACCTGTACAGTACTCTCAAGCTCAATTGACCCATAAGGCTCAAGGTTGACATTAGAACAACAGTGGAAAAGTTTAGGGTAGACATGTCCTTGCTGACCCCAACCACAACTAATAGCAGTGGATCTAGCATATACTCAATAGGAAAAATTGTTACAAGTCTTCGGGGGTTTGTCCTCAACACAAGGGTATGCAATCTGGCTTCTACTAAACCCGAAGTTCCCAGATTCTCTCTTTAGAAGCCTCTGTTGAACAATGCTCTAAATTTGACTGTACACAACAACTTAGGGGGATTTGTCCTCAGACTCCCGTTGGAACTGTTTTATGCAGACGATTTAGTCCTAATAGCTGACAGTATGCAGGATGCTGAGGCCAAATTCAGAGAGTGGAGAGAGGGCATGGCGAGCAAGGGTTTAAGAGTTAATATTAACAAAACCAAGGTTATGCATTGTAGTTTGAGACGAGGCAATGTGGAAAAGAGCGGTGCATACCCATGTGCAGTGTATGGAAAGGGAGTGGGCGTTAACTCAATTCAATGTAGCATCTGTCGATGTTGGGTACACCATGGGAGTAAGCGCTGTAGTAGAATAAAGGGGCCCCTGCCGAAGGATAAGTCAGAAATAGAGAAATTTGAGTGCGTAGTGTGCAAAGGCGAGCTTGTGTTAAGTGATGATCCTGTGGCTATGAATTTTGGAAATGAGTCTTTGGAGCTGGTGAACAAGTTTTGTTACCTAGGAGATACCATCTCTGCCGGGGGTGGGGCCGAGGCTGCCACTGTTGCTAGAATTAGGTGTGGCTGGGGGAAGTTCAGAGAATTGATGCCAATCCTGACCATGAAAAGAATGCCTCTCCCCCTGAAGGGAAAGGTGTATGCCTTATGTGTTAGAAGTGCAATGACGTATGCCTCAGAAACATGGGCCGTTAAAGTAGAGGATGTCAACAGAATGGAGCGTAATGAGATGAGAATGGTGAGATGGATGTGTGGGGCCAGGCTACAGGATAGAATAACAAATGTTGAGCTGAGGAGGCGTTTAGGTATAAAGAGTATTAGCGAGGTGATGCGTACAAGTTGTTGTTGTTGTTGTTGTTCCCTAAGCTGCCTGGCCGAACAGCCCCGAGTCCCTGAGGAAGGCCATGGCCACGATCGGGCTTTCCCACAGAGCTCTCATTGAGTGTAGGTTGTGTTTTTGGCATAAGTGGTTGTGTGAAATGCAGTCTTATATGATGTGTTTAATGGTATGGGGTGCTGTGTTACATCCCGGGCAGGCGTCGACAACGGAGTCATCCAGTCTCTTCTGATAGCTCAGGAGAGCTGGATGGTGTCCGCATCTCAGCCTGGCCAGGTGGACTCTGTCCTCGCGAGGGAGGGAGGATTCGGAAGGATGGATTTCGGGAGGTCGTGCATGCAGCTGCGTGTTGTCTGTGAGTGAGTGGATGGATTGGCGAGAGATATGAGTATGGATGTGCTTCTGGAAGTTGGTTCGGGGTGGGCAGGGAGGGAGAGAGGACAATAACTGTGTGTGTGATACCGTGTGCTGGGTGTTGTTTTGATATTTCTTGGTGTCTGTGGTGTGTTGCCATGTAGTTTAGTGGGTGGTCTTGGTTCGTGGAGGCTGCTGCCAGGAATTGAGTGCCTCTCATGTCCAGATGGTCTTTGACTTTGAGGGTTTTGGTTTCTTGATGTAGATGATCTGTGGGTGCAGTAGCTGTGCAGCCTGTAATTATCTTCAGGGCTTTGTTTTGGATAGTCTGTAAGGTCTTATGATGTGTTTCAGCTAGGTTAGAAGCCCAGGCTGGGCTTGCGTATTCCATTACTGATCTTATGTATTGTTTATATACTGTGGTGGTAGTTTCTTTGTTGTGTCCAAATTTTGTGTGAGCAAGTGACCTGAGGGCGTTAAGTCTGGGTGTCAGTTTCTTTTTAATGTTTGTGGCTGTTTGAATGTCATATGAGTATCATATGTTACTCCTAGGATTTTGGGTGTGTGTGTATGTGTTAGGGGTGTGTTGTTTATGGTGAGTTGAGGGATGTATTCGTGTTCACCTGTCCAGCTTGTGAGCAGGGTTGCGGTGGATTTGGCTGGGGCTAGATTCAGTCTGTTTGTAGTGCACCAGCCATGTAGTGTGTTGAGATAGGGTTGAAGGAGATCTGTTGCTCTTCTTGGGTCATGGTGTGTGCATGTGAGTGTTATGTCATCTGCATAGGAGGCTAAGTTTATTTGGGGAGTATTGGGTGTAGTTATATCGTGCATGTACAGATTGAAGAGTGCGGGCGATAGGACGGATCCCTGTGGGACTCCGTTTGGAAAGTTTCTGATTTTAGATGACTGACCGGCAAAAGATACGTGTGCACATCTGCCTGCTAGGAAGTTGGCCAGCCACCTTTTTGTGTTGTTGTGCATGTTTGTGTTGTAGATTTTGTTTGTTAGGTTGTGGCGGGGGATGGCATCGAAGGCTTTACTAATGTCGAGTGTGGCTAATAGTGATCTGTGTGGTGGTCTAGCTGAGTTGATGCCGTCAAAAGCTCTTTGTGTAAGGTCTGTGAGAAGAGTGTTTGTGGAGTGCAGTGGCCTAAAGCCATGTTGTGTTGGAGCTAGGGGTAGGTCGGGTGTAATTAGTTGTAATACTAGGCGTTCCATGACTTTGGAGGGGGAGCAAAGGAGTGTGATGGGGCGGTGCGAGGAGGGTAGCGTGGGGTCTTTGTTGGGTTTGGGGAATGTGATGATGATACCATGCTTCCAAATGTCTGGTATTGTGTTGTGTGAATAGCTGTAGTTTGATATGTTAGTGAGTGTTTGTATGCCTTGTGGTCCCAGGTGTCTGAGGTGTATGTTGCTTATGTTGTCTAGGCCACAGGCGGGTGAGTGCTTGAGATTGTTGATGATATGCTTTGTCTGGTGATTGGTGAAGGGTGTATAGTCAGGGTCTGTGGGGAATTGTCTCTTACGTCGGATGACACGTCGGTCGTCTTTGTGAGGTTTTAGGTGGCTGACATGTGAGAAGTGATTCATGAGAGTGTTTGCTTGTTGTTTACATGAAGGAGTAGAGTCTGTTGTTGTGATTGCAGCATGTGATTGTGTTGTGTTGCTGTTGGAAAGTGTGATGCTGTTTAGTGTTTTGTAGAGTTTTTTGGGGTTTGTTTTGTGATCAAGTGTTTGTAGGAAGTTATTCCAATTTAGTTTTTGTTGTTCTTGTATTTTGTTGTTAGTTTGGATGTTGAGTGCTTGAATTTGTTGTGTGATGTCTTGTGTGTGGGGTGCTGGGGAGTGTTTCAGTGTGTCGCGTTGTCTGATGAGGTTTTGAATTTCTGGTGTGAAGTTGGGGTTGTGTCTTTTTCTGTTACCTCTTGGAATGTGTTTCTTGTCAGCGTTTTGGATAGTTTTATTGAGTATGTGTACAGCATTGTTGATGTTAGTGATGGGTGTACTGTTTAGAGTTGTGAAGTGTTGTTCTGTCTCATTTGTAAATGCTTCCCAGTTAGCTCTTTTATAATTGGTGTATGTGTGTTTGTGGCTAGCTGGGGTGAGTCTGGTTTTGGTGGTGATAATGATCGGGAGGTGGTCAGAGCCTAAGGTTCTGACCACCCTCCAGGATGTTGTGGGGGCGAGTTCTGGGGAGCAAGAGGTGATGTCTGGAGACAAGTACAAGTAGACTGGGATGGTATGGACATGTGGAGAGAATGGATGAACAAAATTGGGTGAAAAAATGCAGGTTTGTGATTGTGGAGGGAGCTGCACCAAGGGGTGGACCGAGGAAGACCTGGGATCGGACTATACGCGCCGATCTCAAATCCAAGAACTTGACAAGTGAAGCAGCCCTTAACAGGGTTGCCTGGAACGCCGCCATTAGGACAAGAGACTGAAACTGCACTTATGTGTGGAACACAGTCTTAAAATTGTATGTATGTATGTATGTATTGAGGTCTTACACACAGCCCCAGCCAATTAAGTGAGAGTTAAGTCACGCCCCCTCATGACACCAGCTCAAGCTAGGCTTCTTTAACCCTTTAAGAGCGGCGCTCGACTTAAGTCGTGCACCAATTTGCAGCAAGTTAGGAGCATTATTAAGGCTTTTAAAGGGTTAAAATCGAGTGCAAATAGCCGGGAGAGCAACGGGCCAGACAGCCGACTCCCAGGGCTTACCGCCGCCCATTAACTCATGTTCCCTGTGTTCTCGAGAGGCCGGCAGTGTAGCCAGTAGTGAGCATAGCTGGGAAAAATATACCGATATATGCTAAACTTCCATGTTCGTGGCACCACTGCAAGAGAACCACGAGTGCTACGTAGCTCGTTCTGGTCTCATTTTGAAGCTTTTAGTGCCTAGTTTTTTGCTAAATTTTTTTTTTGTCATGCAGATGCTTGATTTATCATGCAGGAGGGCCTGAATATGCCCAAATGAGCCCAAAACATCCCGCTAGACAAGGGTTAAGTCCAAGGTCAAGCCTTGAGGGGCTGTGGCTTAGCTCTCTAGCTGGCTGGCGCTCAGTATGGTAGGTAAGAAGTCTGCTCATCCGTCGCGTAAAAACGTTGCAAGGGTAAAATGGGAAAATTTCGCCGCGAAGTGGTTTTTGCTCAATAAAAACTGACACATTTGGAATATTACATTTTTTTTTTTTTGCTATATTTATACATTCACGTCTTCTGCTAACTGTTTCGTGTTCTTAGTTGTAGTAGTAATGGGCATGGTGAGTTCAGGTATAGAGGTCAATGCAGGTAATGAAGAAGAGACGGGTGGAGTGAGACAGCTGTGTTTATTCTCTAGCCGTTAGTAGCGGGCAAACCCCCTTGCATTGTGGGTAATGAGTTAGGTGGCGCCAAGCGCGGTTTATTCAAATCACGTAACATCTTCCCCCTTCAGAAACAAAGCATCAATCATAAAATAGTTGTGTTACTGAGATGGCTTACATTGAACAACATTCATGGACATATGCAGGCACATTATAATTAAATGGCAAGTATCCTATATACTATGTGCATGATTTGATAAGAACAAGAAAGAATAAATGTTAACTAAATAAATACCGGGTATTACTTAATTCCTTACAGATCAAGATATGAGAAAAGAAAAAGAAATGACATATTTACAAGTTCATTTTTGTGGGTGCTTTAACTGTCCTACCCGACTTAGTAACATAGTCACCTACTACAGGAGATCTGATACAGTCCTCACAACTCACAGTCTCAGGTGCCAAGGACGCATCACATACGGGTGTTATGTTTTCATTATTACAAGTCTTTCTAGGTGTCCTGGCCAGTGTTGAAGATCGTAGTTGTAGACGGTTTCTCCTGTACGTACCTCCGTCATTTGTTGTTACCTCATAACTTCGGGTATTCAGTCGTTTGTCCACAGTTACCTCCTTCCATTCCTTCTTTGGATCATTTATTGGTTGTACTCGCACAGTATCCCCGATAGACAGAGGTTTGAGGCTTCTTCTATTCATGTAGCATTCCGCAGTTGTGGCTTTTTTATTTTCCATGCGTTCTCGTTCCCCAGCATGAGTACTTGGATGCAGGCGGACACTGGTAGTGGGGATTAGAGTTTTAGTGCGACGTCCCATAAGACGTTGAGCTGAACTAGTTGTCACACCTTCTTGAGGGGTATTACGCATGTTCAGTAATCCAAGATAGGGATCTTTTTTGGCTCGATGGCACTTCTTCATCATTATTTTAACAGATTTCACTGCGGCTTCAGCTGCACCGTTGGATTTAGGGTTTCCAGGACTTGAGGTTTCGTGGCAGAACTTCCACGTCTTTGCAAATGACTGAAACTGATGAGATGAGAACTGTGGACCGTTATCACTTATAACAGTGTCATGTATGCCATGTCGGGCAAAGTGGTGCTTAAGTTTTGTAATGACGGCCTCCGAGGTTGTTTCTGAAAGATAGTACACCTCAATGAATTAACTAAAGTAGTCCACAGTCACAAGGTAGTCTCGGTTTTGGATGGTGAATAGGTCAGTTGCCACTTTCTCCCAGGGACGTTCTGGAACTTCATGTTGATAAAGAGGCTCAAGGGATTGCTTCAATGAATAGGATGCGCAGACATCGCAGGACTCGACAAACATCCGAATTTCAGAAGACATCCTAGGCCAGTAAATCAGCTCCCTCGCTCGACGTAGGCAGGAATTCACACCAGAATGGCCAGCATGCACCTTCTCCATCATCTCATACCACATAGAGCTCGGGATTACAACTCTCTCACCTCTAAGGATGACACCATCTTCAACAGACATCTCATCTCTATAGCTAAAATATGGAGCCAAGCAATCTGGAAGGCGAGTCTTCTCATTAGGCCACCCTTGAACAATAACTACCTTGAGTCGCTTTAGAGTTGAATCCTCTTCTGTGGCACGGCGTATCTCCTGGAGGCGAGAATCACGGAATTGGGAGTAGGCTAGACTGTTCACAGAAAAGGAATAGTCTCCTGTTTCAGGTAGGGGAGCACGCGAAAGAGCATCAGCAATAGGGATCTCTTTACCGGGGCGGTACATCAGCAGGTAATGGTAGTCTTGAGTGTGGAGGAGCACTGATTGGAGTCGTCGCGGGGCACGAGATAGTGGCTTGTTCACTATGGACACAAGTGGTTTGTGATCTGTGAGGACCCTAACTGATCTCCCATACGTATAGTGATGAAATTTCTCCAATCCATACACTATGGCTAACATTTCTTTTTCAATCTGCGCATAGTTTCTTTCAGATTTAGACAAGGATCGACTGGCAAAAGCTACAGGCGTCCCATTTTGCATTAGCGCAGAGCCCAGACCATACTCGCTAGCATTATTTTCCAGGGTAAGCTCATCACAGGGGTTGTAAAATGCAAGTATTTACCTAATTTACCTAATTTACCTAATTGTAGTTTACAGGAGTTGAGCTAAGCTCGTGTTGTCCCGTCTCTCAGTCTACTTTTTATCCAATTTTTTCTTGAAAATATGGATGTTCCTTGCCCCTACCACCTCCTCCTCCAGCCCATTCCATTTGTCAATACATCTATAGGGGAAGCTAAACTTCCTGATATCGTTCTTGCAGGTAGGTCTTTTTACTTTGTAGCTGTGGCCTCTAGTTATTCCTGTATCCATAATTAATATATCCTCCCTATCCAGCCTCTCCAGCCCCCGGGTACATTTGTACATCATTATCATGTCTCCCCTCTCTCTCCTCTCTTTTAGACTCGGTAGATTTAATTTGTCTAGCCTCCCTTCATATGGCAGTTCTCTGAGACTTGGAACCAATCTAGTGACTGCTCTCTGGATTCTTTCTAACTTGTGAATATGCTTCTTTAGATGCGGGGACCACACCACTGCTGCATACTCCAATCTTGGTCTAATCATACTCTTCATAATTTTCGCTACCATGGTCTCATCCAAATAGTTCAGAGCAACTTTCATATTCCCGGCCATTGCATACATTCCGCTAAAGAGCTTGTTAATATGTTTCTCTGGCGACAAATTATCTTGTATAATCAACCCTAAATCTTTTTCTTTTTCTTTTTCGGCCTTGCTAATTTTATTATCTCCCATCCTGTACTCCCAATTTGGTCTATTCACACTTCTTCCCATATTTAACACATGACATTTACTTATATTAAATTTCATTTTCCACTTGGTGCTCCATTCGTATATTTTATCTAAATCCCCTTGCAGCTCCTCACAACTACTTTTATTTGTTATTTGTCTCATAATTTTTACGTCATCTGCAAACATTGACATGCAAGAGTTTATGCCTATCGGCAGGTCATTCACGTACATAAGGAACATGAGAGGTGCCAACACAGATCCCTGCGGCACACCACTCTCAACTTTCCGCCACGATGAGTAAGTTCCTCTAATGTTGGTCCTCATTTCCCTATCTGTTAAATAGCTCTCCATCCATTTCAGCAAACTCCCCCTGACACATCCTAGCGTCTCAAGCTTAGATAACAATCTCTTATGTGGTACCTTATCGAATGCTTTGGAAAGGTCTAAGTAGACGCAGTCCACCCATCCGCCTCTTTCTTGGAGTACATCTATCACCCTACTGTAATAACATAGCAAACTGGTAACATAAGATGTCCCTTCTCTGAATCCAAATTGCTTTGGGGTTATTATTTTCTTTCTCTCCAACATTTTCATCCATCTCTTCCTAATTAGCTTTTCACAAATCTTGCATACAATACTAGTAAGTGAAACTGGTCTATAGTTTAGAGGGTCCTCAGGGTTTCCATTCTTGTATATCGGAATGATATTAGCTCTTTTCCATTCAACAGGAACCTGTCCTTTATCTAAGGAAGCTTGAATTATGTCCCTCACTGGCTCCACTAATTGCTCTGCACACTCCTTTAAAACCCAGGCAGACACTTCATCCGGTCCCATAGCTTTCCTTACTTCAAGTCCTCTCATCGCAGATAACAGCTCATCTCTAGTTATTTCAATCTTACTAAGACCACTCTCCAGTACTCCCGCCTGTGGTTCGTCAAAACCTTCCTCTCTAGTAAAAACTGACCCCAATTTGTTATTCATTACCTCACACATGTCCGATACATTTTCATACGTCCTAGCATCAACTCTTAATTTAGTAATTTGTTTCTTTACCTTCAACTTACTGTTTATATATTTATAAAATAATCTAGGGTCACTTTCACATTTATTTACTATGTTCTTCTCATAGTTCATTTTAACTTGCCTAATTATGTTAACATATCTATTCCTCTCCTGTTTATATTTATTCCGATTACTCTCAGTGTTCCTTCTTCTTAATCTAGCCCAAGCTGCATCACGCCTACCCAAAGCTCTTTTGCATTTCAAATTAAACCAAACATATTGGTTCCTACTCTATAAATTTCGAGGAATCTACTATATTTACCTTGTACGTCCCGTTCCTTCAAAATAAGATCCCAATCTACTCCCTCTAAATATCTTTTCAAGGATACATAATCAGCTTTACTATAATTTAATCTGTCATTTATGTAGCTATTGTCTAATCTATTGGCATTACTCGAGGTCAACTTCCATTTTAGTAATAGGTGATCACTTTTACCTACAGGACATAGATAGTTTATATCACTAATTTCGTGAGGATCTTTTGTAAAAATCAGATCGAGTTTAGAAGGTTCGTTATTACCCCTCATTCTTGTATTTTCCTTCACATGTTGTGCAAGTACATTTTCCGTAACCAACTCCACTAGCCGACTTCCCCAAGATCTCTGATTTGGCCCTGCATCTCCCGATTCCCAATCAACCTCACTACAGTTGAAATCTCCTACCAAGATCAATCGATTCTTCCTTAAAAGCAATCTTCTCAACGACTGAATCATATCCTCTACCATCTCCTCAAACTCCAACTCCCTCCATGCTCTGGTCTTTGGTGGCATGTAAGCTACTGCTATGTCTAGCTTTTTTCCTTCTATATCATTGAGTTCAACTGCCATTATTTCTGCCTTGTCATTATTTAACTCCACGTGCTTTGCTGTCATAGGGTTCTTAACTAATACTGCCACTCCACCTCCCCTTTTACCCTTTCTATCATTTCTCCATATATTATATCCTACACTAAACACTATGTTGCTGTCAAAGTCCTGGTTCAGCTTTGTCTCTGTCAAACAGACTATCTGTGGTTGATCTTTTCTTAATATATTATCTAACTCTACCTTTTTACTGTTTATTCCATCTATATTAGTGTAGTAGCACAGTATATTTGAATCCACCTCCTTGTTTCTCTTCCCTCTCTGCCTCCTACCAGGTTCACCTCCTCCTCCTCCATCCCTTCCCTGACCCAGTTCCACCTCCCCCACTAATTCTATTCTCCTCCCCCCTCTCTCTCCCTCTGTTCCACCCTCTCCACCACATCCTGGCTCTCTCTCCCGTCCCCTGCTCCCTGCATTATCTCTCGCTCCGTCTCCTTGCTTTGACTTCGTACTTGTCTCTCTGTCTCTTTCCCTATCACTCCTCTTGCTTTCGGTTCTTGGTGGCTCCTGATGTACCACTTCCTTACTTGCCCTTCCCTTATTCTCCAAAAAAATTCTTCTTTTGCTCTTCAGACAACTTTCCATTCTCTTCATCAGCCTTAGCTTGGAGTTCCCTTAACTGTTCTCGTTCTTCTACACTTAGGTCCTTTTTTACCCTTATATGATTCAGCTCTGTCGAATTTAATTTCCAGCTCACATTGGCTACTGCTTCTGCTGTTGATCTAAACTTTAGTTCCACTCTTAGTGGTCTCATCTCGCCCTTCTTATATATTCCTAACCTTCTCACCTCCTCCAGTTCTTTTACCCATCCATAACCCTCGTCTAAGTAATCCAGTATCCCCTTGACTTTCACAACATCCCTTTCCTTTCTTACCTTCATATCTGCCAGGTGCTCTTCCACATCTCCAAAGATTACTACACACTTACCTCTATCTATTGTCTCTCTCACTACCTTCTCTTTCTTCTTTAAAACTTGCACTACATTTTTTTCAAACTCTTTCTTTTCCTTTTCTCTCTCTTCCTTCTGCTCCTTCACAATTTCTTCAAGGGCTACCATCGTGCTGGGCTACATGTAATCATATTCTTAATTTGATCAAAAGCTTCTTGTTGACTGGCAGACCACACCCAAGAAACATCTTTCTTTACAAGATTATGTAAGGGATATAAGACAGATGATGAATTGGGAAGAAACCTTGCAAGATAGTTAACAATGCCTAAGAAGCGTCTCAGTTCCACTACATTTGTAGGAGCCGAGTACTCACATATAGCTCTAATTTTGTCAGGATCAGTTACCAGGCCATCTTTTGTTATACAGTGTCCCATGAATTTGACATTATCAGTTCTCAGAGTGAGGTTGTCCTTATTTAGCTTTATATTCATTGCCTGACACCTCTTAAAGAATTGCTCCAAGTTGGTGTCATGCTCTTCCAGAGATTTCCCATGAATGATCACATCATCAGCTATGCACACTACACCAGATAGACCTTGTAACGCCTTAAGCAGTCTTTTTTGAAAGATTTCTGACGATACTGACAAACCAAAAGGAAGCCGGACCCAGCGGTATCTGCCACAACATGTTTGAAAAGTGGTTAGGAAACTAGATTTTTCATCAAGTTTGATGTGCCAGTACCCAGAGGCAAGATCAGCTTTAGAGAAAACTTTTGACTGGCCCAACTCGTGTAGTGTGTCCTCAAGTACAGGAAGAGTATAACGCTCTCGGAGCAAAGCTTTGTTGAGTTCTCTAGGGTCTATACAAATTCTAATGTCACCATTCTTCTTAGGTGTAACAACAATCTGACTAACCCACTCAGTTGGTTCACTAACAGGTACAATAACACCTAAAGTTTCTACCTTACCTTTGGATACCTTTGGATGTGTTCGCCGCTCCTCTAGCGGCACCAAGGAGCGCGATGCCCCTCGTTATGGGTGGTGATTTGGTGCAGTAGACTGTTTGAAGCGACAGCTCGCTCCCTTGCGAGGATGGGCTCGTCTGGCACTTTTTGCAGTTCGACATCTAGGGCTCTCTTGAAGTTGTCTAACGAGATGTCCCTCATGTCTCTTACTCGCCGTGGGAGTTTGTTGAAGAGACGTGGGCCTCTGTGTGATAACCAGCCCTCTCGCAGAGAGCCCATAGCACCCCTGTTATTCATCCGGGGGATTTCGCATTCCCAGCCTCTCCTATCACTGAATTTCATGACTATCGGAGTATGTAGGTTTGGTACTAAACCCTCTGCGATTTTCCATGTGTATATTATTAGGTAACGTTCTCTTCTACGTTCCAGTGAGTACAGATTCAGTGCTCTTAACCCGTTGAGCCCCGGCTAGTTATAATATTTTGTTCACCCCAGTCCCAAGCCATTTTCACTTATTTTTTTTTGTTTGCTAAAATGGAAGACAAGGATGAGAAATGAAAAAAAAAAAAAAAAAATCACCCGACGTTTTTTTTTGGGGGGGGGGAGCCTCAAAATTTTTTGTTGAGCCAAAATGGAAGAGAATGGTGAGAAATGAAGACAAAAATAAAAAAAAACTAATTTCGGTCATTTGGGGGGGGGGGGGTTTCAATAGTTCGTCTCCCCCACATGACCACCCGCCCGGGAGCACTAGGGTAAAAACTGAGTATGGCATTGTACGGCATACATCCTAAGGAGTATCTCACATAAATCTCAAGCCTCTAGCTCCCATACGACCGGAGTAATGAAGGTTCAAAGTGGCGGTGAACTAGGGGTGTAAACTATCCCCACTAAGCCCACCACCACCAGCCGCGCGGCTGTCTCGGCCCGCTCACACCTACTGGTCTCGGCCCGCTCACACCTACTGGCCCGGCTCCCACACACACTACGGTACCTCCCCCTCCTATTCTCCCGCCATTTCCTACCTTACGAGCCACGTAAGTGTTTTTTATATGTCGGACGCACGTGATGCGTCGCTGGGAGTTGGTGATCAAACACTGCCGACGCAACACGTGCGACGCTGGGTCTCACCGGGTTAAACGCTCCCAATAGTGTAGATGTTTTATCGAACTTATATGCGAAGTGAAATTTCTTTGTACACTCTCTACGTCATTTATTTCTCCTGCTTTGTATGGGGATGTTAATACGCTACAGTATTCTAGCCGCGGTAGCACTAGAGATTTGAAGAGCGTTATCATAGGCAATTCACCGCGTGTTTTAAAAGTACTCAGAATCCAACCCGTTAGACGTTTCGCAGCCGCCACTTTGACCTGGTTATGTACTTTGAAACCCATATTTTCAGACATTAATACCCCAAGGTCTTTCACAGTCTTTCCGTTCTATTATGTGGTTAGATTCTGTTAAGTAATTTGTAATTTCTTTAACACCATTATTATCTCCGTACCGTATTAATTGGAATTTTTCCTCATTGAATTGCATGTTGTTTTCCCTGGTCCACTGGAACACTACATTCATGTCTTCCTGCAGTCGGCCCGTGTCCTCTTGTGTGTTTACTATCTTACTTAATTTTGTGTCATCAGCAAAAGACGACACCGTACTGTGTCTGGTGTTGGTATCAATGTCGCAAATTAGTATGAGGAACAGAAGGGGCGCTAGCACTGTTCCTTGGGGCACCGATCTAGTCGATCAAGTTCAGACTTCAGCTTAGTCTTAAGTGCAATAGGAACTCTCCTATCAGGCATAATGGTTGGCTGCACCTGAGGATCTAATGAAAGTGTCTGTACACCTGGCAGGGTACCTAGACTGCCACTCAAAATCTCAGCTTTACAGTCACTTTCAGAGCATCCACACATTCAAATGCATTTTCATTAACCGTGATTAGACCCATTTGTCTGCTAGCCCGAAGTCCCAAAAGAGGGGCTAAATTTCCTTCAAACACGACAAACTCTACAGAATACTTCTTACCATTCCTTGGATTCTTAATGCTTCTCCTACACACACCCAAGGGAGTTTGAATGGAGTTGTTCCAGGTGGTAAGAATTCTATTAGTCTTCTGTACATTCCTTGCATACTGTACTGGTAGAGCATTGCCTGATGAGCCAGTGTTAATCTGGAAAGTTACCTCTTTATCATCCACCAACATGCAACATTTAACATCCTTACTAGCAGGCTTTACAGAGTTCACAGACATGCAATCTAGAGAATTTACCCATTCTTCATCAGAATTAGAACTCTGGGAGTCATGTTCACACTCAGCAACCTGGCGTATATACAGCTTTCTTTCTGGACCTAGAGGATTTATCAGCAACATTGGCACTACACATGCTTGCAAAATGATCTTTTTCACCACACTTCCAACATTCTTTCCCAAAAGCTGGACACCTACTCTTTGCAAATACATGTGAGAGACCACAAAACTTACACTTTCTAGATACACTGTTAGACCTAAATGCCTGGTTAGATTTGCCTGGTCTTGACCTAACTTTATTCACAGTTTGAGGGTTCAGGAATCTGGTTTGTGACTTGGCACTCTCAGCAGCTTTACAGGCATCAATACAAATCTCCAGTTAGATTTCTCATTTTAAGTAGCTCAGTACGAACACTGGAGTCCTGAATACCCAACACAATTCTGTCTTTCATCAAAGACGTTTTACAGGAGTCACAATAATCACATGTCTTTACAAGAGTTTGCAAATCTGAATAAAATTGATCAAAAAGCTCTCCCTCTTGTTGGTTCCTAGTATTAAACATGAATCTCTCATATGTAACATTAACTTCCCCAATGGCAAACTGGTCAAATTTGTCGATAATGTCTTTCAATGTTTATTATGTATGTAAGGATAAATAGTAGTTCCACAGATGATCAGTATTATGTATGTAATGATTAATAGCATTTTCCATTGATGACCCCTTTTATATGTTATGACTCTAGGGTCCCTTAAGATTTGATTCAGAGTAAACATGGCTGCCACCCATCCACACAGGTGTTTCCTTGTCCTGCCTTTATTGCATAGCTGAGCGTCTGATACACTACATATTGGCGACGAGGATAAATGGACAACTTGAGGCAAGCACCTTAGTTATTACAGAAGACTGAAGAGTGATGCAACATGGCGGCTTTTTGGCAAAATAGAGGAATTCAGCCCAGAAACTGGAGACTGGGCCCAGTACACAGAACGGCTTGCCCAGTACTTCATCGCAAATGACATCACAGAGGCAGTAAAGAAGAGAGCCATTTTGTTGAGTGTTTGTGGATCTACAACTTACAGTTTGATGAGGAGTTTAGTGGCCCCAGAAAAACCAGCAGCGAAAACTCAGAGGAACTCTGCAAACTAGTGCAAGATCACCACCACCCCAAGCCCTCGCTTATTGTGTCTCGTTTTAAATTCAATTCGCACTATCAAAAACAGGGTCAGTCTATATTGTCATTCATTGCTGACCTGAGACAGTTAACAGAACATTGTGAGTATGGTTCAACCTTGGAAGACATGTTAAGGGATAGGCTAGTGGTTGGAGTTAGAGATGAACACATACAGAGACGGCTGTTATCAGAAAAAGTGTTAACCTTAAACAAATCAGTAGAACTTGCACATGGTATGGAAGTGGCTATGAAAAATGCATTAGATATCCAAGCTGCTAAAGGATCTACATTTCCCCCGCAAGACAATATTTCCCAGGCATCAGTAAATAAAATTCAAAGGCAGCAGAGTGTAAAGAAACCTGAAGGTTGGGTGCAAGTTAAGAAAACTCCAGATACAAGCTCTCGACCAAGATCTTGTTATAGGTGTTCTGCTTCGACACACACTGCAGATACTTGTCGGTTTAAAGAAGCAGAATGTCACTACTGTCACAAGAAGGGTTACATAACAAGGGCATGTATGAAAAAATCACAGTCCAGGAGGCAACAAAACTTAAATTCTGCCAACTTGGTGGAGGAAGCAGAAGGAGCCGAAAATTTTGAAGAAGAAGACAGCCCTATTTATACTATGTTTAATGTAGCAGCTTCCAAAGTAGGTACACGTCCCATCATGGCCAAGTTTGAAATTGAAGGCAAGTCAGTCGAGATGCAGGTCGACACAGGGGCTTCCGTCTCCATTATCACTAAGAAGATGCACGAGTTTGTTTCCAGACAGTTCACTCAAGAAATCTAAAGCAGTGCTGCGTACTTACACAGGAGAGGAGATTAAAGTAGTTGGAAAACTGGAGGTACAGGCAAAATATGATGACCAAGAAGCTAATGTTCCACTCATTGTGGTAGAAGGTAATGGACCAAATTTGGTTGGAAGGGATTGGTTAAGAAAATTTAGGTTAAATTGGAGTGCAATATGCCATATAGTTGCTGGTACTTCTCACATTCCTCTGCTTGAACAATATGGGGAAGTATTTCATGATGGTTTGGGCACAGTGAAGAATGTAAAAGCCAAGTTACATGTGGATCCAACAGTACAGCCAAAGTTTTTTAAGGCCCGGCCAGTACCTTTTGCCATGAGGGAGAAAGTAGAAACTGAACTGAAGCATTTACAGCAAGAGGGAATGTGTGGAATTCTCTGACTGGGCTACTCCCATCGTTCCAGTGTTAAAAGGAAATGGGAATGTTCGGATTTGTGGCGATTACAAAATTACCATAAACCGTGCCATTAACCCTCCTGGCCCGGGCTAGCTCTCCTAATGACAGTGCGGCGTACCCGGGCGATCTGGCCGAAAAACGTCTAGGCCTAGGCTACCGTATTTTGGTTAATTTTAACTGCTAGAAATTTCCCACGCATCTATAAATGTAGTGCGGTTTCCAATCTGTAGATTGGCGTTGAGTAGAGCTCTCTAAGTCAACTGGTTCAGTTGTGATGACGATTTTAGTGGAGAGCATTTTCAGGCAATGTTAGCAATACGACTATCTTTTTACTACTGAAACAACGACATACAGACATACAATAACAAACGAGTCTTCTCCTTCTTGTTTTCGGAGGTGCGGTGACGCAACGATCGGCTTTGTTTACATGCGTCGGATGCACGGCGTTCAGACCAAGCTGAATATGCTTTCAAGCTTACTATATATTAAAATGACACCCGGGTACCGGCCCATCTGCCGTGGTGTCATATTAAAATGACACCCGGGGAGGAAGGGTTAAATGTGATGTTTATCCTATTCCTCGAATTGAAGACTTGTATGCAACTTTGAGTGGGGGTCAAACCTTTACTAAAATTGATCTGTCCAACGCATACCTCCAACTTCCTCTTAATGAAGTTTCAAAGGATTTAAGCACCATCAACACACACGAGGGCCTATTCAGATACACTCGCTTACCATTCGGAATCTCCTCTTCACCTGCTATCTTTCAACGGTGTATGGATAGTTTACTTCAGGGTATTCCTAATGTGTGACACACATTACTTGGATGACATTTTGATAACTGGTGAATCAGAAGCTGAACATCTAAAAAATCTGGAAGCAGTTCTCAAGAAACTCTCGGAGGTTGGGTTTCGTGCAAAGCCAGATAAGTGTGTGTTCCAAGCCAAAGAAGTCAGCTATTTGGGTCATCGCATTGATGCGGAAGGATTACATCCCCTTGAAGAAAAAGTTTGAGCCGTAATGGATGCTCCAAAACCCCGTGACATGATGGAACTCAAATCATATCTAGGTCTCCTGAACTATTATGGACGCTTTCTACCAAACATTTCTACAGTCTTGGCACCTTTGCATTTGTTGTTAACTAAGAATTCTCCTTGGAAGTGGGGTGAAGACCAAGATGATGCATTTAGAAAATCAAAGATGTTACTTCAGTCATCAACAGTGTTGGTCCACTATGATCCACAGAAAGAAATAGTATTAACATGTGATGCTTCCCCCTATGGTGTTGGAGCAGTGCTTTCTCATCGATTTGGTGATGGATCAGACAAGCCCATTGCATTTGCTTCAAGAACCTTGGCCCCTGCTGAAAGAAGATATGCTCACATTGAGAGGGAAGGACTGGCGATAGTGTTTGGAGTTAAGAAATTTCACAACTATTTGTTTGGGCGACACTTTCAGATATTCAATGATCACAAGCCTCTGAAAGCCCTATTTGGAGAACACAAAGCAGTATCATCTATAGCCTCTGCCAGGATCCAGCGTTGGGCTTTGACACTTTCAGCATATGACTACTCGTTCTCGTATAAGCCTGGCAAAGAAATTAGTAATGCTGATGCACTAAGCAGACTCCCATTACCGGAATTCCCAACCGAGGTACCAAGCCCACAAGATGCAGTGTTGCTGTTGGAGTTCATGGATGCTTCACCTATAACTGCAAATGAAATACAGAACTGGACTAGACATGACCCAACTCTTTCACGTGTCTTACGTTTTGTACTCCAAGGTTGGCCCCATACTGTAAACCCTGACCTGAAACCCTACTGGGCAAGGAGAAGTGAGTTCAGTGTAGAAGACGGTGTGTTATTGTGGGGCTGTAGAGTTGTAGTGCCACCACCAGGAAGACCACAAGTCTTGGAGATGCTTCACCAATCACATCCAGGAATAGTGAGGATGAAAAATTTTGCTCGGAGCTATGTGTGATGGCCTAACATGGACCAAGATATAGAAACTGTTGTGCATCAGTGCCACTTATGTCAAGAAAATATGAACTTACCTCCTGCTGTACCGATGCATCCCTGGGAATGGCCTACTAGTAGTCATTTTCAGAGCTTCCGTGACCGTGTTTAGGATACCAAAGTTTCTCAGTGAATTTAACAAGGGCAACTGATGCTAAAAAAAATAATCCCCCATACACCTCACCAAAATGACGGGAAAGTTGTTATTTTAGACGTTTTTCAAAATGGCCGCCGCCGTCATCTTAAAAAATTGATAAAGTTCTATTTCTTGAAGTGAATGGCCAAAAATGACAATTTTGGTGTCTATTCCCACTAATTTTGGTGTCAGAAAACCAATGGGATGGCATAATTAAAAAATAATTAATAACTAATTACCAAATAATTAAGAAAATAAGAAAATAATTAAGAAAATCAATGGGATGGCATAATTCATGATTTAGAGTCCCATTAACCTCAACATCTAAGACAAATATGATGTTGTTAAATCCACTGAGAAACTTTGGTATCCTAAACACGGTCACGGATCCTCTGAAACTTACTCAAATAATATAATATATAATTTAAAATGTAAACCAAGAATGTTGACTGATCAATTCCTTCTTTTTCAGGTTTGTTGCATCAAATTTGGCGTGAAGAATCATAAGCATGGAACGTAGGGGAGTTAGTGATGTGCCTGACCCAGGACCTGGATTAAAATGCATATTATGTCAACATCCCTGTATAGCTGATGATAGTACGGACAAGACATCTGATACAAAGTGGGAGAATCTAAGGAGCAAGTGTTTTCGGTGGAAGGAACTTGATAAATTTCAGCATGCCTATGCAGCAGTGGAGTGGGACAAGGGGCCTAAAGGCCTGTACATGCATAGTAAATGTTACACCCAGATCAGTAGTAATCGCTATATTCAGCAAGCACAGAATCGTAAACGGAAATCTGAACAGGAAGAAGTTCAAGTATCAACTTCAAGTCAACAACTCCCAGGAAATGTGCCTAAAAAGCTTCGTTCTAGTACTGGAGTGGTTCATGATAAGAATCTCTGTGTGTGGTGTATGAAAGGACCACAAAAAACCAGTAATCCTGGGAAGTCCAAACTTTAGCTGCTGTCAACAGTAGACGCATGGAACCGGTTCAAGTTGCATACAGTTTGTCTGTCAGATGAGCCTATAAGAGAAAGATTGAATACCCTACTTGCATCTATCCCAGACAGTCGAACGGCGTTTGGATTGGAAATTCGTTATCATCGTGAATGTTGGCGCAATTATGTCAACAACCCTCTGAAGGAGTCTTTTCCTGATGAAAAAACAGAGCATCTGCAACATGTTAATCTTCGAGAGGCCCAAAATATCTTCTTTCATCATGTCCGTCAAGTTATCTTTGAAGATCATGAAATCCGTACACTGCAAGGTCTTGTAAAGGATTACAAAGGCATTACTTCAAATTATGGTTACTATTCCACAGCAAAGTCCAGTTTCGTGAAGGAAATTCTGATCAAGGAATTTGGAGATGACATAGCATTTCATGAACGAGGTCAGAAGAATGTGAGTGAACTGGTATATGATGCAAGAGCTGCAGGTTCATATCTTGAGGCTGCAATATCCTCTCTAGGTGTAAGTGACGATCAGCTGGTGAAGAATGTAGCTGGGCGACTCAGAGATCAGATCATCAAAACAAAAACTGTTCGTTGGCCTCCATACATACATGAGCTAGAAGAATATGAAGACCTGAATGATCTCCTCTTGAAGCTCATCACTTGGTTAAAGCACCCCACAAAGTCTGAAGTCGATGACAAGCCCCAAGTCAGATCAATTGCATCTATTTTGACCAGCTACATCACTGGAAGACGTACTGCATTTGAGACAAACCTCGGTGTACTGCTACATGGTATGACAAAGAGCAGAGAAATGGTAGACATATTACATAAGGATGGCCTGGGAATCAGTTACAATGATGTGCTTTTGCTTAGAGATTTCTGGGCAGTTACTGACCTGAAGCATTCAACTGAGTGTCCTTTTGAACTTTCTGAAGGAACACCGGCAATATGTATAGTCGACAACGATGACTTCAAAAGTGACACTTTGACTGGAAGTGGCCAATCACATCGTACAAATGTCATGTTTGTTCAGCCAGACCTACCTAAGCTAAATCTACCTACCCTAGATGATGATAGACCAGTTGCAAATAGCACCTTGCCTTCGTACCTCTCTGATAGCCTCAAAGAACTTGGGAGCCAGATGTAAAGAATTGAACCATACAAAACAGTCAAGCGTGGTGAACCACCCATCAGACCAAGGATAACGGATGAACAACATCTGGACACAGTTCCTCAAAGAATGAGAGGTGTCATCCATGCAATGGCCCGAGCTAAGGCAGACGGAACAAGACCAAAGCCAGAAGACCAGACTGTACCAGCCTTTTCTGGCTTCCAGGCCACGCTATCACCAGAAACCCAGAAAAGTCAAGCGATTTATCATATGACTTATCCTGATCCACCAAGCAAGACCATTCTGTATGATGCCCTGCGCAAGCTTGCAAAGGCAATTGATGACAAGAAGATGCCATTTGCCATTATCGTCGGTGATCATCCTGTCTACGCATTATTGCTAGAATTGAAAAGTGAGAATCCAGAGATATTTGCTGACATATTGACATTCATGGGGCCCTTTCATATCCAGATGTACTGGTGGCTGCAGGCGTCGTTGCAGATGGATCCGTGGATCAAGCTCTGCGTGGAAAACACTTCAACCGCGGTGTGCGTTGCCTTCGACTCTTCTACGAGGCTTTACTCCAACATGCAGTACACAAACGTTTGGAAGGTGCCACTCTGTGTGAAGAGATCCAGGCATCTCTCAATAAGTTACGCAGTTCAGTAGACCAACAAGAACTAATGATGCACATGCTGAGTTAGAGAGCAATGCCGATCTCAAGGGGCTCGTTGACTCCCTATTCCAGAACTTAGATGGTGCTCCACTAGCAGAATTCTGGATTTCATTCTTGGAGATGGTAGAGATACTGACTCAAAATATACATGCTATAAGGACAAGAAACTGGATCGAGTTCAAGTCTTCACTGAAGTTGATGCTTCCTTGGATGCATATTTATGACAACGATAGATATGGGCGCCATCTTCCAGATTTCATAGCAGTCCTAGAAAGTCTTCCCCATATCCAAGCACAATTCATGGAGAGTGGCATGTTTGCCACACTTAGAGCGCACCAATTACCTCACATATCTGCAGAAGAATTTCCAGCTTCAGAATCATCCATCACCAATTGGCCATGGATGGCACCTTGTAAATGGGTTATGCCTCCCAGTATGCTATACCCAACCTGCACTTCCATCATTCCTGGATCTTCTAAAAACTCCAAGTCATCCACAAATGGAGAGCAGCGATGATGACAGCGGAAGTGATTCTGACAGTTGTGTATCATATTTGTCCTGCAGTGATAGTGCATCTTAATGCAGTAGGTCTCATGTTTTATTAATTTACGATACCAAAGTTTCTCAGTGGATTTAACAACATCATATTTGTATTAGATATTGAGGTTAATGGGACTCTAAATCATGAATTATGCCATCCCATTGATTTTCTTAATTATTTTCTTATTTACTTAATTATTTGGTAATTATTTATTAATTATTTTTTAATTGTGCCATGCCATTGATCTTCTGACACCAAAATTAGTGGGAATAGACACCAAAATTGTCATTTTTGGCCATTCACTTCAAGAAATAGAACTTTATCAATTTTTTAAGATGACGGCGACGGCCATTTTGAAAAACGTCTAAAATAACAACTTTCCCGTCATTTTGGTGAGGTGTATGGGGGCTTATTTTTTTTAGTATCAGTTGCCCTTGTTAAATTCACTGAGAAACTTTGGTATCCTAAACACGGTCACGGAAGTTCTGAAAATGACTCTACTATACACATCCTTGGGAAAGAGTGCACATTGATCATGCTGGACCATTCATGAACCGTATGTTTCTCCTGGTAATTGATACCTACTCCAAGTGGATGGAAATCTTCCCAGTTTCGTCCACTTCTACAGAAGTAACCATAAGCAAACTTAGAACAGCTTTCTCTTCCCATGGGTTACCGTCAGTTTTAGTTTCAGATAATGGGACATCTTTCACCAGTGTAGAATTCCAGGAATTCATGAAGGCAAATGGTATAAGACACTTAACCTCTGCACCTTACCATCCAGGATCAAATGGACTAGCAGAGCGTTCAGTGCAAACTTTCAAGAGTGGTATGAAGAAACTTCAAGTGGGTAGCATTGAAACCAGTCTTAAGGTTTCTTTTCAAGTACCGCGTAACACCACATTCAACAACTGGGAAGTCACCAGCAGAACTTTTAATGGGTCACAAATTGAAAACCCATTTGGATTTGTTGCAACCAGATCTCTCCAAGAAAGTGCGTCATGCTCAAGAGAAACAAAAGAGGAGGCATGATACCCATACAGGTATTTTGAAATAGGTGACAGGGTTGGTGTTTATAATGTTGGATCTGGACCTCGGTGGTGGTTTGGAATTATAGGACATGAGGGAGGACCCTACATAGTGAAACTGAAGGATGGACACAGCATTAGACGCCATGCAGATCATCTCCGAATGTCCAGAAAGGGTGATTTTGTTGACAATATGATGCCATCTCAGGTTGCAGAAAGTGAAGGGCCTTATCCTGCATCACTAAACAAGTTGGGAACACCAAGTTACAACTCCGCTCCAGTATCGGTATATGAAAAGGAATCTACACAAACGCCTTTCTACCAACAGGAGGGGAGGCCTACCAGACTGTCACCACTTGTTCACCCAGAAAAAGAGACACCAGTACCATTAAGTCCTCAGTTAAGGCGTTCCGACAGGTTACGGAAGGCACCTGAACGACTAAACCTGTGAACCTGATAAGCCTTAGGATAGTAAATGCATTTAATTTTTTTTTTTTTATGGTTAATAAAAGGATTTTTATGATTAGTTTCTTGAAAACAATTATATATTTACAGTATGTCTAATTATCTAGTCTGTAATGTATAATCTTTTACTTCCTTATACTGTACATGTATTAGTATCCATAATGTTGATATAGAAAGAATTAAAATCCTTTCATTAACAAACTTTACTTTATATATAAAGGAAGCGTAACACTGGTTTTTGTTCAAAATATACCAGTATTCTGTTAGGATCAACTTTAATTTTGTTTTCTTTAAGATCTAATACAAATACCTGTAAATGAATGATATAGGTATAAGTTCTAATTGAGATTACAAATATCTCTGATACTGACATATTACTGAGTAGTAGGCTACCAGTAAATTTTGTACTGTACTGTACATATGAACTTGCATGGATTTATTTATTTGCATCCATATTGTTAAGAAACTAAGAGCAGCCTATATTATGTAAACCCATCATAAATGTTGGTATATCATTATTTTTGTTTTTATGTTGTAGGCCTATGTTACTTTCAATTAATCATACTTAGTTTAGAGTACAATATTATATCTACCAGTCATCATCAAACTTTAATACTGTATTTATTTTTAATGCTTTAAAGTTACTGTACTGATATTTTTCAACTTAAAGGGGAAGGAGTATTATGTATGTAAGGATTAATAGTAGTTCCACAGATGATCAGTATTATGTATGTAATTATTAATAGCATTTTCCATTGATGACCCCTTTTATAGGTTATGACTCTAGGGTCCCTTAAGATTTGATTCAGAGTAAACATGGCTGCCACCCCTCCACACAGGTGTTTCCTTGTCCTGCCTTTATTGCATAGCTGAGGGTCTGCTACACTGTTCTGTTAGCTTCTTCACTGTCAAACTGGAATCCATTGTACACCTTGAGGGCGGCGTCTGCTAGGTACTGTAGGAAAGTAGCTACTTGAATGTTCTTTTCTTCAGTGTGTATCTTTGCAAGAAGAGCATACATACTCCAACGTTGTTTAAACAGCTTCCAGTTTTCCGCCACATTTGTTCCCAAACAGAAGGGTTGGGGATTCTTGACACCAGCATGTCGGCAGTCTTGGTGAGGGGCAGAGCTGTTGTCAGTCATCCTGCCACACTTGTAGATCACAGGTACACGTATCAGTAAGTTGCTAGAAGATAACTTGACTCACGGGCAGGAGAAATCAGCAGGTTCATATTGGTCCGACATTCGCAGATTTGAATGTTTCGGCAAGGGCAGCAACACAACACACCAGCATTTCTTCCAATACACAGCATACTCGGGATTATCCTCTGATCTCCACCTTCACCAGGCTGCCACCATGTTTCGTGTTCTTAGTTGTAGTAGTAATGGGCATGGTGAGTTCAGGTATAGAGGTCAATGCAGGTAATGAAGAAGAGACGGGTGGAGTGAGACAGCTGTGTTTATTCTCTAGCCGTTAGTAGCGGGCAAACCCCCTTGCATTGTGGGTAATGAGTTAGGTGGCGCCAAGCGCGGTTTATTCAAATCACGTAACACTAACGATACCTATGATTGTTTTTGGGCTACCTAACATATTTTTTTAATTAACCCATCAGACCCAGTTGGGCTCTGAGACACCCATAACAAACGCGGCCCGCGGACCCCGGAAGGGCTCTGAGGCTCCGGCAGCTTGAAAGCCTGTAAGCTTGTTTTGAAAGCCGTCCGTCCGACGCATATAAACACAGCCGGTATGCCCGACGCCGCGCACCTCTGAACACAAGAAGGAGAGGCGTCATTTGTTTGTGTGTAACTGTATGTTGTTGTTTTAGTAGTGAAAAGTGGCTCATATGGCGGACATCGCCAAAAAGTTCTCTCCACAGAAATCGTCATCACAACTGAACCAGTTGACTTAGAGAGCTCTACTTAACGCCATTCTACAGGTACGAAACACATCTACGCTTGGGGATGCGCGGGAATGCGGAAGCAGTCAAAATAGCAAAGATACAGTAGCCTAGGCGTAGTCGTTTTTCGGCCAAAACCCCCGGGTTTCGGGGAAATTATAGAATACAATAGCCGGGGCTGGAGGGTTAAACATACGTACCTCACGGCGAAATTACCATCAGATGGGGTATCATTTCCACTTAATTGTTCTCCGAAATGGAAAGGGTTATAGACATCCACTAAATTACGAAAGCAAGCTCTAATCTTCCTCTGGAGAATGGTGGCAAACAGAAGTCGCTACGTCAAGTGGTTACTTTGATTACGTGCCGCCTAATTGCCTTTCGTATCTCGGCGCAATACGGTACGGTCCCGCAATAAGCATGTTCGAACTGAGTGAGTCTTCAATTAACCCACGAAATCTGGGGGGCCTCATATGATCCCGATCGCTGTGTCCGGGGCCCTTTTGGTACAGGTACATACACACATACAATGGTTTAACGTCATTTTTCCATTACATGCATTGTAACGGCTCAGCCGGGGTTGCCTTTCAGTACTGTAGTTGGAGTGTACTGCAGTACAATAAAATCCTGCCACAGCACTGCCCCACCAAGTCATCACTGTGGCTGATGTTGGTATAATGCTAACCATGTCTCAGCAAGACTCAACCGTCTCCCTGCAGCACTTGCACCTGCAGTATCTGCAACCACACCAGCCTTAACCCACAGAACCCCAGCGACGCAAACCATGCGTCCTGGCCGGTCCGGACCCAATTACTCCGGTCCTATGGCACCTAGAGGGCTCAGATTTGTATGGGAACTGTGTAAGTATCCCACGCAACCTTGACGATGGTTGACAACTCTCAAAGTCCAACCGCGTGCGCGTGAGCGCGCAAAATCCGGTATTTTGGGTGTATTTGCCTTCAATTTTTTACTCTTGTAAAATCGACTTTCGGGGGCTCCGTAGGACCATTTTTGAGCTTTTTGATCGTTTTTTTGTGGTTTTTCCTTCATTCCTAACCCATTCGCTATTGTTTCTGGGAAAAAAAAAAAAAAAAAAAAAAACACAGCCGATCACTGGTGGTACATTTATTATAAACTAGCTGGTCCTCAGCAGGTTAACAGTGTTACAAAAAGACAGCACCATAACAAAACTCCACTGTATATTAGGCAATTGGATTATAGAACAATAAAGTCCTGCCCCAACACTGTTCCAACATGCAAACCCTGTTGCTGACACAGGTGTGGTGCCAAACAGCGCCCAGGTAAGATTCAGTCCCCTGTGGCACCTATCCGCACCCCACCAGCCTCAGCAGTGCCATACCAAGACAGTGCTAAGATAAAGACTTTATTGCATAGTAATGGCTGTTGGTCCACAAGTCTATCGCCATCCCCCCTATTAGTCGCCTTGTACGACACGCAGTGGGATGCGCGAGGCATATTCTTTTTTTCCTCCACCATTAGATGAAGGCCCCCTTACCCCCTGGGGGTAAACTTCATAATTCAGTAGCTACTGATTGAGACCACCTAGAGCAGTCAATTTTTGTGCATATTGTAGAACTTTTTGTTGTCTGTAGAATGCCGTTGAGATGACATCGCTATGACGCGTGGTTGCCGTGTTATGACTATTTTACCCGCGCATTTTGCCTCATATGAGGCCTCCCGTATTCCTGCCAATATTTTGTTTTGCCTCATATGAGGCCTCCCAGATTCCGAGGGTTAAGCAAGCACCAAAATATCAAATTTAAAAAAACGAATTGAGCAAATTTGTGTCAAGTTAACCCTCTCACCACGGAAGGGCTCTTGAACGCCCATAAAAAAGCATATAACAGCTGCCCGGAAGGGCTCTTGAACGCCCAGTGGTTGAAAGCCTGTGAGCTTCGTGTGCGAGGCGTCGGTCCGACGCATGTAAACAACAGCCGGCTGGACCGACGCCCCGCATCTCCGGCCACAAGAAGGAGAGCGTCGCTTGTTCGTGTGTGCCTGTATGTTGTTAAGTATCGAAAAGTAGTGTAAAGTGGCTGTTTTGGCCATAAAGTTATCTCCAATGAAATCATCATCACAACTCAACCAGTTGACTTAGAGAGCTCTACTTAATGCCATTCTACAGGTAAATAACACAGCTACGCTTGGGGATGCGCGGGAATGCGGGAAGCAGTCAGATTAACACATATACGGTAGCCTAGCCTAGACGTTTTTCGGCCAAAACACCCGGGTTTCGAGGAATATATATATAATACATAGCCGGGGCTGGAGGGTTAAGCGAATGCCGGATCAAAGGCAAGGAAATTCGAGGAGAGACCGAGATAAGCGAGGTTCGTTCCAACTGCACAAATCCGCAGGGACGCAGTTTAGCTGATCTTGCTCTGCCTTGGGGGTCTGCCTCGGAGCCCCCACCTCATAAATATCACACCCAATCATCGTAGAAGTTAGGCAAATATTTTTTTTTTTTTTTTATAAAATTAGTTTGGGAAAAACAAAATTATCAAAAGCCATTTGTTTGAACGGATCATGTTGATCCATTGTGCAAACAAATGGGCTTTGAGAAATTTATTTGTTTACCAAATTATTTCAAAAGAAAATATCGCGCCGAGATACGAATGACCTAATTAATTACTAAAATCCTTAGCCCAACAGCAGCCGAATCCATGCATCATTGCTGTCGCGGCGAAATTACCCCGTTTTACCCAATAGAAACCTTCATCCGCTTTCAGCACCGGTGTCCTCCCTAGTGACTCATGTAAGACAGAGATGCTACCCCCTAAGATGGCTAAATAACCACTTATTTGGCATAAATAATACTATAAAAAAATAAAGATTAAAAAAATACTTTTAGAAAGCATAAATATATAGTAGTGCGATCATCTATAAAACAGTCTTGAAGAGCATAGCTCATGCAATATCCCTTTCCATTTTATCACTGTCTAAAACATTTTAAAGAATGATTGATACTTCACAGTTATCTTGGTTTACCATAAATATTAATCTAAAATAGTAAACAAAGCCATGTAAGATATATTAAGCTTAGAAGTTGATGGCAGCTCCTGTTGCCTCTCTCTCGTGGTTGTGGTAGACCGCGGATTTCGAATCTGTCTTGATATAGCTTGCCCTAATACATTTCATATGTGATGAAGTAATGTGAAGGCAGTATTTGATATTTATATGACACAAGTGTAAAATTTGTCTATCCTTAAGTATCTATCAATGCAATTATTCATAGTTTGGTCTCAATAATCATAAATAAATACGTATTGGCAGCTCTATCCATATGGCAGCACCAGTCGTACCGACTAATCTACTGTTTACTTACCTGGTACACAGGTAGGCTACTTTAGCACGACAGCGTACGTCCAAAGTATCAAACTATTCCATCTTGACTTTCACTTTCATAGTGCATTATTTGATAGCTTGCCCTAATTTCTACATTTCATTATTAAGCTTATGCTGCTCATACAATTTCTCATACCCCTCTTATAAATGTCTGTCCATCCTTGTAACTGCTTTCAAAGCATGAAGTACTTAACAGATATACTGAGAATCAATATGGTAGCCAGTGATCTGACCCCTGAAACTCTTTGACCAATCGTGTTTTTCTTTGGGTACCCCAATGCCTTATTCTACGTCACGAAAGATCGGAAATGCCTCTCACCACCACCGTCCAAAACACTAATATATTTATATTTACATCTATAAGAAACTCGGACGACTATTATTGCACATAAGAGGTATACTGTACACTAACATTTATGATAATGAGGATAGCTAACCATGGCTGATCACATGCGCTATGCCCTTTATAGAAAATTCCAAAATCAATTAATACCTGTAAAAATTAAGAGTGTGCCTTAACCCTTATTTAGCGGGTGGTAAGGTATTTTACACTGTACCGCTCAGCGAGCATAATCCCGAAATATTCGCTCAATTTCACTCGCCCTAGCGCCGTTACTATGGCTCCAATGCGAACGAAACGATCATTTTTGGAAAGAGCAACTCTTCGTCTCCCCATATAAGTCTATGAATGGATGTTATGAATGAGTGTGGAGGGTGGGAAGAGGTGAGGAAGAGGAGATACTTTTTGGTCTATTTCCCGGGCGCGTTCGGTTGCGTTCGCTTTGGCCTGACTTCGGCCTCTCGCGCGTCTACTATTCCTTCGGTAATCGGTCTTATTTTTCTCTTATTTCTCCTTATTTCTGTATTCTCTCTCTCTCTCTCTCTTTCTTTCTCTCTCTCACTCCTGTCTGTCTGTCTCTGTTTCTCTCTCTCTCTGGCTCGCTCGCTTTCCCTCTCTCGCGCGCTCTGTCTCTCTCTCTCTTCCTCATCCGTATATGTAATTCTCATTATTATTTTCTCTAATCTCTCTCACTCCTCCTGTCTGTCTGTCTCTCTGGCTCGCTCGCTTTCCCTCTCTTGTGCTCCCTTTCTCTCTTCCTCATCCGTATATGTATTTCTCATTATTATTTTCTCTAACTAATCCCTCTATTTCATTTATTTGCTTGTAATATTTCTGTATTATTATATCTTTTTCACTCTTTCTTCAGTTCAGTTTCTGTATTCTCTCTATACGGTGGGAATGGTATTTCGTATGAGGGATGTGCAGCACAAATATTCAATCTTTCGTTGTTTGTATTACCGTAAGAAATTTACTGAACGCCTGCAAATAATACGCTATAAAATGCTTGCAATCAAACTCTCAAGCAATTTCAAGGTCACATGCAATTATAAATGTAGGCTATAGGTAGACCCAGAGAGGATGAGACAAGAGAGAGAGTGTGTCGTGATAATATAACAATGTTACATATGTATCATATATATATGAAAAAATAATATATACGGTAGGCCTACATCTGTTCCCCACAATCATATAATGCCAAGCACAAATATTCAATCTTTCATTGTTTGTATTACCGTAAGAAATTTACTGAACGCCTGCAAATAATACGCTATAAAATGCTTGCAATCTCTCTATTTTCTCTAATCTCTCTCACTCCTCCTGTCTCTCTCTCTCTCTCTCTCTCTCTCTCTGGCTCGCTCGCTTTCCCTCTTCCTCATCCGTATTATGTATTTCTCATTATTATTATTTCTCTCTAACTAATCCCTCTATTGCATTTATTTGCTTGTAATATTTCTGTATTATTATATCTTTTTCACTCTTTCTTCAGTTCAGTTTCTGCATTCTCTCTCTCTCTCTCTCTCTGTTTCGCTTGCTTTGCAGGAATTTTGTTTTTGTTTTATATATTATATAATAATTTACTTATCATTACTTACTATATCGTATAAACAATAGTAGGTAGCCAACTTACCATAATACCGATACACCAAACCGATCCGCATGCGGTTTTGTTTATCACCTGTTTACTAAAGTGCCACCATTATCGATTTTCTTGGAGCCGACTCGAGCGGGAGGGTTACCAATTGAAGTTAAATCCGCTAGCATATATTGTTAGATGTAAGACATGATAAATACCACTAGAAATATGAATTGGCAAAATCCATATAATATCACTTCGAAATTGTTCTGAAATTTCAAAACAAAACCGCTAGTGTAAGTCATTGCTGCTAGATCGAAGTAAAGGTCTCTAGATCTAGCGGAAGTCGCTATACGTATTGGCAGTACTGCACACTCATTCATTTCATTCATTCATTTTCTATTGAGCTCGTCCTGGAATCTTTACGACTCTGAATCTTACGATTGCCGACGGCGATACGTTGTTGACATTGTTGTTGATGTTCCAGTGGAGGGATGAACAAAATATTTTCCTTGTCCAATAATAGCTATTTCATAGTCCCACAGGACTTATTTTGATATATTTATCAAATTTATTGAACGCCTGAAAATAATACGCTATAAAATGCTTGCAATCAAACTTTCAAGCAATTACAAGGTCACATGCAATTATAAAAAGGTATATTGTAGACCACAATCTTCGCCAAGCTTCGTTGTTGCTTGTATTATCGTGAGAAATGTACCATACACCCTGGTTATCGTGAGAAATTTACCGAACGCCTGCAAATAATACGCTATAAAATGCTTGCAATCAAACTCTCAAGCAATTTCAATGTCACATGCAGTATAGGTAGACCCAGAGAGGAAGAGACAGACAGAGAGAGAGCGGAGGTCAAAAACATCTGTTAGGTGTGATTTCCCTTGGGAGGGAAGAGATTAGTTAGGGGCGTGCCCTGGCCTACATCAGACAAAGAGAGTACAAAGGAGTACAAACAAAGAGAGTGAGACAGAGAGAGAGAGTCGTGATAATATAAAAATGTTACACATGTATCATATATATGAAAACATAATATATACGGTAGGCCTACATCTGTTCTCCACAATCATATAATGCCAAGCACAAATATTCAATCTTTCGTTGTTTGTATTACTGTAAGAAATTTACCGAACGCCTGCAAATAATACGCTATAAAATGCAAAGGAAATTTCTTGTAGAGTGCAATTTTGAGGACGTAATGTGCTCTGAGAGAGAGCGGAGCGGTGATTAGGAGCATAAATTACTCAAGACCGCTCGCCACACAGGGAATTATATAAGGAAATTACCGTATTTTAGGGTTTTTGCACTCGTGTTTTACGATCGTTGAAAGACAACCAGTGATCGTAAAAGGATGGTTCGGGTGTCATTGGAAAGCTCAATTTACGCACTTTCAGGATACATACTTGTATTACGCTCTGGGTCTTGTTTATGCATGAAAAAGAGCACAGAACAACCCCATTTAGGGTAAAAAAAAAAAACCCGCTGGGCGGCACAGTGAAATATACTCCACCAGCCGCTCGTAAGGTGATAAAATGCTTGCAATCACATTTTCAAGCAATTATAAAATATAAATTGTACTTGCCAACACCCACACCAGTATGTTCTTCGTCAGGAACGTCTCCAATTTGCTCAAGGGTCTGTCCAATATCAACCACAACATCCACCCCACACAAATTATGCTTGGGGTGAAAGCCTATGATCGGGTTATTTTCGTCTTCCGAGTCATCCACACTACCAAAACTCTCACCCAGACCTTCGACGGTTTCATCCAACAGCTTATTAGAAAGTTCTGAAGAGTTCAGCATAATATCTAGTTCTTGGGTGGTAAGCCGGGCGGTTAGTAGGGTGGCGCGACGCACTAGGGATGGCGGCCACCGAATCGAACACGGGTAAATCTTGACCTTCCATTATGGCTGCTTGAGGGTCACTTAGTCACGGTCACGCAGTGGGGATGTGTGGGTGGGCCCTTGTAGTACACCGCCTGACCACCAAGTTTCGCTTTCCACCTAAATTAGGGCGGAAATACGCCCACGGACTTAAGTCCGACCCCGCCATTTAGTCCAATTTTCTCGTATCGGACTTAAGTCCGACCCCGCTAAATAAGGGTTAAAACAATCAGACCTTATAACCTTACAACACCTGACATATCTAGGTGTAAATTTTATCCCTCCTCTGATTAATAAATGTATAAAATAACAAATAACCATAGAGAAAATTATACAGTACATCCTTGTCAATATATCTATCTATCTATCTATCTATTGCCTGACGCCGTGATCCCCGAAGGGGTGGCCACGAACGAACCGCCCCCATGCACCTCTGTCCCCAGTCAGTCGACGCCCCTCCCCCCAACCAGCACCGCCTTCGTTCATGTAGTTCCTCACTCCATCCTTCCACCTCATATTCGGTCTACCTCTCCCCCTCTGTCCCTCCACCTCGCTCTCGTACACCCTCTTAGTCATTCTCTCGCTTTCCATACGTTCCATATGGCCGAACCATCTCAAGTTGTTCCTTTTCACACTTTCCAGCACATCTACCTCCACACCACACCTCCTTCTTACTTCCTCATTAGTCTGTCTATCCCTCCATGTAACTCCGCACGCACTCCTTAAGTAATTCATTTCCACTGCTCTCACTCTTGGTCTGAGTCTCTCAACCAACGTCCATGCTTCGCTTCCGTAAGTCAGTGTCGGGATTACCACACTGTCATGCAAGGACTTCTTCACTTCCATACTGACCACCCTATTTCTTGTTACTGCTTTTAGCGTTCCTACAACCCTCTTCCCCTGTTGTACCCTCTCCCACACCTCTTCATCCATAGTCCCATCTTTACTCAACACACTGCCCAGATACTTAAAAGAGTTGACGATCTCCATAGCCTGACCGTTCAGCTTCACCTCACACTCTGTGACTTCACCCCTTTCGAAGACCATAACCTTGCTCTTCCCCGTATTTACCTTCAAATTCCGTTTTTCGCACACTGTTCCAAACTCATTTACCAGACCCTGCAACTCCCATTCATTATCACTCATCAGAACTGTATCATCCGCAAACAGCAGTATAGGTAGCTTCCACTCAATTCCCTCCCTTTTCAGCGATACACCAACATCCACTGCTCTTGATAGTATTTCTTTCATAACTCCATCCATATATACAGTAAACAACCACGGGGACATCACACACCCTGTTTCAAACCAACATTCAGGTCAAAGAACTCGCTCTGCTCACTCTCCACACGTACTGCCGCCTTTGCACCCTCATACATGCTCTTCACTGCTTTCAGCAACTTGCCCTCTACTCCGTATATTCTAAGTACTTTCCACAAACCTTCTCTATCCACTCTGTCATAGGCCTTCTCCAAGTCCATAAAGGCAACATACACCTTTTGTTTCTTCTCCACAACACAATTCAGGGTAAAAATCTGATCTACACATCCTCTTCCCTTCCTAAAAACCTCCCTGCTCGTCGCCTATCCATTTCTCCGTTCTCACTCTCACTCTCTCAATCACTACCCTACTGTATACCTTCCCTACTACGCTTAGAAGACATATTCCTCGGTGGTTACCACACACTCCTCTTTCCCCTTTGCCCTTATATAGGGGGACTATTATGCCAATCTTCCAGTCATCGGGTGCACTCCCCTTCTCCCATGCTAGTTTGCACATTTTCCATACCCATTCTATCACTATCTCACCACCATACCTCAACATTTCCCCACACACTCCATCTGTTCCTGGTGCTTTCCCCAACTTCACTCTTTTCATGGCTTCCCACACTTCTGACCTCCTGATCCCCACCTCCTCCTCCACTACTTCTCTTCTTCTCCCTCCCATACCATATCCAGCTATGTCAATATATAAAACAACAAATAACCAAAGAGAAAATTATAAATCCTTTCAAAATGTATGTATGTACAGTCAGGTCGCCCAATACGCGATTCCACAATTCGCGAAAACCCTAATACACGAGTTACCCCTCGAAAATAACCAAAAACATTAATTACGCGAGGTTGTACCACAATACACGAATCGAGAGCTAAGAAGGGGCCAAATCCGCTAGTCCCCCTTGATACGCGAGCACGGTCTACGTTTTTCGAGGCCCAGGCGACGCAGTAGCCAGCGAACCCAGACGTTGATGACCAGATTCTTACGCCCCCAACAACAACAGGAACAACAGGATGCCGAACCCCAGCCTTCAACCTCCAATGATACCGACGTGCCTGACGATGAGTTTGACGGGTTCATGAGAGAGGCAGAGATAGAAAGGAGACGCTTGGCACTTCAGAGAGTGAGGGAGGCCCGGGAAGAGTCATCGGAGAGCGAGGATGATCCCGGGGATGGGAACGGGGCCGGGGCAGTGTAGCTGAACTCGCCCCGCCTCGGAAGGGGTTTGCCTTGGAGCCCCCACTCTTCAAGGCTACCTAGCCTATCTACTACTAATTTTAAGGTAAGGTTTCATATTTTTATTCATTGTTGTTCTTATATACAGTATAAGATATAGACTGTACTGTAGAGCCAAAAATGTCGAAAATTGAGAGATGTCACCCATATCTAATTATTCCTATTTAAAGTTAGTTCCACAATACGCGAATTCCCAATACGCGATGCCTCCTGTCACCCCTATTCTCACGTATTGGGGGTCCTGACTGTACTGTATATACTCAGGCCCAATCCCCACTTTTCCTATTTTTTGGTGTCCTTTTTCTTTTTCTGTCTTTTATTTTTTTTTGGGGGGGAGGGGGCGACTCAAGACAGATCCTTCTTTTCTTATGGTCCGGGACCACGAACACGTTCCCTCGCCCCTATCTCCGTCTTGGTTTTTGGTAGATTTATTTAAGGGGAGAAGGATACCAGGCCCCCCGCCCCCGATCCCCTCTAGCCGACTTCTACGTCTCACAGGAGAAAGCGGTTGTGGAAATTTCTCACCCCTCCACCACAGAGGAGGCTATCTGCACCAGAAAGTGGCGGGCGCTGGGGTCGCCGCATCCCTACGCCATTTGAAAAATTAGAGATGCAGAGAGATAAATAGATAGAAGGGGCTATGGGAAGTAGAGGACACCAACCCTCACTCTGACAAAGGGTCAGCCCTCAGCCCACCACAATATAAATAAATAATAGTAATCATAGAAAAACAAAAATAACCATAGGAAGATTAAAATAAAATTTCTTCAATCAAATACCGGTAATACCTGTGCATTTTTAGAGTGGGCCTCAGGACAATCAGGAATAATCTTGGCTAGCCGACATATCCATGTGTTAATTTTATCTCTTCTCCTTCGTTCCACTTCATTGTGTGTGACGCGCCGCTTCTCCTCTCTGGTGGAGCTCCCCAGTCTAGGGTTCAGGGAACCCTCGGGAGTCCGGGGTGCTAGGGATCGCGGGGACGAGTTGGTTAGGACATCGCCGATCACGTAAAATTGACCTGAAAAGGGCAATTCTGTTGAAACTTTTGGACATTCTGTAACTTATACAATCTATTTGTATTAACTTCACTCCAACAACAAACACCTCCAATGAAATTAATTAAAGCATGCGATCCACCGGGATTCGAACATGGGTTACCACACAGATTTTTAAACACTAACCATTACACCATCAAGACCAAAGCAAAGCAATACAAACCTAACCTAGACCAACCTAGCTTACCCTCATCTAACCAAATAAGATCCACCAATAATCTATCACTTAAAATTAACCTGAAATTAATCAAGTTCATGTTTCTAATTTAAAGAGCCAGTGATAGAGATGATGAGATATATTTATACTAGCCTTTCGTGTCTGCAGAGCCCTTATAAGTAAATTATACGAACCTTCCAAATGATAGCCACAGCATCACAAAGAATATCTGAGGTGAAAAGAGCCAGTCTGGTCGCTGGTGACTGCTCGTACTATAACCTGTTAAGTCTAACAGGTAGTGGGGATGAGGGTGAGGACTGGTCTGGTGGGTCTTAGGCTAGCTATATTTAAACTTATGGTGTCTAGGCTGGTTAAAATAACAAATAAGATAATGATTGTGTTCTTTTATTTCATAATTTTATTTTGCTTAAGCGTTTTTTCCACATAGCGATTTTGATTAGTTCTTTTGCCTTTATATTGTCTTTGTCCTTGTTTTGGTTTGTTTATTTTGCAAGTTTTACAATTTAATATTCTAAAGAGTCTGGATGATTGTGATAGCCATAGAAGGCTTCATATTGTCTGAAATTACCATTTGTTAGGACTCATAGGACTATGGGCAGTACCGTATATGTTAAATTAAGTACAGTACCTCCTGAAACAACAACAGCCCCTGCATCACTGGGAACATCTGAGGTGATTAGAGCCAGCCTGGTTTCTGGTGACTCTGTTGGTGACCCGTTGGACTGTTGGTGATGGTGATGGTGATGAGGACTGGTTGTGGCGGTGGTGAGTAGACTGGTGACTGACCCTCCAACACCACTACCTTGGTCTACTGAACCGTCTGGGCTGAACTGTACCACGCGGTAAGCTAGTGTGTTGCCTGAAACAGTGGACAATTTTATTACCGTACCTTACCAACATGTATATACTTGTCCTCTGCTGGAGTTTCCATATAATACAAGTATTTATTCATGAGCAGTGGTACTAAAGGCAGGCGCTATAAGTCACCATATGAAGGGGTTAGCCTACATTAACCCATTCAGTACGGGTGATCTCTTTTTCATTATATTCGGGCAACTATAGACGATTTTATTCAGTTTAAGTAGGGCCTCCAGCGATTAACAGGTTTTTAACTATCTTACAGTAATTACCAGTAACCCTTTTTACTACCACAGATCATTCTTAAGCTACTTAAAATTGTATAAATATAGCTAGAATAAAAAGACGTCGCTGGTACAGAAGGGGTTAACACAAATGTGTACAATATATTGTATATGGTGCAGAGGGGCTCACCAGAGTGTTCTGGATCGGGGCGCAGGGTGAATCCTGGTGCGAGTATGGGTGAAGAAGAGTCTCTTACCGCTACACCACCGTGGTCTAATGCTAGGCGCTGGGCCAGACTCACTTTGTCGTCCTCACACTCTAGATCTTTCTCCCCACTGAAAAAAAAACAGTAGAGATTAACACTTCTGCTAAGAGGATCCATTATTTGAATTTATTTGGGCTTCCACTTGATAATTTTTTTTAGTTTAAGAAGGATTAATAGGAGTCAAAGAGTTCTTTGACTTGTGTTCCAAGAAACTATTTGATTCCTAGAATAGTTACCTAGCATTATACATACATGTTTTATGTGGATATTAAGAGAAAATAAGGGGTCGGAAGATAAAGGCCCAGACTAATTTGATATATTTCGCGGATAGCGACGATTGCTATACTGTACACATCGTTATCGCCTCAAATTAAATCATGTTTCATTAGACTTTGTGGGTTAAAATTAAGGCGTCTGGTAGCAAGTCGAAAGCGACAATCATGAGATTTTTTATTATCCCGCGCTCCTTATGGTCCGAGCCTCGTGCTACACTCTGGTGAAAATCCCATGTCAATATGACCACTATGCGGCAGACATGGGCATGATTATAAAAAATGATTATGATTTGATTTTGATTATCATCCGGAATAATTTTTGATTATGATTAGATTATGATTACTTGTTTTTTCCTTTTTATGATTATGATTTGATTATGATTATTTCGCTTTACGTATTTTTGATTATGATTAGATTTTGTCTATTATTGCTTGATTATGATTAAATTATGATTATAATCACTTGAGTAGTAGGATCTGCCTTGGAGCTGCCATGAAAGTGGTCCAGTATCGGTGGCCCCATGATGATATGGTAGGCTATGTGTTGGGGACTGGAGTGGAGTGAAGAGTCGGGTTACGGGTTACGTAGAAGCTAGAGTGCTTCTCAGTGGGGGGAAGAGATTGAAGAAGTTAGAGCAAGTATAGTTCGAGAAAATTGAAAATAGAGGGAGATGTATAAAGATGGTGGGCTGACCACCTTGCTGTTGTTCATTTCTATGTTATAGAAGTTTTAAAAATGCTGACCCAAGGCCACTGAAAAAGTATGTTGACTCTTTGGTAATTTTATTCAAATATGTTTCACTATGTTTCACTGCCTGCCATCCTGCTGTTCCGGCCGCTTCGATAGGTCCCCTGTATGGGGTCCACCGAAGTGGGCCCCAGGCAAGAGATCCATCTACCAGATTAAGTGCTCTCGGCAATGCTCCCCATACGACATGCAGTCTCAATGGTTCTCCTGCCTGAGGTCCACCAGGGTGGGCCCCAGACAAGAGCTCCACCAAAAGTACATGTTTCCAGTAAGGGATAGGAGGATAGGCAGTCACGGGCCCCAGCAGTGCACCAGCTCGGGAGCATCACCATGGTGAGTACGGGTTACGGGTTACGTAGAAGCTAGAGTGCTTCTCAGTGGGGGGAAGAGATTGAAGAAGTTAGAGCAAGTATAGTTCGAGAAAATTGAAAATAGAGGGAGATGTATAAAGATGGTGGGCTGACCACCTTGCTGTTGTTCATTTCTATGTTATAAAAGTTTTAAAAATGCTGACCCAAGGCCACTGAAAAAGTATGTTGACTCTTTGGTAATTTTATTCAAATATGTTTCACTATGTTTCACTGCCTGCCATCCTGCTGTTCCGGCCGCTTCGATAGGTCCCCTGTCTGGGGTCCACTGAAGTGGGCCCCAGGCAAGAGATCCATCTACCAGATTAAGTGCTCTCGGCAATGCTCCCCATACGACATGCAGTCTCAATGGTTCTCCTGCCTGAGGTCCACCAGGGTGGGCCCCAGACAAGAGCTCCACCAAAAGTACACGTTTCCAGTAAGGGATAGGAGGATAGGCAGTCACGGGCCCCAGCAGTGCACCAGCTCGGGAGCATCACCATTGACTGCCTCAGAGTGGTACTGTGGGATAGTTATGATGAGGCACTGATATCTCCACCCCGAGATCGGTGCTATCTCGAGAGGTTCTATACTGGCACTCCTATCGGTGTTGTCATGGGATTACAGCTGGCAGTGATGTGGGACGCTCTACCACCCCCACCAACCTGCAGAGCCCCTGGTTAAGTCATGTTTCGTTGTCATAATCGGTATTGGCATAATCGGTATTGTCATAATCAGTATTGTTCAGATTGTTAGTTGCGTTATTTATGGATAATTCCTTCTTGTATATAAAGGCTGCGGCTGTTGAGGATTATTATGTAATGTTGTTGGGAACCATGCATGAGATCTGTTATTCATTGATTCTTTTAATTCCAGGTAGTACGGATCCTCCAACAGCTCTAAATTATTCCAGACCTTAATTGCCCTGTTGTGCAGTTTTGATTTACTGGATTTAGTTTACTAAGATTGTGAAGTTCTTCTGTTGTGAAATTGTATGGGTAAGATTCGTCATAGGCAAAACGAAGGGCTTTATTCTGGATTTTCTGCAGTCTAAGTAGTTGTGTGTTTGATAGTCCTGTGAGAGGTATGCATGGGTATTCAACAGTGGGTATAACATAAGCCTTAACTAAATGAAGTTTGATATTTAGTGGAAGATCTTTGAACTTATATACATCTTGTAGCGCTCTATTACCTTTGTTAATTAAATCGGTGACATGCTTTATGACTCCTCCGTTCGTGATTTTGAGGCCCAACGTCTTGCCTTCCCTTTTTTGCTCCATAAGATCACCCTCCACAATTATGTCTACTGTTTTCTTTACTGCTAGTGGAATTATTGTAAATTTGTTAATGTTAGTCTTTATTTTCCAGGCCCTTTCAAATTTATTTACTCTAGTTATCTCGTTTTCCACCCTATTAGCCATCATCCTCCTCGATTTTCCCCTGTAACTGATTACCTGAGTAATATCATCGGCGTATACGATATTCATACATCCATGTGCTGGCAATGGTAGGTCCATGGTATAGATGGAGTATAAAATTGGTGAGAGAATACCACCCTGGGGCACCCCGCTCAACAGCTCAAACTCAGGGCCAATGGTATTGTTTATCTGGATTCTAGCACTCCTATCCATAAGGTAATCACATAACAGTTTCTCTAGATATCCAGGTAGTTGTAGCTGCAAGATCTTAAATTTGAGCCCCTCATGCCAGACCTTATCAAATGCTTTTGACACATCCCTTAATACCATATGGCACGATTTTTTTCCGCCAAAGTCTGTGCAATTTTTTCATATATTATAGCCAGTGCTGTGGTGGTGCCCCTGTTCTCCCGAAAACCATGCTGTTGGTGTGGAATTAGATTATTTCGGTTCAAATGTAGTCTTAGCCGTGTGTATATGCATCTCTCCAGCAACTTACCTGGGACCTCCAGTAAAGAAATTGGTCTATATGATTTTGGGTCATAGTGTGATTTATTTTCTTTGGGAATGAAGTGGAGAATTGCTTTTTTGAAGCGATCTGGAAAGTATCCCATTGATAGAGTCAGGTTGAATATAGTTACTAGCATTTTTATAGATTCTTCGGGTAGTTCTTTCAAAATGGTGGAATCTATTTTGCTGCTTCCAGGTGCTTTACATTTCAGGGATTTGATATGGCGATGTAGTTCCTCTAAAGTTATTTTGCTTGTTACAAAGTCCTGTTGGTTGAAGATTGACAGGTCTGCTACATGGTCGGGGGTTATTCTATGTCGGTTTTCTCTCAGAAACTCGTGAACCCTCTCTTCATTCTCCTCATCAAATTCTTCATTTTCATCTTCAGATATTCTGAAAGTTGGTTCCCATATTCTTCTAAATATTTGTTCCTTCTCATTATCATCATATATTTTGGTGTTGTGGTCGTCGATAATATATTTTGGCATTCCCGATTGACCGCCCTTCATGTCTCTTACCTTTCTCCAAAACTCTACCGGTGCATGATATATTTGTGTTAAGTTTATGATTTTTTCATTGTATTGTTCATCATGGATTCGCTTACTTTTCTCCTCAATCTCCCGCTGCAGTCTCCTATATTCTCTGTACTTGCCATAATTCCATCCCCCCACTCCTGCATCTATACTCAATTGTTTGTATTGATTTTGGATATTCCTTAATGCAGCACTGGAGATGGCTCGTGATTGTATCTTAGATGACGTAGTTGGAATATGTTTGTCAATAGCTTTTTGTGTAATTTTGTACCATTGTTCCACCATCTCATCGACCTCCTCAACACCTACTTCACCCTCATTGTAATTGTGAATATTACTAAGTTCGTCAGATATTGTCTCCCTGAAACTGTCTCAACTCACATTGGGAAAGAAATAACGCTTCCTAGCTGGTTCATAGATTGCTTTGGCAGTTAGTGTAATGATAATTGGTAGGTGATCTGATGTAGTTATTGGACCTGGGTCAATCCTTACATTATGCCTGCACTTGTTATTACCCAAGATTATGTCTGGTGTTGTATGTGAGTTTGCCCTAATAAAAGTAGGAAAATTAGGACCGATATGCACCAGTTTATTATTTCTCATCAACCTAGCAAGACTTTGGCCAACAAGATTTTCTGATCTATGTCCGAGAAGCGTGTGTTTTGCGTTCAGATCCCCCACAATGTATGTCGGCTCGTGTTTAGACTGTAGTCTATGGAAGTCTGGGAACGGTATAAATGGGCGTCTGGGGGGTAGGTATGTGGTTGCAACATTAATTAGTCCCAAGGTTGTTTCTATAGATATGCAGAGTACATCAGTTATATAGTCTTCATCTATCTTGTGTCTAATGTCACTTCTAATGAGGATTGCACTTCCATCATTTCGTTCACCTGAATTATTGACAAGGTATGTTATATATCCATGGATTTTTATTTGGTCTTGCTGGGTACAGCCATGGCCATTGATTAGTATAACATGTGGGTGCTCCAGTAGATACGAATTTGTCAGTAGTTGTTTCCGGGTCTCCCAGTGAAGTACATTATGCTGCATTATTTTCAAAGTTTCCATAGTTAAGGGAATAAGATAACCTGACTTAACAGATATAAGTTAAAAAGTGTCTATAAGTTTCCCTTAACGCGACTTCTTCCTCTTTGATTTATTGTCTTCTTCTATGGAGTTATCCGCTTGCAGGCCACTCTTCCTCTTTTTGTATTCAAGATCCTGGAAGACCCTTAGTGTGTCTGACAGGTTAATTTTGTCTGTGATAAGCATATCGTACACATATTTGTGTTCAAAATTGGGATTGCTGTATATCCATTTGAATTTGTTTTTCTTTACACCATCCAGTAGCACATCCGCCCCTAATGGTTGGGCCCAACCTTGTGAGCCTGACGTCACAATTAAGAGTCCCATTTCAGATGCCTTGTGTTTATGTCTTCGTGTCAGTTCTGTGTCTTCACTATGTTCCTTAGATTCTCTCCTTTGACTGGAATTTTTCCTACTGGTTGATGCTTCTGCATGTGCTTGTGATACTACAGTATTTTCCGGCAAGAACACTTCAGGTGCACTACTTGTGTCTTCAAAAATTTGGCTGCTGGACTGTGTGGTTTCTGGCAATATGACTGTGGGCAGGTTGTTCAGCCTGAGTGATTCGTTAAGCACTGCATTGAATACCCCTGGTTGTGCTAAGTTACGTGTATGTGCGTAAAACACCAGAGTCATGAGTTTGCATGAGGTTTCTTTGTCCAAGTTGGGGTTAGGTGGCATGGCTTGTTGCTGAGTTATGTGAGCATATGTTCTATTCTGGTTTTTCTGTGTTTTATCTGTTTGCATTTGATCCTTCTTGGTTTTGATTGCATCCCTTCTCTTAGGGCAGGCCATTGCTGTGGTTCGATGTTTTCCTTTACAATTGATGCATGCTTTTGTGCCAGTCTGACAGTTCCTCCACATGTGTCCTTCCTCACCACACTCAGAGCAAATTAGATAATCATCAGGCTTGGGACATTTACTGGTAGTGTGTTTCTCGACTGCATAGCACCTGTAGCAAGTCATAAGTGGTACATATTCTTCTAGTTTCATGTTTGAAGGCTGGATACTCAAATTGAAAAGTAGTAAACCTTTTTCCATCGTTTTCTGGGCATAAGGGTTTTGCTTAAAGGTAACCTTCATTGTGTTACTATTTGGAAATTTATACACAGAGTCTATTTCATTTCCTACCCACTGGTTTGAATTCATCATCTCTTCCTTGATATCCTCCTCATGGTTTTCATATATGACATAATTCACTCTGAAGAGGATCACCGTCCTCTTGGCTTTCAGTTCAGGAGGCATTATTGGGTCAAAATCATGTTCTTTAAGTGTGGTGGTACATACACCACCAAATATCTTGTCAGTATCAGAGTCATCCTTGGTTAGACAGATAAATCCATCCTCCAAGGTGATTAGATTTGTGGCATATATATTCTGCTTTGAGAGAATCTCTAGCAGTTGTTTTTTCCTTTGTTTGTCCTTTGGATTTTTACTCTTAATTTTTACCCTAGCCATCTCTGCATATTATGGGGTCTGAATAAGAACGAAATGGTGAGATCGATTGGGTCTGGATCAAGATTCGTGCCACCCCTCTCTGATTGGCCGGTGAGATCCCGCCTTGATCCCCCAAAGCAAAACTCAAAAAGAATGCGACGTTAAAACAAGTGAGCAATTTGAACTCTGTTAAAAACAAAATAAAATAAATGTGTAAAGAATATATAAATTATTAAAAAAGAACACAATATCCCAGGAGTTAAAACTTCTTAACCAATAAGAAGCCTTAACCCTCTCACCACGGAAGGGCTCTTGAACGCCCATAAAAAAGCATATAACAGGTACCCGGAAGGCCTCTTGAACGCCCAGTGGTTGAAAGCCTGTGAGCTTCGTGTGCGAGGCGTCGGTCCGACGCATGTAAACAACAGCCGGCTGGACCGACGCCCCGCATCTCCGGCCACAAGAAGGAGAGCGTCGCTTGTTCGTGTGTGCCTGTATGTTGTTGTTAAGTATCGAAAAGTGGTGTAAAGTGGCTGTTTTGGCCATAAAGTTATCTCCAATGAAATCATCATCACAGCTCAACCAGTTGACTTAGAGAGCTCTACTTAATGCCATTCTACAGGTAAATAACACAGCTACGCTCGGGGATGCACGGGAATGCGGGAAGCAGTCTGATTAACGAATATACGGTAGCCTAGCCTAGACGTTTTTCGGCCAAAACACCCGGGTTTCGAGGAATATATATATAATACATAGCCGGGGCTGGAGGGTTAAGGCAAGGATAAGGGAATAAGAATTTTACGTTAATATAGTCAAATTGCCAAATGCAAGACAAGGAAACTGGGGATGGGAAAACAAAGGATAGTTACGTTAAAGTTAATTACAAAATTAAAATGACATTTAAAAAACACCGAGGTTGAACTATGAGAAGAAATTAAAAATTTAGTAAAAGAGGGACAATGAAGTTAAAAAGAGTGCAAGAAAAGTTCCTGCCAGATCAAGTAAAAAACGTTCCAGCCAATCAGGAGTGTGCTGGCCTGCCAAAAGACTCTTCGTGATCCTGGGAACACGGGCAAGCTATTGCAACGCAAGAACCACGGAGTTAAAAAAAGCTCCAGTCCCCGCTGTCGTGACAAACAGAATGTGGTTGGTAAAATGAAATTGAAATTTGAAAATAAACACAATATCCAAGGAGTTAAAACTTCTTAATAAAATAAGAAGCCTTAAGGCAAGGATAAGGGAATAAGAAAAATTACGTTATTATGAAGTCAAACTACAAATGCAGGCAAAAAACAAGCTAAAATTAGGAGAGCAATAAATTTGTGTTAAAGGATAGAGATAAAGGGAAATTTACGTTAATATTAGGTCAAACTACAAAATGCAGGACAAAAAACAAGCAAAAGTCAAGTTGCAAGAAAAGTTACGTTAAATTTAAATACAAACTAGGAAGAGATGTTTAAAACAAAATAAAATATGGTGCAAAGTTAAAAAGCTCTCAGGCCACCCACCGCCTAATCCCTGGACTGATTTCAGCTAAGATAAAACCTAATCCTAAGTGCCCTTAGTGTCACCCTACGGATGACACCTATTAGCTAAACCTACCTAGCGCCTTGGGCTGCCAGCACCCCTTAACCACCAGCCTCTAAAGGCTGTCGAATGGTGTTTGGGTACCAGTGCCACTGGAGCGTTTAACCCCTAACAATACCCTGCTGCCAACTTTTCCTCCCTCAGCTCCTAATGAGCCCCCCTCATGGAACCACCCTGCGGTGGCCCTTCAGGGTTCGATTCGGTACTAAAGAAGGCAGCGTCTACTGGGTGGGACGGGCAAGTAATAAAAAAAAAGAAAGGGTGCTGAAGCCAGTCCAGGTAAAACACGGCAGAGACCAAAAAGCAGACTCAAGAGTAAAATTTCCTGAGTCCAGCTAAAAATGACTAAAATGAAGAAAAATCTTCAAGAGTAAAAAAAACAGAGTCCAGAAATGGCCAAAACTCCGTCAGTTAAAACACTTGGTGGCGAATGGATTTCCAGAGGGCTAGGGGAACGACTGTCCAGGACAAGACAGTGGTGAGTGGTGAGGAGTGAAGAGTCTCTACCAGCTGTCTGCCTTATATAACCAACAGCATGTGCATGTACAAACGTGTTAGGTAGTGCCATGTGTTTCAAGCATGCTGGAACATGTACTGTATATGCTTTGTGTGTAGGCCTATTTGACTGATATATCAAGGGAGATAAACATGTACAAACATGTTAGTTAGTGTCATGCTTTGCAAACATGCTTGGACCTGGAACATATATATATGAAATTGGCTAATTTATTTAGGAGAAATAAAATTGCTACATGGAAAATACAATGAAATAATCACAATAATCACATTTTATCATTGATTAATATGAAGAAAAATATGATTATTATTTGATTATGATTAAAGTGAAAGTAAAAAGTGCACTGTATCAAGGAATTGTTGTGCCAACAGTGATGTATGGGGCTGAGACATGGGCTCTGAAGAAAAAGGAGAAAAGAGGGCTGGATGTGATGGAGATGAGCTGCTTGAGGAGTATGTGTGGAGTTACTCGTAGAGACAGAATGAAGAGATACGTAGGAGAGTGGGGCAGCAGGAACATTTGTCAGCTAGAGTGGACAGAAGGGTGCTGAGCTGGTATGGTCTGGTATATCTAAGTTGACTTAGAGAGCTCTACTTAATGCCATTCTACAGTTAAATAACACAGCTACGCTTGGGGATGCGCGGGAATGCGGGAAGCAGTCAGATTAACACATATACGGTAGCCTAGACTAGACGTTTTTCGGCCAAAACACCCGGGTTTCGAGGAATATATATATAATACATAGCCGGGGCTGGAGGGTTAATAATCATAATCATGCCCATGTCTGCAGTATGCGGCCCGTGAGCAAGGGTTGAAATCCCGTATTCCTGGGCGGAATTTCAGCCGACCTACTTGTTTTTCCCGCTAGCAAAAGGCCCTACCCCCAGCCAATGGCGTGGCGCGTGGTGTTTACACCCCCCTGGCTTGACCAATCACAGGTTGCCTTGCGCGCTACAGCTGGGAGGCGGCAGGCATGGGAGCTTAGTTCTACCCACTCGTACCTCTCTGTGGCGTCGCTCTACATTCGTGTGTTATATTTTGCTTTGTTACACCCCTATTATGCCCTATTAACTGCGATAATGTCATCATCCGACAGTGATGAGGAAGTGCAGGGTCGTCGGATCACTCATAAGCGGCACAGGAGCCCAGTTTGTTGGAAACAATCAGTGGCTAAGAAAAAACGTAACAGTGGAAAAGCGTATGTGAGTCGGGCGACCAAGAAAAAAATTGATGCCCGTAATGTTGGCCCACTTTGTACCTGATCAAATAAGTGTTATGATAAGGTTGGTCTTGAGGGTGTGAGAAAAATATTTGCCGACTATTGGGGTATGGGTGATTATTATGCTGAAACTGCGTAGCCTATCTTGTTGGGAGGGTTGCCAATGTGGAAATAATACCACCAATGTGGAAATTAAAAAAAACACGAGTGAAGGGACATGAAAACAGAAGGAAAGGAAACTTTGAGTACACAGTGATGAAAACTGGGGAACAACTAAAAGTGTGTAAGGTTGCTTTCTTAAATATTCATGACCTAGGTGAGAAACGTGTGCGAGTGGCTCTGTCGAAGGTGACTGACTATGGTATTATTGAGGGAGATAAATGGGGCCACCATGAACCTGCCAACAAAACCCCTGATCCTGAAGTTGCCTTGGTAGAGAAGCACCTGAATAGTCTCGAGACTGCCAGTAGCCATTACTCAAGGGCCAAGAGTCCTAACAGGCATTACCTGTCATCAGGTCTCAATATTACATCCCGCTATAAGATGTACAGTACTTAGAGTTTATTGAAAAAGGGCAGCCCAACATGTCCATTTCTTAAGATAAATTTTATCGTATCTTTAATGACGACCTTAACATTGGATTCGAACCACCCAAATCTGACACCTGTAACTTTTGTGACAAAATTAACAATAAGATGAAAAAATTGAACAGTGAAACAGAGGCAGATAAAATAAGAGCTGAAAATTGAGTTAACAACACACACAGTGAAAGCTAGTGCAGGTCAAAAAATCTTAAAGCAGTTCAAAACAAAGAAGGAGGCTGACCTGTGTGTTATTGCCATGGATCTGCAGCAAGGCCAGCCTACCCCTAGGCTGAGCACTGGAATTCAATATTACAAAAGAAAATTATGGACCTATAATTTTGGCATTCATGATGTGAAAGAAGGCAAAGGGTACATGTGCATTTGGGACGAGACAGTGGCAAAGCGTGGTGCTAATGAAATGGCTAGTTGCCTCCAACTGAAAACTGTGCCTCACTATTCAAAAACTAGTGGTGGTTAGTGACATATTTTATTTTTTTCTATGTGATTGAGGGAGGCAAAAGGCAGAACTGCCTATAGCGAGTGCCTCCCCCAGAGTTGAAAGAGTGACAGGGCCAAAATCAAGGGACGTTCGAGCCATAATGCCTGGACACACGGAGTTTGAAGCAATTTAAGTCATAGGAAGAGGGAAAGACTGATTCTGGGAGAGAGTTCCAGAGCTCAGCTGTTGAGTAGAAGAAAGTTTGAGAGTAACGTTTCACTCTTGGGTTGGAGAGTTGCACAGAGTAGGGGTGGGATTGAGTTGCAAGACGGGTATCACGTGCCCTACGTAAAGGAGGTGGTATACACTGGGAAAGCTCTGAGGAACACTGATTACTGTATTATAGTAGAATAGCGAGAGAGATGCAACATTGCGGTGGAGCGAGAGAGATTGCAAAGAGTTGGTGAGTGGACGGGAGTTAATGATACAAAAGGCCTTCCTTTCAACTTTGTCTAGGAGAGCGGTGTGAGAGAAACCTCCCCACACATGTGAACAATACTCAATACAAGGATGCACTATACCCCTGTACAGAGCAAGAATCTGTGCAGGGGAAAAGAACCCCCTAAGGCGGTTGAGCACACCTAACTTCTGGGAGGCTGCCTTAGCAATACTGGTAATATGGTCCTTCCAACTGAGAGCAGAAGAAAAAGAGACACCAAGAATATTGAGAGAAGATGAAGGATTGATTTTTGTGTTGTTAAAGAATAAGGGATAGTCCGCTGGGAGTTCCGGACGGGTAGATAGATGGAGAAATTGGGTTTTGGAAGCATTAACCTAACAAGTGCGCATGGGGGTAATTGGAAACGTCCCCCTGTGCTGACGTATTTGAGGTGTTTCCGTCACTAAAATATTCATTGTGCCATTAATAGCATTAATACTTATCCATATGCGCCTATTATGGGTTGATTATAAAGGTATTAACCTGAAACAACAATAAAACGAGTGAAAACAGCGTTTGGATGGTCAAAATCGGAGATATAGCCCGCGAGTTGTATAATGTATGGGTGAGGCAAGCTGCTTTCCCGCCAATTTCCCCCAAGGCCACTGAGACACAGTCGATCGATACTCTCTCTCTCTCTCTTGCACTCGCTTGCCATCAGTGATGACAACACCCTGCTTGCAACTCGCTAATGTTAGCACGAAAATATACCTCAGAATAAGGGAATAACAGGGAAAATAGGTGATAACTGAAGGAGAGGAGGAAAGTGGGGAAGGAGGGGAGGTAGAGGACTGAGATTTTGCATGGTCCAGGGGCCAAAAAAAAATAAAAAAAAAAAAATAAAAAATAAAAAATAAACAAAAATTTTGATGTCTTTTTTTTTCACTCACTCTTAAGAGTCTCCCCGCAGTCCGCCGGGGGAACTCTTAAGAGTCTCCCCCGCAGTTCCCGGGTTAAAGGTAACAAGGTTTTCTCTGCCCCAATTGGAGATAGGGTTGTAGGAACGCTAAAAGCAGTAACAAGAAATAGGGTGGTCAGTATGGAAGTGAAGAAGTCCTTGCATGACAGTGTGGTAATCCCGACACTGACTTACGGAAGCGAAGCATGGACGTTGGTTGAGAGACTCAGACCAAGAGTGAGAGCAGTGGAAATGAATTACTTAAGGAGTGGGTGCGGAGTTACATGGAGGGATAGACAGACTAATGAGGAAGTAAGGTGTGGTGTGGAGGTAGATGTGCTGGAAAGTGTGAAAAGGAACAACTGGAGATGGTTCGGCCATATGGAACGTATGGAAAGCGAGAGAATGACTAAGAGGGTGTACGAGAGCGAGGTGGAGGGACAGAGGGGGAGAGGTAGACCGAATATGAGGTGGAAGGATGGAGTGAGGAACTACATGAACGAAGGCGGTGCTGGTTGGGGGGAGGGGCGTCGACTGACTGGGGACAGAGGTGCATGGGGGCGGTTCGTTCGTGGCCACCCCTTCGGGGATCACGGCGTCAGGCAATAGATAGATTTAGATCAGAATTTAAGAGTTCTATGGCTTCATTACGTTTTTCGTTGAGGGATTGCTGGCTGGGGCGTTCTGAAAAACTAATGGAGTAGTGTAAGGTTGAGTCGTCTGCGTATGAATGGATGGGAATTGAGGTACAGTTGAGATCATTTATAAAAATTAGAAAGAGAATAGGAGATAGGACAGAGCCCTGAGGAACACCGGAGTTTATAGGGTGAGGAAGTGAGCGATGGCCGTCCACAACCGCGGCTATGGAACGACCGGAAAGGAAATTAGAGAGAAAGGCACAGATGGAGGGATAGAACCCGAAGGAGGGTAGTTTATTTTAGAAATTAAAGATTTGTGCCAGACTCTATCGAAGGCTTTCGATATGTCTAGTACAATAGAAAAAGTCTCACCGAAGTCCCGAAAGGAGGATGACCAAGAGTTAGTAAGATATGAAAGAAGATCACCAGTAGAGCGACCCTTAAGGAAGCCATACTGGCGATCTGAGAGCAGATTATGAGAAGAGAAATGCTTAAGAAATTTGGAGGCAAGAATAGTTTCAAAAACTTTAGAAAGACTAGAGATGAGAGCAATTGGACGATAGTTGGAGGGTTGAGAGGGGTCACCCTTCTTTGGGACAGGTTGAATGAGAGCAAACTTCCAACATGAAGGGAAGACGTTAGAGGATAGACAGAGACGAAAGAGTTTGCCTAGGCAGGGAGTCAGCACGGAAGCACAGTTTTTGAGAACAACAGGAGGAACACCGTCTGGACCGTACGCCTTATTAGTATTAAGCCCAGAGAGGGTAGAAAGTACATCTTTAGAAGAGATTAGGATATTAGGCATAAGTAAGAGAGAGGAGGGTGGAGAGGGAGGGATAGCACCGGAATCATCCAAGGTGGAGTTTCTAGCAAAAGTTTGAGCGAAGAGTTTAGCTTTGTCAGAGGAAGAAGTGATGGTTGTGCCATCAGAGTGGGAAAGGGGAGGGAAAGACGAGGAAGAGAAATTGTTGTTTTTGGCTAGATGCCAGAAAGCTTGGGAAGAGCTAGAGTTGGATAGTTCAGTGCATTTATTATTGATGAAAGCGTGTTTGGCAAGTCGAAGAACAGATTTGGCTTGATTCCGGGCAGAAACATAGGAAGAATGAGAGTCTTGAGTTTTAAGGCGTCAGTACCGTTTGAATGCTTCCTCCTTATTGCGGACAGCAGTAGAACAGGCGTGAGTAAACCAAGATTTTTTAGCATTAGTCTGAGAGAAAGAGAATGGAATGTATGCTTCCATGCCCGATAGGATTACCTCGGTAATGCGTTCAGCAGTCTCCGAGGGTCCCCGGCCACGGAAACAGAAATCATTCCATGGGAAATCAAAGAAGTACTGCCGGAGAGCCTCCCAGTCGGCAGCGCCAAAGTGCCACAAGCGCCGCCGGTTAGGAGGATCGGGTGGCCGTACTGGAGAGATAGGACAGGTGACGGAGATAAGTTTATGGTCGGAGGAGCCCAAAGGAGAGAAAAGATCGACAGTATAAGAAGAAGGTTTAGAAGTTAGAAACAAGTCAAGAATGTTGGGCCGATCTCCGAGGCGATCCGGGATACGGGTGGGTTGCTGAACTAACTGCTCTAGGTCATTTAGGATAGAAAAGACGTAGGCTTGTTCACCAGGTGGATCAGTAGAGTGAGAGGAGAGCCATTGGCGGTGGTGAACATTGAAATCTCCTAACATGGAGATTTCTGAGAAAGGAGAAATGGATAGAATGTGTTCCACTGTAGAGTTTAGATAGTCAAAGAATTTGGGAAAGTTGGTAGGCTAGAGTTAGGGGAAAGATAGACAGCACAGAAATATTTAGTAAGAGAATGACAGGAAAGTTTGAGACATAAAGTTGAGAATTCAGAGGAGTCGAAATCGGGAACACAAGAGCAAGTGAGTTTGTTGTGCACATATGCACATCCGCCTTTGGCTTTGAAACTAGGATAGAGAAAGTAGGAGGATACAGAGAAGGGGCTGCTGGAAATTGCTACAGACACCTGAGTTCGGTGTAGTGGACATAATAAAAACCTCATCATGGTATTGTATTTCCTGCGCCTCATCTATGCCAACCGTTTTGACTCCATCCAACACTATTTTATGGTGCCTGGACATTCGTACTTACCTTGTGACAAGAGACTTTGGAAATATTGAATTTAATTTCAGGAAGATGGAGGTTTTCTCTGTTGATCACTTAATTCAATTTGTAGAACAATCACGGAACAAGAACAAATTCACAGTCACCAAAATGGGCAAGCAGAACTTCCCCGCCATTAATGAGTTTCAAGATAAGGTGGTAAAGTCACATATAAAAGATTCAGGTTTCTCCACAGCAATGATTTTCATTCTTAACCAGGATAACAAGAATGAATTCTTCACTAAACATGGGTATGGCCTCATGGACCCTGTGTTTGTAAACGTGCAGAAGGGTCGAGGCTCAACGTATGATCCCCTGAAGCTCGACTTGTCACTTCTTCCACTATGAGACTGAGTAAAGTACCCCAATGGTTCTACGATATCACAGGAGAAACTACGGGATGTACTCCTTCTCAGTGAGTATGTCCTACCAGAGCACAGGGCCTTCTACCAGGGCACGAAGGAGAGTCAGGAGGCCCTACATGACCGTGCTTTCAAAATAGAGTCGGGCCCGGCTGGCGAGTTCGACGACAATAATCAACTCGAGTATTAAGCTACTCCCGTTACGCTTCCACTGGCGCCCAACTCTGCATAATTTTAAGGTAACTATTTTAAACATTTCAGTAATATTTATAGATCTATGATGTATGACACACACAAACACACCTACACAGTTGCTAACCACAGGAAATCATTCCCCAATGCCCTTAAGCAGACCTTACTGGGCGACAAAGAGCGAGACTGGTCCTCATGCGACCCCTGCCTTGAGGGCTAGGAAATTATGTTTTGTTATGAACACTGAACATAGGCATAATATTGTATTTTGTTGTGCTATTTCAAAAATGTGTCAATAATCAGGGATTTGTCTTACATTGATGTTATTGAGCTCTCTACTTTCATAGATTATGTAATTTTAAAGTGTGTATTGATTTTCCGTAATATTGCAATACAGTACTGTGTTGCATGAATCCTTTGCAAAGTGGAATGTGCAAGTATTTTCAACTCAAAAAATTCACCAAAAATCATAGAATTGAGCTAGAGCAACATTTTTTGGTATCATTGTGTTCAGAATGATGATTAATTTCAATGGGTGGAAGTTCGTGGGTGCGTTGTATATTATTGTTGCATGTTGCAAAGTAGCGTGTGCAACAATATTGCAGAATTCGTTTATAATACCATGCACAGTACATACAGTAAACCCTCGCTATCTCGGACTAATTGGGGGGAGACCCAGTCCGAGATGACCAAAAATCCGAGATGTCCGAAGTCCGACTTATGTCCGACTTAAGAGAGGGAAAATTCCGAATTAGAAGAAGAAAGTCCGCGTCACCAGAGAAATTGAGATTTTTTTTTTTTTTTTTTTTTTATATATATCTAGTTAACCCGTGGAGCCCCGGCTAGTTTTGTAATGTTTGCGCACCAGAACCCGGCCGGTTTTCAAAAAATGGTTTTATTCCAGAAACAATAGCGAATGGGATAGGAATGAAGGAAAAACCACGAAAAACCGCTCAAAAAGCTTAAAAAATGGTCCTACAGAGCCCCCGAAAACGGATTTTATAAGAGTAAAAAATTGAAGGCAATTATCCCAAAAAAACAGGTTATTGCGCGCTCGCGCGCACGCACGTGGACTTTGAGAGTTTTCAACTATCGACACGGTTGCGTGGGATACGTACACAGTTCCCATACAAATCTGAGCCCTCTTGAGTGGCTACACCTGAGGTTACGGTCGGCGCAATTAGGGTGACGCGCCAGGCGCGTCTCTGGGGCTGTGCGTTACATACATCGCCGACGCGTCAGGCGCGTCGCTGGGGCTGTACGGGTTAATGCATCTATCTCCCTTATATATATATATATATATAACTATGTCTTATTTGGTCTTTTTTTAATCTATGAATCAATTCTAATACGATGGAATTGAAAACAATATTACCCTTCTAACACACAAATAATAAAATGAAAAAGAGTAAATAAAAATGTCTCCTTTGTCTTTGAGAAACATAAGTCCGTCTCGTATATGTTAGTATTTTATCGCTGGCTCGCCCCTAGCCACTCTCTCTCTATCTATTTATCTCTCTAATGCATCTAACTAACTCCCTTCTACATTAACATAACTATGTCTTATTTGGACTTTTTGTAATCTATAAATAATTTCTAATGCGATGGAATTGAAAACAATATTATCCTTCTAGCACACAAATAATAACATGAAAAAGAGTCAATAAAAATGTCTCCTTTGTCTTTTCAGAACCAATTAAACCGTCTCATAATAGTTCGTGTTTATCGCTCACTTCCCCTTCTGCAACTCTTTCTATCTATCTTGTCTTTTCAGAACCAATTAAGTCTGTCTCATAATAGTTTGTGTTTATCGCTCACTCCCCCTCTGTAACAATCTCTTTCTATCTATCTATCTCTCTAATGCATCTACGTAACTCCCTTATACATTAACATAACTATGTCTTATTTGGACTTTTTGTAATCTTTGAATCATTTCTAATGCAATGGAATTGAAAACAATATTATCCTTCTAGCACACAAATAATAACATGAAAAAGAGTCAATATAAAAGTCTCCTTTGTCTTTTCAGAACCAATTAAGTCTGTCTCATAATAGTTGTGTTTATCGATCACTCCCCCTCTGTAACTCTCTCTTTCTATCTATCTATCTCTCTAATGCATCTACGTAACTCCCTTATACATTAACATAACTATGTCTTATTTGGATTTCTTGTAATCTTTGAATAATTTCTAATGCAATGGAATTGAAAAATATAATATCGGACATTTTCCGAATACAGTACTTATAAAAAGTCCCACAACGTCAGAGACTGTCGGAACGATGACGGAAATGTCCGAAATACCGAAGTGCATGTCCGAGAGGCAGTAGCCAGTCCGACTAGTACGGGTTTCCGACTTCTAAAGGTCCGAGATGGCGAGGGTTTACTGTACTGTATATTTTTTTTACATAAACTTGTTCTCCTTGATGAGATGAATAAAACTATGTATAATAAGCTTGTCTTGGCATCGTTTTACCTTATGTTAGATAGATAGATAAGAATTGTTTATTTAGCCCATTTACATTACATACATTTATATAAAGTACAATGTTATAACAATATTAAGGCTGAGCCTCCTGATGCCCCTTTCCCACTGATGCGATTTCATACAATTTTCGTTGCCGAGGACGTAGTTTTTTCAATTCGCAACGAATTTGTGCGACAACAACGATTTTGACCATTAAAAAACGTTGACAAGTTTACACTCGGCGACGATGTCGCCAATGGATACGACGTAATCGGCGACATTATGCAACTTCATCGGCAAATTGAGCGATGGTTCGCCGATGACCTCGGCGAGAACTGTCACATTTGAATAAAATATTGCGAAATAATGCGAAGGATGAACGAATCCTCGGCGTATGTTCTGCGACGTCTTCGGCGAATTAAGCGATGGTTCGGCGGATACCTCGGCGAGATTATCCTAAAACATTTTGCATATATTTCATGGCACAAACATAAGAACATAAGAAAACGGGAATCTGCAGAAAGCCGATCGGCCCACACAAGGCAGATCCCTGTCACACCCAACCCCAATTACAAGGCCTAATTATAGACCCAACTCACTAATGCCTTGAGGACTATCTATCTATTGCCTGACGCCGTGATCCCCGAAGGGGTGGCCACGAACAAACCGCCCCCATGCACCTCTGTCCCCAGTCAGTCGACGCCCCTCCCCCCAACCAGCACCGCCTTCGTTCATGTACTTCCTCACTCCATCCTTCCACCTTTCATTCGGTCTACCTCTCCCTCTCTGTCCCTCCACCTCACTCTCGTACACCCTCTTAGTCATTCTCTCGCTTTCCATACGTTCCATATGGCCGAACCATCTCAAGTTGTTCCTTTTCACACTTTGCCTTGAGGACTGACCTCACCAAAACGGTCAGAGATCAACACAAGATTACAGGGGTCTGCAGAGCGTCGATTGGCCCACACCAAGCAGATCCCCCCTCATACCCAACCCATCTCGTCGAAAATGTAAAAATTTATCTTGAAGGGGGGTCTAGAATTTTTTGTTTTAAGTTTGATGGAGGTCTAGTGAGGAAACTAAGAAATAAAGGAATGAATGACCAAACAAACGGTCCGTTTCCCTTAGGGGGGATGAGCGTAATATTTGCTCATTTATATATTTGTTTATGATTTATTTAGTTTCATCCCTAGACCTCCATCAAGCATATAATGCACCCCCCAACACCCTCCTTCAAAATCAATTTGTACATTTTTCGATAGAAAAATATCCTGGCTGAAGGCCGGTTCCTCAAAAAGTACAGGCTCGTTATCGCTAGCCAGGAAAAACTCGACGCCTAAATGACACGAAAAGTCTTAACCCTCCAGCCCCGGCTATGTATTCCATATATATTCCCCGAAACCCGGGGGTTTTGGCTGAAAAATGTCTACGCCTAGGCTACTGCATCTTTGTTATTTTGCTTGCTTCCGCATTGCCGCGCATCCCCAAGCGTAGATGTGTTTCGTACCTGTAGAATGGCGTTAAGTAGAGCTCTCTAAGTCAACTGGTTCAGTTGGGGCGGGTGCCCAACCCCGAAAAGGGTTGAAATAGGGGAGCTATCCCCCCGCCAAAGGCGGTTTTCTAGGGCCTTTCCTAGCTGATGCTGAGAGGATTGGGTTCTAGTCATGTGGTGATGGGCTGGTCTATCAGAGTGAGAACTGAGCAATCTCTGCCATACCCATAGCTTACTCTGACTGTTCCTTTTACTTATATATTTTCTAGATCTCAAGTGACGGCGTCTCTAACGTGGATTGACCTCCCAATCTACCAAGATTGGAAGCCAAAGCGTCACATTTTTCCCTTGCCCCTCAACTTTCTCTTCATAATTGCTGAGGGACACAGGGCCCTGGGTGGGGCTTTGGTTTCCCGGGCATTTCCGCACCCTCCTCAGCTCCCCGCCATGGAGTGGCTTCGGTCACCCAGGCTTTATTGTGGTCGGTGGGGAGGGTTCTGTGGGGGCGCTCGGTTATGGCCTTGGCCTTGCTCGGGGCCTTGGGGCTGTTCGGCCAGGCAGCTTGGGGAACAACAACAACAACAACAACTGGTTCAGTTGTGATGATGATTTCATTGGAGATAACTTTATGGCAAAAACAGCCACTTTACACTACTTTTCGCTACTTAACAATAACATACAGGCACACACGAACAAGCGACGTACTCCTTCTTGTGGTCGGAGATGCGGGGCGTCGGTCCAGCCGGCTGTTGTTTACATACGTCGGACGTACGCCTCGCACACCAAGCTTACAGGCTTTAAGCTCATGAGTGTCTCAGAGCCCTTCCGGGTAGCTCGGGGTTGTTTTTTATGGGTGCCTAAGAGCTCTTCCGGGTGTGATGGGTTAATATTGACGACGAAATGGGGTGAAATGTATTAACGCCTTATGAGCGGGCCCGTCAGTAACTTCTACTACCCGCCAAGCGGGTAGTTTTACCCTAAACGACCTTGTTTCCGTGATCTTTTTCATGCATAAACAAGAGCCAGAGCGTAATACAATTATGTATTTAGTTCAGTTCAGTCAGTGACAGGAGGAGGTTGTGTTAATCTGAGTTCCTGCCCGGACCACCTGCTCGTGACCCAGTGACGATACACACCTACCTGTGTTTGGAGGCAGTGCACTCGTGTATATTATATAAAAGTGTTTTAGCTCAGTTTTTAGCTGTTAGTTGACTTATTTGTTTTTGTTTTCTGTACTTAGTTGTTTGCTCCTCGCTAAGCTTTTTGGGATCATGGCAGGTATGGAGTGCGAGTCCTTTACTGAACTGCATCATCTTATTCTCCAGGTAAGGGAAGAGATGGTTGTGGTGAAGGAAGAGGTCTTGGCTCTAAGGGAGGTTAATGTTAAACTTCAGAGGGAAGTGGATTTGATTAAAGACGAAAATCTAGCTTTCAAGCTTAGCCAAGAGGAAATTAAGTCGAGTAAGGGGAAAAGGGAGGAAGTTGATGAAAAATTGTATTAATGGCAGGTTGTTAAAAATACGGGTGGGAAAGTCACACTCAAGAAGCAGGATAGTAGAATAGGTATGAGTGTGACAAATACATTCTCTCCTTTGCGAGACGAATGTGAGGGAAAAGATAGTCAGGATAAGGGAGGGTTAGACGAAGTGCCTGCCGCCGACTCAGCTCCTACCGCTGACGCTGTGCTACCTACCACCATCACCACCACCAAGGGAGCTTCTGCCACCACCAGGGGTTCTCCACTTGCAGCTGCTGGATCCTCCCGAGGGAAAGGTAAGTCTGTGTCCCGAGAAGGTAAGTCTGTGTCGATTGTGGGCGACTCCATGGTAAGACTTTTAGTTAGGGCTACCCGCACTAAACTTAGGAAGGTTGTGTGTCTGCCTGGCCATGGAGTTGGGAGGGTTTTAGAGAAGATGGACCACATCTTGGAAGATAGTGGAGATAACCCCATTATCTGTCTCAGTGCCGGGAGTAACGATGTTGGTAAGGGTAGAAGTGAGGAACTGCTGCAGCAGTATCGGGATGTGTTAGATAAGGTTAGGATGAAGGGAGGGATCCCTGTAGTACATTGTATCCTACCCAGAAGAGGAGTTCCCAAGGAATGGACATCCAGGGCGATTGGTATCAATTGCCGGTTGGAGAAATATTGCAAAGAAAAAGCAATACCATTCATTGATAACTGGGATACTTTCTATGGTAGAGATAGGATGTACGCAAGGGATGGGGTTCATCTTTCACGGTTAGGGGTTTCCACATTAGCTAGTTCTTTAGACAGGGTGGTTGTGGGGTTTTGAACAGAAATATTGAGAGTGTAAAAGAGATGTTAAATGGATTTTTTTTAGCGTCGGGCGAAAACGATAAGGATATTCAGTCTCATGCTAAAATATATGACAATATAGCTAATGATAGTAGTGATGGTGCAACAGAAGATGGAAATGTAGTTGGAAATAAAGGTAAATTAGGTATAAATAAAAGAAGTAAATTAAGAGTATATTACACAAACTGTAGGAGTCTATGTAACAAAATGAACGAACTTAGAGACCTTGTTATCAAAGAAAATATAGACATAATAGCGCTAACTGAAATGTGGATTAATACAGAAACCAGGCATTTCTTAGCAGAATTTGATATACCAGGATATAGTTTGTTTAAATATGACCGAACAAGTAGGAGGGGTGGCGGTATAGCAGTGTTTGTCAGGAGTACATTAAAAAGCTGTATTAAATCAGGTATTAGACTAAATAACGATAATGAAAGTGTTTGGGTAGAGGTAAACGAAGGTAGTGAGACCATAGTTATTGGGGTTATGTATAGACCGCCAAATATGAGTAGAAATGACGGAACGTCATTATGGGAGGAAATTAAAATGGCATCAAGGTTTAGCAATTTGTGCATTATGGGGATTTTAATTTTCCGAATATAGATTGGCAGCATCAAATAGGCGACTCTGATTCTGAGGAGTTTATTGAGGTAGTACAAGATAGTTTTTTATTTCAATTCATAGATACGCCGACTAGAGGTAATAATATTCTCGATTTATTTTCAGTAATAATGAACATATGATAAATAATGTAGAGATAGGGGACCACCTAGGAAATAGTGACCACAATTCTGTGTATTTTAATATACAATGGAAAGGTAATACCAGAGAGAATATACCTGACTTCAGAAAAGCCAATTATGGTGGGTTAAGAAGAGCCCTATTAGCGGACCCTATGGTCAAAAAATTAAGTCGATCCAGGTGTCCAAATGAGTGTATCCCTTCTCAGGCACCTGTCATCTTAAGTCAGGAAGAGACGTCAAACTTGGTAGATACATATGATAATTTTATCAAGTCAGTATTCAATGCGCAAAATAAATATATCCCAAAAAGAAAATTTAGATCAACACAGAACCAACCCAAATGGATGAATAATAGACTATTAGATCTTCTAGGAAAAAAGAGAGGAATATATAGAAAAATTAAGAAAGGCGAAATTCACCTACTTGCTTACTATCAGAATCTATCATGACAGGTAAAAAAGGATATTAGGAAAGAAAAAAGAAATTATGAAATTAAGGTTGCCAATGACTCAAAAAATAATCCTAAAGCTTTTTACCAACTATATAAATGCAAGGTTAGAGATGTAATTGGTCCCCTTAAAACTTCGATAGGAGAAATGACAGAAAATTATTTAGAAATGTGCAGTACATTAATTAACCTCTCACCACGGAAGGGCTCTTGAACGCCCATAAAAAAGCATATAACAGGTACCCGGAAGGCCTCTTGAACGCCCAGTGGTTGAAAGCCTGTGAGCTTCGTGTGCGAGGCGTCGGTCCGACGCATGTAAACAACAGCCGGCTGGACCGACGCCCCGCATCTCCGGCCACAAGAAGGAGAGCGTCGCTTGTTCGTGTGTGCCTGTATGTTGTTGTTAAGTATCGAAAAGTGGTGTAAAGTGGCTGTTTTGGCCATAAAGTTATCTCCAATGAAATCATCATCATAGCTCAACCAGTTGACTTAGAGAGCTCTACTTAATGCCATTCTACAGGTAAATAACACAGCTACGCTTGGGGATGCGCGGGAATGCGGGAAGCAGTCTGATTAACGAATATACGGTAGCCTAGCCTAGACGTTTTTCGGCCAAAACACCCGGGTGTCGAGGAATATATATATAATACATAACCGGGGCTGGAGGGTTAAATAGTCAATTTCTTTCCGTTTTCACAAATGAAAATTTGGAAGTTTCCAGAAGTTTGTAAGGTATATAGCGATAGTATAGAAAATAGGTTAAGTACGGTTACTATAAGTAGAAATGATGTGCTTAAGGAAATTGACAGACTGAAACCTCATAAATCGCCTGGTCCTGATGAGGTATATGCTAGAGTATTAAAAGAATGAAGAGATGAGTTAAGTTACCAATTAACATTTCTATTTAACAAGTCATTAGAAACAGGTATAGTTCCAGTCTCCAGAAGCTTGCAAATGTAGTTCCGATCTTCAAAAAAGGTGATAAATCAATAGCATCCAATTACCGTCCCATTAGTCTCACTTCAATCATAGGAAAGCTACTAGAGTCAATTATTGCTAGGAAAATGAGAAACCACTTAGAAACATTTAACTTAATCAATTCTTCTCAGCATGGATTCACTCAGGGACGGTCTTGCCTTACAAATTTGATTAGTTTTTTCTCAGAGGTATATGAAGCAGTAGATAATGACAAGTCATATGATATTATATATTTAGATTTCAGTAAAGCTTTCGACAGAGTCCCTCATGAGAGATTGATGAGAAAGGTTGAGGCACATGGAATATGTGGGGCGTTGTTAGGATGGATTAGGTCATGGCTAACTGGTAGGAAGCAGAGAGTCAGCATAAATGGTACCAAGTCAGAATGGGGAGCAGTCAAAAGTGGTGTCCCCCAGGGATCTGTATTAGGTCCTCTGTTGTTTATTATATACATAAATGACCTTGATTTAGGTATAACTAGTAGGATAAGTAAATTTGCAGACGATACCAAAATGGGGAGAAAAATTGATTCAGATAGAGATATAGAGTGTCTGCAAAGGGATCTAGATACCTTACACGAATGGTCAGTAAATTGGCAGATGAAGTTTAACATTGACAAATGCAAGGTATTAAAGATAGGGAAGATGCATCTATCTATCTACTGCCTGACGCCGTGATCCCCGAAGGGGTGGCCACGAACGAACCGCCCCCATGCACCTCTGTCCCCAGTCAGTCGACGCCCCTCCCCCCAACCAGCACCGCCTTCGTTCATGTAGTTCCTCACTCCATCCTTCCACCTCATATTCGGTCTACCTCTCCCCCTCTGTCCCTCCACCTCGCTCTCGTACACCCTCTTAGTCATTCTCTCGCTTTCCATACGTTCCATATGGCCGAACCATCTCAAGTTGTTCCTTTTCACACTTTCCAGCACATCTACCTCCACACCACACCTCCTTCTTACTTCCTCATTAGTCTGTCTATCCCTCCATGTAACTCCGCACGCACTCCTTAAGTAATTCATTTCCACTGCTCTCACTCTTGGTCTGAGTCTCTCAACCAACGTCCATGCTTCGCTTCCGTAAGTCAGGGAAGATGCATACAAATGTTAAATATAAACTAGCTAATATGGAATTAGAAAACTCAGACTGTGAGAAAGATCTAGGTGTGTTTGTTAGCAATGATTTGAAGCCTAGAAAACAGTGTATAAGCGTTCGTAACAAGGCAAACAGGATTCTCGGGTTCATATCTAGGAGTGTGAGTAACAGAACTGCTGATGTTATCTTAAAACTTTACTTGTCATTAGTGAGACCCCATATGGATTATGCTGTTCAATTTTGGTGTCCTTATTACAGAATGGACATACAGTAGATTCATTGGAGAGAGTAGGGTACAACGTAGAATGACAAAAATGATCCATAATATTAGAAATTTTCCGTATGAAGAAAGGTTGAAGAAATTAGGCTTACATTCGTTAGAGAGACGCAGAGTTAGAGGGGATATGATAGAAGTATTCAAGTGGGTTAGTGGGATTAATAAAGGGGACATGAAAAATGTACTAAAGTTCAGTGATAGCGAAAGAACTCATACAAATGGTTTCAAATTAGATAAATTTAGTTTCAGAAAAGATATAGGCAAATATTAGTTTGGTAACAGAGATGTAGATGGGTGGAATAGGCTACCAAGTGATATAGTGGGATCAAGAATGATAGGGAGCTTTAACCCTGCTCAGGTAAGGTTCCAGAAGTGTGACGTAATTAGCAATGTGGCCCCATATGGTTACCGGCACTTTAAACGGCTCTCACCCGAAAACTAATTGATGGATTTTAAATTTCTTGTTACCAATAGAAACTACAATTAATACTTAATATTATGTTAAGAGCAAATTACACTACTGTAAATATTAAGTCTTTAAAAAAAAAAAAAAAAAAAGTAGTGAAAAAAAAGGGGTCAACAAAAGTGAGGCATATCTCATACATTACATACGCTGGATTACTTTGGTTGCAGGGCCGTGGAGGGGATGGCTGAGGGTCTTGGGTGACAACAAGGCAGAACTCTGGGGCTAAAAAAAAGTTTGATACGAAGGGGAAATTTGTAGTACACATTTGGGATTATGGACCCCATATGGTGACCGGACAGGTTGCTACAGGAAAGGGGAGGAGAGAGAGCGGCGGCTCACACCCTCTCCCAGTCGTAGGACCATGCGGACTGACTGCTCGTCGTCGTAACTTCTTGCCATCGGCCTCCGGCTGTGAAATATTCGCGAAAAACGTGTTTTACGCATGCGCGCGGACCCCATATGGGCAAACCTTATCTGAGCAGGGTTAAGATAAAATTAGATAGGCATATGATAGGTTTGCTTCAAGGAGATGTGGAGGGCATGAAGGGATGGTCTGAGCATTGGTTAACCCGTTGAGCCCCGGCTAGTTATAATATTTTGTTCACCCCAGTCCCAAGCCATTTTCACTTCTTTTTTTTTTGTTTGCTAAAATGGAAGACAAGGATGAGAAATGAAAAAAAAAAAAATCACCTCGGACATTTTTTTTTGGGGGGGGGGGCCTCAAACAAATTTATTGAGCCAAAATGGAAGAGAATGGTGAGAAATGAAGACAAAAATAAAAAAATAAAATCATTTCGGTCATTTGGGGGCCCCCCCCCCCCAAATGAGTTTTTTTTTATTAGTTCGGCTCCCCCGCATGACCACCCGCCCGGGAGCACTAGGGTAAAAACTGAGTATGGCATTGTACGGCATACATCCTAAGGAGTGTCTCACATAAATCTTAAGCCTCTAGCTCCCAGCCTCTAGCTCCCATACGACCGGAGTAATGAAGGTTCAAAGTGGCGGTGAACTAAGGGTGTAAACTATCCCCACTAAGCCCACCACCACCAGCCGCGCGGCTGTCTCGGCCCGCTCACACCTACTGGCCCGGCTCCCACACACACTACGGTACCTCCCCATCCTATTCTCCCGCCATTTCCTACCTTACGAACCACGTAAGTGTTTTTTATATGTCGGACGCACGTGATGCGTCGCTGGGAGTTGGTGATCAAACACTGCCGACGCAACACGTGCGACGCTGGGTCTCACCGGGTTAATGCCTTTTCATCCAAAAAAATGCAAGTACATGCGGATTGGGACAAGCAAGATAGACAAGGTAGGATACAGTATGTATGAAGCGATGGAGGAAGTGAATGCAGAAAAGGATATAGGAGTAGTGATAGACAATAAGTTAAATTTCTCAGAACATTTAGCGGAAAAGATAAACAAAGCCAATAGAATTGTAGGGCTGATAAGGAGGACATTAATTTTGTGTCACTTGACGAAGAAATCTTCAGGAATATCTATACAGCGCTGGTTAGGCCGCACCTGGAATATCCGAACCAGGTGTGGGCTCCATATATGGTAAAGGATATAGAAGCAGTGGAGAAAGTGCAGAGGAGAGCTAGCAAGCTGGTACCAACGTTGAAGAATGCGGGCTATGAGCAGAGGTTGAGGACACTGGGGCTTCAGACACTGGCATATAGGAGAAAGAGAGGGGATATGATAGAGACTTTTAAGATAGTGTCAGGAAAGTACGATGAGGATGTGTGTGAAGGTATCTTCTTGATGCAGGAGGGAACAAGAACGAGAGGACACTCTAAGAAAATTTACAAAGAAAGAAATAGGCTTGAGAAGGCAAAGAACTCATTTTGTGATAGAGTGGTAAATGAGTGGAATGCACTGCCCCAGTATGTAGTCGATTCCGAATCAATAAGGGAGTTTGAAAGTAATCTTGATAAAGCATGGGGAAGACATGATTTGAAGTTTGATTATAAAAAAAAAATACAGAATAGTAAAAAATTTGCGTCTGCTACCGCCGCCGCCAACACCGTGAACGACCACAGCAGTGCAAGTACTGGTACTTGCACTTGTACTCCAACCCCGACACATTCCTAATAATGTCCTCTCATCCTTTCACTCAGTAGAGGTGGACATGATCTCGTCCTACATAAGAAACCTCAATAAAACATTTTGCCCGTTGGATCCCATAAATGTTTCCAAGCTACCAAGAGTCTATGATCACACAGTTGAGTTTATTTCCAAAATAATTAATAAGTGCTTCTCTGAAGGTAGCTTCCCACATTCTGAAAAGCATGCACTACTCCGACCTACTCTAAAGAAACCTGGACTTGATGTTGAGAACATGTTGAACTATCGTCCTGTCTCCAACCTGTCCTTCATATCAAAGATATTAGAGCGTGCAATACTTGACCAATTACAACCACTACTTCAGCAGAATGAAACTATCCCAATTTTTCAGTCTGCTTACCGACAGCCTCATTCAACTGAAACAGCATTGATTAGAGTACATAATGATCTAGTTGAGAACATTTGCAATGGTGTGGCCTCACTATTGGTCTTGCTTGATCTCTCTGCGGCCTTTGACACAGTGGATCACGAGTTGTTATTGAGTGATCTTTATGATTGTGGTGTGCATGACTCCGCTCTCTTGCTTCTTGGGTCGTACTTGTCAGGTAGATCCCAGAGTGTGATGGTAAATCAAATGGTCTCGGACTCGACACCCCTGCAGTATGGTGTTCCGCAGGGATCAGTTTTAGGTCCTATCCTATTTATAATTTGTATCAGCAGTTTGTCTCTTCTGCTTCGTGCACATAATGTCACCTTTCACTTTTATGCAGATGACACCCAGATTTATGTGAGAATCACAAATATAGTTGATATACGGAGTAAGATGGAATTGTTGATGTCTGATATCAAGAAGTGGATGAGAGCGAGAAAACTTACACTAAATGATGGTAAAACTGATATTCTCATCATCCGAGGAAATAGAAGAGCTGTAGAAGAGCTGATGATATAGTAGGTGCCCTCTCCATCAATGTGGGTGGATCTCAGCTGCGACCGGCCAACTCTGTTCGAAATCTGGGTGTATATGTGAACTCCCGATTAGATTTCAAAGAGCATGTAAACCAGATAGTTAAAAGTTATTACTTGCACATCAGAAATCTCTATTTGGTGAAGCCGTTTATAACCAGACGTTGCCTCCTGACGTTGGTTCACTCATTGGTCTTCTCTCGTGTTGATTATTGCAATGCCCTGTTGGTGGGTCTTCCAAATTATATTTTAAAGAAAGTTCAGTCTGTTCTTAACAGGGCCGCAAGACTCATTTTTGGTGTTCCACCTAGAACTCCTACTACATCTCTTCACATAGAACTGCACTGGTTGCCAGTAAGAGTAAGAATAGAATTTAAGTTGTGTTTGGTGACTTTTAAGGTTCTCAAATTTGGTGAGCTTAGGTACCTTGCGGAGCTGCTCAGGCGCCCACCGGCACACCATGGTGTAGTTGTGCGTCATGACAATGACCCTTTTCGTCTTGATGAACCAAGGGCTTTCCAGTAGTCTTCTTTCTTTGAGAGGTCATTCTCCTACATGGCTCCGAGGTTGTATAACAGGTTGCCGCTGTCCATGAGACAACTGAGTTCTGTTGAATGCTTCAAGAGACAACTTAAGACTTTTCTCTTTGAGAGAAGCTATGATCTTGAGAGAGGTGTCATGACAGATGGCTATAGAGTTTAGGCTATTTTGCCACTGCTAGTGATTGTTAAATGTGTGTTATATATAAGCCTTCTTTTGATGCATTGATTTTGTTAGTGAATTCTTCGGAAAAATTGGCGCTTATGAGAAATAAGTAACATGCTTATTATTATTATTATTATTATTACTGAGCTGGATACACAGGCCTAGTTTGCCTTTTTCCAGAGGATCTACTGTAAGAAACTGTAAGAATATGGACGAGATGGGTTGGGTGTGAGGGGGCTCTACCAGGTGTGGGCCAATCGGCGCTCAGCAGACCCCCGTAATCTTGCGTTAGTCCCTGACCATTTTGGTGGGGGCAGTACTCAAGGTATTAGTGAGTTGGGCCTGTAATTGGGGTTGGGTGTGACAGGGATCTGCCTTGTATGGGCCGATCGGCATTTTGCAGACTCCCATTTTCTTATGTTCTTGTGTATCCGTGAAAGGGCGATAATTGAGCTTTCCAATGACACCAGAACCATCCTTCTACGACCACGCGTTCTCTTGCAACGATCGTGCAAGACGAAGGAAAAATCCCTAAAATACGGTAATTTCCTTACATAATTCCCTGTGTAGCGAGGTAGGGAGTGTGGATGTGTGTGGAGGGAACGGCAGTTGCCGTGCGGGACCCGTGCCGAACGGTCAGAGCCGACCTACGCTCCTCCCACCGCTCGTCTCTCTCTCAGAGCCAATTATTGCTCAAAATTGCACACCGCCTTAAGTCGGTCCCCGCCACATAGTCCTTTCTTCTCTAGACCAACTTAAGTCCGGTCCCACCAAAGAGGGGATAAAATCGCCAAACTAATGGGCCGAACGTCATAAAATATGAAAACTAATGGGGTTAACCATGAGGAAGAAAGGGGACCAGAAAAATGACCCATCTCCCCTTAATTCAGAGATTGGCAATGTCCTTGCCGTATGTTTACGAATTACGGCTTAATTGAGCCCACCTCGCTTTTTTGGTTTTCTCTTTCTCACGCTCTCTCTTTGCCTTGTATCCGTTCGGCCCCATTCAGCCCACTGTTTTAAGACGTTTACCCCCATCCAGGTTTCAATATTTTCCTGGTGAGCGGTAGCGAGCCAACATATATATACCGTATATATATATATATATTTTTGTTTTGAGAGCAAGCTAAATTTGTACGTTTATCGATAGAAAAATTTCTCCATACAATGCTGGCTCGCTATCGCTCGCCAGGAAGATATTGATACTTGGATGGGGATAAACGTCTTAAAACAGTTGGCTGAATGGGGCCGAATGGATAAAAGCCAGAGAAAGAGAGAAAAGGAGAGAAAGAGAAAAAAAAACAGGTATACGAGAGGTGCATAGAAAAAAGGGTTGACAGGTTCACTATAGGCCTAATCCTTTTTTTTTACCCACCTCGCCGAAGGTGCTCTTTGGCCTCGGCGAGGTGTTTTCCGAGTCGGTGTGAGCATCCTAGGTTCGAATCCCTGGACTGCCACATGTATTTGTTGATTTCATTAACCCTCTCACGTCCTGACGCAATTTTTGAGCCTATTAGGGATACTTTAAAGACTTTGTTACCATCCGGGGTATTTATAAACCTTTAGTTTATTTACTTCAACCTCTGCAGTTGTCTTTGAGTTAGCTGTGGGCAGAAAACTAATTTTGGATAGGTAATTATAAGAGTGAGAGTAATCTATTTATTATTGCTAATCTGGCAACCTCTGCATCATATGAATGTGAGAGGGTTAATTGAGTTTAGGAGTAAAGTCGGTTGGTGGAGGTAACATAACAATTCATTCAGGTTCAGGGGTAGTTTATAGAGAGGCCTTCCTTAGGGTTAAGGCCCCATTAATTACTCCTTCCATCCATCTATCCATAGCCTATGATAGCGCAGTTGGAATTGTGTACATGCTTAGATTGATATGCAGGATTCGAAACTGCATAATAAATCGTAGGCTTGTCCACCATTCTTTAACTGTCTTCGGCAATGGATAAATGCACTAAATTTCGGTGTGAGCATCCTAGGTTCGAATCCCTGGACTGCCACATGTATTTGTTGATTTCATTAATTGAGTTTAGGAGTAAAGTCGGTTGGTGGAGGTAACATAATAATTCATCTACGTCGCACAGCCCTTCGCACGCCTCTGCGAAGTATAGCCTACCCGTGGCGGGTATACTCTCGGCGACGCTTTTTTTTCGTGCGACACCCTCGTCGATGTCTCGCCGAGGATCTCAGAGGGCCTCGCCGATCCCTCGGCAATGTTCGACGATGCTTGCGAGGCTTCGGACCCCTCGCAAGTCCTCGTCCCAAATTTTGAACAATCCGAACATTTGCGATGACTCGCGAGGCCTTGCGAGTCAAACGATTATCATGCGAGGGTTCAAGATTTTGTTGCGACATGTCACGAATATGCCCATTTCTTGGTGTCAGCGATGAAAATCGTATGAAATCGCATCAGTGGGAAAGAGGCATGAGAGTTTATACTCTTGAGGAGGCACTAAGAATAAACTAAAATTAAAACACTGTTTACAGTAGGCTATTTGTTTGAGAAAAACAAAGGCTAGATGATAAAATGCAATAGATTTTTTACATAAAAACTAAATTAGTGTTTATTACACAAGCAGGATTCTGAAAACAAAGTTCGTGAAAAGAGAAGGTGTTAACGAAATAATAATATCTATCTATTGCCTGACGCCGTGATCCCCGAAGGGGTGGCCACGAACGAACCGCCCCATGCACCTCTGTCCCCCGTCAGTCGACGCCCCTCCCCCCAACCAGCACCGCCTTCGTTCATGTACTTCCTCGCTCCATCCTTCCACCTCTCATTCGGTCTACCTCTCCCTCTCTGTCCATCCACCTCGCTCTCGTACACCCTCTTAGTCATTCTCTCGCTTTCCATACGTTCCATATGGCCGAACCATCTCAAGTTGTTCCTTTTCACACTTTCCAGCACATCTACCTCCACACCACACCACACCTCCTTCTTACTTCCTCATTAGTCTGTCTATCCCTCCATGTAACTCTGCACGCACTCCTTAAGTAATTCATTTCCACTGCTCTCACTTTTGGTCCGAGTCTCTCAACCAACGTCCATGCTTCGCTTCCGTAAGTCAGTGTCGGGATTACCACACTGTCATGCAAGGACTTCTTCACTTCCATACTGACCACCCTATTTCTTGTTACTGCTTTTAGCGTTCCTACAACCCTCTTCCCCTGTTGTACCATGGTTCGTCTCCTACACGAAGCAGTCCGCAGCCATGGATAAAAAAACGCCATCCGAGAAGAAGCAGCAGTGACATAAATCATCCAACGCCAAGCAAAAAACAGAGGCAACCGAGGACCACCAGCGATAAGGACCGAAGACAGCGAGGACTGAGGACAGCCATGAACATAAATGTAGATCCGACAAGAACCAAAAATATTATTAAAGAGCATTCCGTGAGTTCTAAAATAACAAATTTAAAGGTTTTCTATGCAAACGCTCGTAGCATACGCAATAAATTTTCAGATTTAGAGGAGCTAGTTTACAGAAAATTATGATGTGATTGGCATAACAGAATCTTGGCTCAATACAGAAGATAGAAACTTTTTAGCAGATTATTCACTTCCCGGTTATGTAATGTTTGAGAAAAGCCGAATAAATCGAAATGGAGGTGGCGTTTTACTTTATATCAAAGAAAGTCTTAACCCTACCCTCTTGTCAAAACCTCAAATTGTGAACGTCGACACATCTTTTGTGCTAATAAAGAATAATAAAGGTACAAAAATAATACTTGCGTTAATATACAGACCTCCAGCTCAATCAGTGCAAACTGACCGAGAAATTTACGAACAAATTGCAGATGTAAGTACAGTAACTCACAAGATACCGTAATTTTTGGCGACTTTAATTTACCTGTGACCAAGTGGGGCGATACTCTTACTTCACACTCCGGACATGACTTGTATACGAACTTGCAAGAGAGTTCGCTTTATCAATTTGTTCGAACGCCGACCCGTGGTAATAACGTTCTTGACATTGTACTTGCAACAAAAGAAGAATTGATAGATAATTTGAATGTTGGTGATGAATTCAGTAACAGCGACCATCGTACGATAACTTTCACTTTAAAGTTTACTAGTAACGAACCAAATAGTAGCATCGAAAAAGTCCCTAATTTCAAGAAAGCAAACTTCCATAAACTTAGAGCTATGTTTAACCCTCCAGCCCCGGCTATGTATTATATATATATTCCTCGAAACCCGGGTGTTTTGGCCGAAAAACGTCTAGGCTAGGCTACCGTATATTCGTTAATCAGACTGCTTCCCGCATTCCCGCGCATCCCCAAGCGTAGCTGTGTTATTTACCTGTAGAATGGCATTAAGTAGAGCTCTCTAAGTCAACTGGTTGAGCTGTGATGATGATTTCATTGGAGATAACTTTATGGCCAAAACAGCCACTTTACACCACTTTTCGATACTTAACAACAACAACATACAGGCACACACGAACAAGCGACGCTCTCCTTCTTGTGGCCGGAGATGCGGGGCGTCGGTCCAGCCGGCTGTTGTTTACATGCGTCGAACCGACGCCTCGCACACGAAGCTCACAGGCTTTCAACCACTGGGCGTTCAAGAGGCCTTCCGGGTACCTGTTATATGCTTTTTTTATGGGCGTTCAAGAGCCCTTCCGTGGTGAGAGGGTTAAAGAAACTGACTGGAGCTTTTTAATTAACAATAACGACATAAATACATCTTGGAAGTTATTCGAAACCACTTACCTAAAAGCAGTGCAAGACTGCTTTCTGGGGGGTTAGGGAATAGCATGGGAGAAGGGGAGTGCACCCGATGACTGGAAGACTGGCATAATAGTCCCCCTATATAAGGGCAAAGGGGAAAGGAGTGTGTGGTAACCACCGAGGAATATGTCTTCTAAGCGTAGTAGGAAAGGTATACAGTAGGGTAGTGATTGAGAGAGTGAGAGTGAGAACGGAGATATGGATAGGCGACGAGCAGGGAAGTTTTAGGAAGGGAAGAGGATGTGTAGATCAGACTTTTACCCTGAATTGTGTTGTGGAGAAATATCTGGAGAAGAAACAAAGGGTGTATGCTGCCTTTATGGACTTGGAGAAGGCCTATGACAGAGTGGATAGAGAAGGTTTGTGGAAAGTACTTAGAATATACAGAGTAGAGGTCAAGTTGCTGAAAGCAGTGAAGAGCATGTATGAGGGTGCAAAGGCAGCAGTACGTGTGGAGAGTGAGCAGAGCGAGTTCTTTGACCTGAATGTTGGTTTGAAACAGGGGTGTGTGATGTCCCCGTGGTTGTTTACTGTATATATGGATGGAGTCATGAAAGAAATGCTATCAAGAGCGGTGGATGTTGGTGTATCGCTGAACAGGGAGGGAATTGAGTGGAAGCTACCTATACTGCTGCTTGCGGATGATACAGTTCTGATGAGTGATAATGAATGGGAGTTGCAGGGTCTGGTAAATGAGTTTGGAACAGTGTGCGAAAAACGGAATTTGAAGGTAAATGCGGGGAAGAGCAAGGTTATGGTCTTTGAAAGGGGTGAAGTCACAGTGTGAGGTGAAGCTGAACGGTCAGGCTATGGAGATCGTCAACTCTTTTAAGTATCTGGGCAGTGTGTTGAGTAAAGATGGGACTATGGATGAAAAAGTGCGGGAGGGTACAAAGGAGTACAAAGGAAATCAAGCAACAACAGGTCTAGTGACCCTTCTAGGTTGCTTGTCCTCCAAAACACTGAGGATCAAGTATCCAAACAGTGGTTTAGAGTGGGTAAGGGAACATTGGAAAGGGAATTACTGCCCTGGAACTAATGTCCGTGGCAGGATTAGGAAGTTAGTAGAGGACAGATGGGTTAGTAACTGAGGGGGGGATAAAATAAAGTTATTCATTTACAAACGCAGTCAGTCGCAGGTTTGATGCGAGATATTTGTCTAGGCGGAGTTTAAATGAATCAACGGTGATGCAGTCTATAACGTTTCGGGGAAGCCCATTCCACAAGTTGACAACTCGATTGAAGAAGAAATTCTTAGATTCGTGCGAGTTAAAAGATTTACCAATAATTTTGCAACCGTTTCCCCGAGTGTAATTAGATTGGTCGATAGTGAAGTACTTACTACAGTCCATATTGTCGATGCCTTTGATGATTTTGAACACTTGAATTAAGTCACCTCTTAATCTGCGCTGAGTTAAAGGAAATAGATTTAATTCTCTAAGACGCTCTTCATATGGTTTGTTCTTTAGGCTAGGTATAATTTTGGTAACTCTACGTTGAACTCGTTCTAGCTTGTTTATATCTCTTTGGTAATAAGGGCACCAGGATTGAACGCAGTATTCCAGAAGAGGACGGACTAAGGAATTGTAAAGGGTTAGGATAACTTCTTTGGATTTATGCTCAAATGACCTGCCTATAAAGCCAATTATTTTGTTTGCCTTCTTAACAACTTCTGAACATTGTTGACTCGGTTTTAGGTTACTCGATATTGTTACTGCCAGATCGGTTTCTCTGTTTACATTCTTAAGCTGAGTGCCATTCATCGAATAGTTTGCTTTCTCATTTAGGTATCCGATATGTAGTACTTTACATTTATCCGCATTGAAACTCATTTGCCAAATTTGGGCCCAACATGACAATGTATCTAGATTGTGTTGCATATCGTCAACTTGTTCTTTTGAGAGTACGCTATTTGCAATTTTTGTGTCGTCAGCAAATTTTGAGATTGTACAGGTGAGACCCTCATCTATTCGTTGATGTAAATTAGAAAGAGAATTGGTCCTAGTACCGATCCCTGGGGTACCCCGCTACTTACATTGGTCCATTTAGATGCCTTACCGTTTATGACTACTCTTTGCTTTCTGTTGCTGAGCCAATTTTCTATCCATTTCAACACACCGTCTTGTATTCCATGCGCTTTTAGTTTTAGCAGTAAACGTTTGTGGGGAACTTTGTCAAAGGCCTTTTGAAAATCAAGGTATATAATATCTACAGCTTTACTCTCATCTTAGAGGTTGAGGATATCGTGGAAGAAGTCTAAGAGGTTTGTTAAACAGGAACGTTTTTTACGAAAGCCGTGTTGAGTATCTTTAAGTATGTTATTTTCCTCTAAGTGATTTACGAGTCTGTCTCGTATGACCGTTTCTAGCATTTTACATACAACTGAGGTTAAGCTAATTGGACGATAGTTACTGGGTAGGGATTTGCTGCCTTTTTTTAATATCGGTGTTACGTTGGCTAGCTTCCACTGATCAGGCATAGTTCCAGACTGCAAGGATTTATTGAATAGTAATGTCAGTGGTTTGGAGAGCTCATCCTTAGCTTCCTTTAGAACTCTAGGCGAGATTTTATCAGGTCCAGGCGTTTTATTTACCTTGAGTTTATCTAAACAATTTAATACTTCTCTCTCTGTAACGGTGATATTGCTTAGAACATCTGAATTATCAATCTGAATCGGCGATGGTGTAGGGATATCACTGAGGTCTTCTGTTGTAAAAACTGATGCAAAGAAGGTATTGAGGGCATTACTCATTTGTACTTCGTCTTTGGTGTATTCTCCATTTTCATCGACTAACGGTCCAACAGTTGAAGTAACTACTTTTTTCTTTCTGATATAACTATAGAATTCTTTCGGGTTTGTTTTACTTTGATTCGCAATATGTAACTCTAAGGTCTTTTTACTTTGCCTAATTAACTTTTTGGCTTTGCGTCGTAGCTCTACAAATTTCACCCGTTCTTCGTCATTTTGTGAGGATTTTAATCTATCATTAGCAAATTTTTTAGCAAGCAGGCAGTTTGAAATATCTTTATTCCACCATTTGGGCTTATTATTATGGCCTGGACGCCGTATTTTCGATGGTATGCAGTCTTCTATCTATCTATCTATTGCCTGACGCCGTGATCCCCGAAGGGGTGGCCACGAACGAACCGCCCCCATGCACCTCTGTCCCCAGTCAGTCGACGCCCCTCCCCCCAACCAGCACCGCCTTCGTTCATGTAGTTCCTCACTCCATCCTTCCACCTCATATTCGGTCTACCTCTCCCCCTCTGTCCCTCCACCTCGCTCTCGTACACCCTCTTAGTCATTCTCTCGCTTTCCATACGTTCCATATGGCCGAACCATCTCAAGTTGTTCCTTTTCACACTTTCCAGCACATCTACCTCCACACCACACCTCCTTCTTACTTCCTCATTAGTCTGTCTATCCCTCCATGTAACTCCGCACGCACTCCTTAAGTAATTCATTTCCACTGCTCTCACTCTTGGTCTGAGTCTCTCAACCAACGTCCATGCTTCGCTTCCGTAAGTCAGTGTCGGGATTACCACACTGTCATGCAAGGACTTCTTCACTTCCATACTGACCACCCTATTTCTTGTTACTGCTTTTAGCGTTCCTACAACCCTCTTCCCCTGTTGTACCCTCTCCCGCACCTCTTCATCCATAGTCCCATCTTTACTCAACACACTGCCCAGATACTTAAAAGAGTTGACGATCTCCATAGCCTGACCGTTCAGCTTCACCTCACACTCTGTGACTTCACCCCTTTCGAAGACCATAACCTTGCTCTTCCCCGTATTTACCTTCAAATTCCGTTTTTCGCACACTGTTCCAAACTCATTTACCAGACCCTGCAACTCCCATTCATTATCACTCATCAGAACTGTATCATCCGCAAACAGCAGTATAGGTAGCTTCCACTCAATTCCCTCCCTTTTCAGCGATACACCAACATCCACTGCTCTTGATAGTATTTCTTTCATAACTCCATCCATATATACAGTAAACAACCACGGGGACATCACACACCCCTGTTTCAAACCAACATTCAGGTCAAAGAACTCGCTCTGCTCACTCTCCACACGTACTGCCGCCTTTGCACCCTCATACATGCTCTTCACTGCTTTCAGCAACTTGCCCTCTACTCCGTATATTCTAAGTACTTTCCACAAACCTTCTCTATCCACTCTGTCATAGGCCTTCTCTAAGTCCATAAAGGCAACATACACCTTTTGTTTCTTCTCCAGATACTTCTCCACAACACAATTCAGGGTAAAAATCTGATCTACACATCCTCTTCCCTTCCTAAAACCTCCCTGCTCGTCGCCTATCCATTTCTCCGTTCTCACTCTCACTCTCTCAATCACTACCCTACTGTATACCTTCCCTACTACGCTTAGAAGACATATTCCTCGGTGGTTACCACACACTCCTCTTTCCCCTTTGCCCTTATATAGGGGGACTATTATGCCAGTCTTCCAGTCATCGGGTGCACTCCCCTTCTCCCATGCTAGTTTGCACATTTTCCATACCCATTCTATCACTATCTCACCACCATACCTCAACATTTCCCCACACACTCCATCTGTTCCTGGTGCTTTCCCCAACTTCACTCTTTTCATGGCTTCCCACACTTCTGACCTCCTGATCCCCACCTCCTCCTCCACTACTTCTCTTCTTCTCCCTCCCATACCATATCCAGCTATGTTTGCTGGCTCTTCATTCCTTTCATTTAGCAACTCACTGAAGTACTCCCTCCATCTTTCGACTCTCTCTTGCTTCTCGGCTAGCATTCTCCCATTCTTATCTTTCACACCCTTACTGTTTCCCTTGCTACCTTCCCTAACTTTCTTGACTTCTTTCCAGAACAGTTTCTTACTCTCCCTCCATTTTACACTCAGATTCCTTCCAAATTCCTCATCTACTCTTCTCTTACTTTCCTTCACTACTCTCTTCACCACCCTCTTACTCTCCACGTACCTCGCTCGTTTCTGCCTCTCGGAATCTTCATTCCCTCTACTACCCAACCACTCTCTATATGCTTTCTTCTTTTCTTCCACAGCTATTCTTACCTCTTCTGTCCACCATGCTGTACCTTTCACTCCCCTCCCTCTTCTCCTCACTCCACACACCTCCTCACATGCTGCACAGATCTCATCCTTAAACACCTTGCTCATCTCCTCCACTTCCTCCATAACTTCCAGGTCGAACCCACCTAGTCGTCTTTCCACTGCTCTCCTGTACTCCTCCCTGACTTCCTCCTCCTGCAACCTCTCCACCCTCCTCACCATTCCACCCTCCTCTCGCCTCCCTCCCGCTCTCCTCACCCACTTCTTTTGTATCCTAACCTTAGCTACCACTACATAATGATCAGACAGACCCCCTCCAATACCCCTATACACCCTAGCATCCATCACAGATTTCTTCATTCGTTCATCCACACATACATAATCAATCAATGACTTTCGTTCCACCACTGTCTTATCCTTCATCGTCAACATCCGTTTCCACGTGTACCTGTGGATCATTCTGTGTCGGAAGAAGGTGTTGGCTATCCACAGCCTCCTCCCCACACATACGTCCACAAGTGCACTACCATTCCCATTCACCTCTGATGGTACCCCCCACCCTCCCACCACTCCCTTAACTTTCCTATCACCCACCTTACCATTCATATCCCCAATCAGAAATATTCTTTCGTTCTTGTCAAACTTCTCCAGGCACGCCTCCACATTCATCCAGAACTCCTCTCTTTCTTTCTTTCAAGTATATCCTCTGTCGGGGCATACACGCATACAATCACCCACGTTTGTATTCCTACTTTCATTCTCACCCACACAATCCTTGAACCCACAGACCCATACTCTCTTACACATTCCTTCCATTTGCTACTTACAAACAAACATGCACCTTCTCTCGCTGTTCCTTCACTCACTCCAGCACACACACCCATTCCACACTCCCACTCTCTCACATCTGAACCTTTCCATTTGGTCTCTGTCATTCCACATACATCCAGCCTGGCATTCACTAACACTTCCAGAACCTCTCTCTCTTTTGTGCCATCATTCATGCCACTAACATTCCACGTAGCCATTCTCAGAATGTCCGAAGGCATGTCCTTAGTCGGTCGTGGTTCGTCAACGTTGGTTCCGTCCGCATCCGAGGCTGTTCGTTCGTTTTTCTTTGCTTAGATATTTTTTCCGGGTATAATAATATAAATACTGTAATACTAAAAAAAAAAATACTAATAATACTAATACCGGTAATAATCTATCTATCTATTGCCAGATGCCTTACTCCCCTTAATGAGGGTGGCCATACACAAAATGCCCCCAAGCGGACCTATCCCCTGTAAGAGAGACAACCCATGCCAGTTCTCTGCAATTCATGCAGGAACTGGACCCACTTCACCTGTACAACACTTGCCTCCAAGAAACACTACACGAACACCTGGACCTGTTCCTCATGCCCCTCCCTCTCCCAGTCAAATCCCTCGCCTAAAACCCGTCCACCTCTCCTCCCCAACCCACCTAGCCTTCCCATATCATCCACTCCCCCCCCTAAAACCCGTCCACCTCTCCTCCCTAACCCACCTAACCTTCCCATACTATGCACATCCTCAATTCAGCACACCACACCCCATCCTAATCCATTCCAACCCCCATCTCCTGCTCCCCAATCCCCACCCCCACCTCACCCATCCCAACCTCCAGCCCCTCCCTCACCCCCACCCCATCCTCGTGCAGCAGCACCCAACATACATCATGCACATAACATTAACATTCTCCAATTGAACATAGATGGCATTAACACAAAGAAACACGAACTCTCACACTTCATCAAACAACACAACATACACATTGCCATCTTACAAGAAACAAAACTCTGCACATCACAAAAAACACCCACATTTCATAATTTCACCACTATCAGACAAGACCGGGCTGTCGGCGGGGGCGGTGGACTCATCACCCTGGTACACAATGAAATATCATACATAGTAACCAGTGTACAAACCAAATCCCTCCTCCCCCCAAATGATAACACAACAGAAATACAATCAATTAAAATACGCACTGGCAACAAATCCAACATAACCATCATAAACACATACATCCCTCCCCAAACATCCCCTACAGTACCAAATGAATACAGACCACACTTACAACACATCACAAACACCCCACACATCATCCTGGGTGGTGACTTCAACGCCAAGACGTCGGCCTGGTTTGTCGACAACCCCGACACAGAGGGCTGGTACTACAAAACCAAACAGATAACCTCATCATCCTTAACGACATCCATCAACATACCCATATTCCTCACCAAGCCCTCTATAACCCATCATCTCCAGACATCACCTTTTGCTCCCCAGAACTCGCCCCCACAACATCCTGGAGGGTGGTCAGAACCTTAGGCTCTGACCACCTCCCGATCATTATCACCACCAAAACCAGACTCACCCCAGCTAGTCACAAACACACATACACCAATTATAAAAGAGCTAACTGGGAAGCATTTACAAATGAGACAGAACAACACTTCACAACTCTAAACAGTACACCCATCACTAACATCAACAATGCTGTACACATACTCAATAAAACTATCCAAAACGCTGACAAGAAACACATTCCAAGAGGTAACAGAAAAAGACACAACCCCAACTTCACACCAGAAATTCAAAACCTCATCAGACAACGCGACACACTGAAACACTCCCCAGCACCCCACACACAAGACATCACACAACAAATTCAAGCACTCAACACCCAAACTAACAACAAAATACAAGAACAACAAAAACTAAATTGGAATAACTTCCTACAAACACTTGATCACAAAACAAACCCCAAAAAACTCTACAAAACACTAAACAGCATCACACTTTCCAACAGCAACACAACACAATCACATGCTGCAATCACAACAACAGACTCTACTCCTTCATGTAAACAACAAGCAAACACTCTCATCAATCACTTCTCACATGTCAGCCACCTAAAACCTCACAAAGACGACCGACGTGTCATCCGACGTAAGACAAAATTCCCCACAGACCCTGACTATACACCCTTCACCAATCACCAGACAAAGCATATCATCAACAATCTCAAGCACTCACCCGCCTGTGGCCTAGACAACATAAGCAACATACACCTCAGACACCTGGGACCACAAGGCATACAAACACTCCCTAACATATCAAACTACAGCTATTCACACAACACAATACCAGACATTTGGAAGCATGGTATCATCATCACATTCCCCAAACCCAACAAAGACCCCACGCTACCCTCCTCGCACCGCCCCATCACACTCCTTTGCTCCCCCTCCAAAGTCATGGAACGCTTAGTATTACAACTAATAGTGGTGATGGGCTGGTCTATCAGAGTGAGAACTGAGCGATCTCTGCCATACCCATAGCTTACTCTGACTGTTCCTTTTACTTATATATTTTCTAGATCTCAAGTGACGGCGTCTCTTGCGTGGATTGACCTCCTAATCTACCAAGATTGGAAGCCAAAGCGTCACATCTTTCCTTTGCCCCTCAACTTTCTCTTCATAATTGCTGAGGGGCACAGGGCCCTGGGTGGGGCTTTGGTTTCCCGGGCATTTCCGCGCCCTCCTCAGCTCCCCGCCATGGAGTGGCTTCGGTCACCCAGGCTTTATTGTGGTCAGCAGGGAGGGTTCTGTGGGGGCGCTCGGTTGTGGCCTTGGCCTTGCTCGGGCCTTGGGGCTGTTCGGCCAGGCAGCTTGGAGAAAAACAACAACTAATTACACCCGACCTACCCCTAGCTCCAACACAACATGGCTTTAGGCCACTGCACTCCACAAACACTCTTCTCACAGACCTTACACAAAGAGCTTTTGATGGCATCAACTCAGCTAGACCACCACACAGATCACTATTAGCCACACTCGACATTAGTAAAGCCTTCGATGCCATCCCACGCCACAACCTAACAAACAAAATCTACAACACAAACATGCACAACACAAAAAGGTGGCTGGCCAACTTCCTAGCAGGCAGATGTGCACACGTATCTTTTGCCGGTCAGTCATCTAAAATCAGAAACTTTCCAAACGGAGTCCCACAAGGATCCGTCCTATCGCCCGCACTCTTCAATCTGTACATGCACGATATAACTACACCCAATACTCCCCAAATAAACTTAGCCTCCTATGCAGATGACATAACACTCACATGCACACCATGACCCAAGAAGAGCAACAGATCTCCTTCAACCCTATCTCAACACACTACATGGCTGGTGCACTACAAACAGACTTAATCTAGCCCCAGCCAAATCCACCGCAACCCTGCTCACAAGCTGGACAGGTGAACACGAATACATCCCTCAACTCACCATAAACAACACACCCCTAACACATACACACACACCAAAATCCTAGGAGTAACATATGATACTCATATGACATTCAAACAGCACACCACAAACATTAAAAAGAAACTGACAACTTAACGCCCTCAGGTCACTTGCTCACACAAAATTTGGACACAACAAAGAAACTACCACCACAGTATATAAACAATACATAAGATCAGTAATGGAATACGCAAGCCCAGCCTGGGCTTCTAACCTAGCTGAAACACAGCATAAGACCTTACAGACTATTCAAAACAAAGCCCTGAAGATCATTACAGGCTGCACAGCTACTACACCCACAGATCATCTACATCAAGAAACAAAAATCCTCAAAGTCAAAGACCATCTGGACATGAGAGGCACTCAATTCCTGGCAGCAGCCTCCACAAACCAAGACCACCCACTAAACTACATGGCAACACACCCACAGACACCAAGAAATATCAAAACAACACCCACCACACGGTATCACACACAATTATTGTCCTCTCTCCCTCCCTGCCCACCCCGAACCAACTTCCAGAAGCACATCCATACTCATATCTCTCGCCAATCCATCCACTCACTCACAGACAACACGCAGCTGCATGCACGACCTCCCGAAATCCATCCTTCCGAATCCTCCCTCCCTCGCGAGGACAGTGTCCACCTGGCCAGGCTGAGATGCGGACACCATCCAGCTCTCCTGAGCTATCAGAAGAGACTGGATGACTCCGTTGCCGACGCCTGCCCGGGATGTAACACAGCACCCCATACCATTAAACACATCATAGAAGACTGCATTTCACACAACCACTTACGCCAACAACACAACCTACACTCAATGAGAGCTCTGTGGGAAAGCCCAATCGTGGCCATGGCCTTCCTCAGGGACTCGGGGCTGTTCGGCCAGGCAGCTTAGGGAACAACAACAACAACCCATGCCAGTTTACTGAAGGACTTACAGGATTGACCACTCAATTTAAGGCCCATCCGTGTCCAAGGCCTTCTATGTATCTTATTAGCACTATTTTTCTACAGTGGTGTGCAGCTAATCCATCCACTAACCTGCTTCACTCTTAGGTAAGCAGTACAGATTTATATTAGGTTTTCTCTCCTAAACAGGCTGCCGAGTCCCATCCACCCGGATTTTTATAAGGTTTTCTCCCCAAGATGGGTTGCCGCCCAAGGCTAACGAGTCGCATCTACCCATTATAATACTCAATAATAATAATCGCACTCAAGGGTCAATATAGCAATACTGTACTGTACTGTATTCATAAAAATAAGTAATAATCGTGCAGTTAGAGAAATTAAGAACAAATATGAACTGGTTTAACAGTAAAACTCAATTATACCAATTATACTTGATTATATGATGAGAATAAATAATGTTTGAGTGTATTTTTAAAAGACAAAAGAGAGGGTGAGCTATGAAGATATGTGGGTAAGCCATTCCACACTTTGACGCCATGATATGATATACTGTACAAGACTTCGACTGGACATATGTTACAGCAGGAAGCTTTAATAATTTGTTTGATCTAAGGGGATATCTTTGGTTGGCTCTACTGTATATGTAAACAAGGGGGCTGTAAAATTATGAATGGACTTGTACACAAAGAGAGCACATAAATATGTATTAAGTTCACTATACTTAAGCAATTTAAAAAAGCAGAAGGCATCGAGTGTGATCATACTTTTTTAGTCCAGCTATTGTTCTGATTGCCCTTTTCTGTGCCATAATGACTGGTTTGATATTTGCATGACAAACCGCTCCCCTAACTGTGTGGCAGTAAGTTAGATATGGATATATCGATGAAAAATTGACTGGTTTGATATTTGTCTGACAAACCGCTCCCCAAACTGTGTGGCAGTAAGTTAGATTTGGATATATCAATGAAAAATAGACAAATTGGCGGGCAATAATTGTCAATGAGATTCTAGTATGGCATAAAATTCCACATTGCTTGTTGATCTTATTCTTAATGAGATTGATATGGTTTTTTAAATTTAGTTTATTGTCTATGATTATGACAAGAAATTTAGTTTCAGTTTTTAGGACAAGGTATTTATCGTTCATCATCACTGGCAACAAAGTTTGGGGGAAGAGCTTTGGGGTAGGATGTACTGTAGTTCCCTTGTACTCACCTAATTGTACTCACCTAATTGTAGTATACAGGATTTGAGCCTAAGCTCGTGTTGTCCTGTCTCTCTCTCTCTACATTTATCCAATTTTGCTTTAAAAGTTTGGATATTTCTTGCTCCCACCACCTCCCCATCCAACTTATTCCAACACTCAATGCTTCTATACGGGAAGCTGAACTTTCTTACATCAGACTTACATATAACTTTCCTCAACTTACAATCATGACCCCTGGTTCTTCCCTCGTCCCTCACCACAAAATCTCCCTTGTCGATCTTCTCAAAACCTTTCACACACTTAAACATCATGATCATGTCACCTCTCTCTCTCCTCTCCCTCAGCATTGGCAGCTTTAGCCTCTCCAATCTCTCCTCATAAGGCAGGTCTCTAAGGCTAGCTATCATCTTAGTGGCAACTCTCTGAACTCTTTCCAGTTTTTTATTATGTTTTATAAGGTGTGGAGACCACACCACTGCTGCATACTCCAGTCTTGGTCGTATTATTGTCCCTATTATTTTTGCTAACATCTCTTCATCTAAATAATTCAGAGCTATTCTCATGTTAGTCAACACTGCATAGGTTTCACCAGTTATTTTATTTATATGCTGTTCAGGTGACAAGCTGTCTGCCACAACTACCCCTAGGTCTTTTGCTTTCACAGCTTTACTAATTATTTCATCTCCTATTTTATATCCCCAAGAAGGTCTATATTTACTTTTTCCCATCTCAAGAACCTGACACTTACTCGTGTTGAATTCCATTTTCCAAGTTTGACTCCATTCATATAACTTATCTAGGTCTCTCTGTAATTCTTCACAACTACTCCTACTTGTAATATGCTTCATTCATTTTGCATCATCAGCAAACATAGATATATATGAGCCTATTCCCATTTGAAGGTCGTTGATGAAAACCAAAAACATGATTGGGGCCAACACCGATCCTTGAGGCACTCCGCTTTTTACCCTTTTCCACGAGGAGAACTTTCCTTTTATTACTGTTCGCATTTCCCTCCCAATTAAATAGTTTTCCATCCACTTTAATAATACTCCCTCAACCCGCCCCACAGTCCTGAGCTTCCACAACAATCTCTTATGAGGCACCTTATCAAATGCCTTCTTGAAATCTAAGTAAATACAATCTACCCACCCCTCCCTCCCTTGTACAATGTCAATTACCCTATCATAGTAACTCAACAAATTTGTGGTACACGAATGACCTTTTCTGAACCCGAACTGCTTGCTTGAAATTATTTCCCTCTCCTCCAACACACCCACCCATCTTTTTCTAATAACCTTTTCACAAAGCTTGCATATAACACTCGTTAAGGATACCGGTCGATAATTTAGCGGGTCTTCTTTATTTCCACTCTTATATATTGGAGTTATATTTGCTTGTTTCCATTCTAAGGGAAGTTCCCCCTTGTTTAATGAGTGTTGAACAATATTAAAAATAGGTCTCACTAGTTGTTCAGAACATTCTCTTAATACCCATCCAGCAATGTTATCTTGGCCCATAGATTTTCTCACGTCCAATTCTTGCAACAATGATTTTAGTTCATCCTTGTTGACTTCTATCGACTCTAGTCCCTGTATCTCGTTCAATTCCACCACAGGTTCTACATAGTAATCCTCCACCACAAACACGGATGTTAATGTATCATTCATAATTTCACACATACCCAAGTGCTGTGTCTTCATATAATTGACCCTCTACCCTAAGCTTTGTTATTTTGTCCTTTATTTTTGTTTTGCCGTTGATATAACTATAGAACAGTTTGGGTTCTTTATTACATTTGTTTACTATATCTTTTTCAAAGTTCTTTTTCTCCTCTCTTATAGTCTTGACATAGTTGTTTCTAGCATTCTTATACTCATTCCATTTTTCCTCAGTGTGTCTCCTTCTCACTTTATTCCATGCAGAGTCCTTTTTGTTCTGGGCAATGTGACATCGCATGTTAAACCACTCTTTCTCCTTAGCCAGCTTTCTATCCTTAAATGTTGGTACTGTACATATTTATCTACCCCCTCCCTGTAAATGTCTAGTAACATGGTGTATTTTACCTGAATATTCTGTTCTTGCTCAATAAATGACCAATCTATATTTGCAAAGTATCCTCGTAATGATTCATAATCCGCCTTACTATAATTTAGTCTATATTCCCTATGTTCCTCCTCTCTGCCTTCCAGAAATTCCACTGTCAATTCAAATTCAATCACAGCATGATCGCTTTTTCCCATGGGACTCAAATATGTTAGGTTCTTTATTTCTTGGGGGTCTTTGGTGAATAATAAGTCGAGTCTTGATGGTTCATCACCTCCTCTAAATCTTGTATTTTCCATAACGTGTTGTGTTAATAGATACCCCATTGTTAGTTCAAGAAATTTGCTACCCCAAGTATTTTCATTTGAACCCGCATCCAAACATTCCCAATCCACCTCCCCGCAATTAAAGTCCCCTGCAAGAATAAGCCTATTTCTCCTTTTACAAATAATTTCTAACATACGCAAGGTTTCCAAAATTAATTAATTATATTCATCGTTGCTCCAAGATTTAGTCTTAGGAGGTAAATAAACTGATACAATGTCCAATTTTGACCTATCATTATCCTCAATTTCAACTGCTACCACTTCAGCAATGCTATCACCAAGTTTTAATTCTTTAGCAGTAATTTTATTATCTACCATGATCAACACTCCTCCTAGCTTTCCTAACCTGTCTCTTCTCCATGTACTGTATCCTGCACAACTAATTACTGTATATTCGTGTCTACCTCATGGTTAAGCTTAGTTTCAGTCAAACATACTACCCCGGGCCTCTCTCTCTTTACATATTCGTCAAACTCAATCTTTTTGGAAATTAACCCATCAATATTTGTATACATGAACTTAGCGTTTCCAGTATTTTCCCTATTTTTCTCGTCCCTGTGTATCGCCAGCCTTGTTTACACTACGCGGAGTGGCGTCGGACGCTTGCCATCTTGTTCCCGGCTATTTTGACTGACTTTGGATACAATAATATGTTGAGGGGGGGCTTTGCCCCCCCCCCCCCATGACATATTGTCATCATCATATATATTGCCAGCAGGGGGCAAATAACTGAAAAAATCGCCGTCAAAATAGACGCGAACTTAACCACGGCAATCGACAAATGTTAACATGACAGCAGCGGCGTCAGACGCTTGCAGTCAAGTTCCCATCTATTTTGAATGCCATTAGACACAATAATATGTTAAGGGGGGGGGGGGGCTTTGCCCCCCTCACCCCCCCCCATGACATTTTGTCATCATATATATTGCCAGCAGGGGGCAAATAACAGAAAAAAATCGCCGTCAAATTAGATGCGAAGTTAACCGCGGCGATCGCCCTATGTAAACATGATGACTGTACGCCCGGGAACTACATCCATCCCGAGCTTTGTTACGGTTGAATATTATAAAGTGGGTCTTGTCTAAGTTCACAGTAAGTTTGTTACATGCTATCCAACCATGAATTATAGCAAGATCTCTGTTTGTGTTTCGTATGATTTCATTCACATCGCTACCTGATCTATAAAAATTGCTGTCATCAACATACATAAGGAAATTTAAGTAGGAGCTCGTTCTAACAATATCATTGATATATAGTATAAAATTAAAATGTAAAACTTGCAAACTAAACAAACCAAATTTGGGACAAGGACAATATAAAGTCAAATTAAATTATCAAAATCGCTATGTGGAAACAACGCTTACTAAAATGAAAATTATTAAATAAAAGAACACAATCCACCACATAGGGTGTACATTACTACATGAGCAAGTTAATCTGTTTCCCAAGCAAACTAATCACACATATAACAACGCACTATCGTCACGTTAAAGGAAGTAGTCAAGTTTGGGAAGTCCGGGACGTTCTGGCAAATTTTACTAAACTCTGCATGAATAAAGAAACTAAATGTTAAATGTCAAAATATTATTTAAAATCAAATTTGCAACATGACAAGACATTAACAATAGTACAAAATACAAATATTGATAAGATATCTATACTATTACAAAATATATATAAAATACAGTACAGCACTCACTAACGATAGTGCTATCGGGTAGGTACCTGTAAGCATAGCATGCCTCAAGTGACCCCTATCAATAACTACCCTACAAATAACCTACATTTATAGCACAAATAAACTAAGGAAATCGCAAAAGTAAGCAATTGATACTATCGACAATGAATACATATAATATAAAGACAAATAATTTCAAAATATGAAGTAACAACAGATTTAAACAAAGAGTACTCTTTTAACAAGAACAATAAATTTAAAAAATCATCAATATTAATAATAGAAAAAGAAAAAGATAAACAATAAATACAGACAAAAAACAATAAATACAGACAAAAAGTAAGCAGAGGTTATACAAGAAACTTCAAGTTAAAAATGCTTGATTAAAATTATTGATGTCAAATTTTAGAATAGTCACAATAATTGACCCTAAAAAGATTAAATTTATGGAACAATTTACTTGCCTCAAAACCTCTGTCCACTAAGAGTCTGTATAGTAACCTAGCTCTAGCCCAAAAGTCATCTATTTTAGTGCAGATTTTACAAAATCTTATTAATTGGGAATAAAAACAATTATAAGTTATTTTACTATCGATATTACTACTAGGGAAAGGAAAGTTTATTACGTTAAAATTAAAATCATCAACTTTGTGATATACTTTAAGTATGCACTGTTCATTAACAATCTCTATATTTATATCAAGAAAATTTTCAACTTTATAATTTACGTTACATTGTGTGAGGGGAATAGAATTAGGGTAAATAAGTTTAGCAACTTGATTAAAATTTAACAAATTGCAAACAAGAATATCATCAATATATCTACTATTATTACTTAACAGTTTAGCAAGTGCTAATTTTTCTGGGATTTTATTTTTCTTGCTACTGTCAACTAAGTCTTTTATATATTTAAATTCTAAAGCAAGCAAGAATAAGTCTGCAATTAAAGGGCTAGCATTTCCGCCCATAGGAATTCCTAATATTTGTTTGAAAATGTACGGGCCGAATCTAACATAAGTATTGAAAAGGAGGAATTTAAGGGCATCTTTAAGTTTAGTTCTATCAAAATATACAGAACTAGTGGGAGTAGAGCTAAGTGATGCATTATTAAAATATGTATTTACCTAATTGTATTTACCTAATTGTATAAACATTTATGAAATAATTACTATTCCTAACGAACCTGTCAAAGTGCAAATCTATAATAAAGCAAAGCTCTGAATATACTAAATCTAAAGGCAAATTGGTATACAAAGTTGAAAAGTCGAAGCTATGTACCGAGGTAACTTTCGGCATGGTATTTATTTTATCAATAACTTCTAACGAATTGTCAACACTCCAATAATAGTTAATGCCAGTTCTTCTCATGATGGTATTACAATATCTTTTATGAGTACTTTTAATGTATTTTAAGCAATTTACGACTTGTTCTGATAGAGTTTTAGTGGTAGCAAATTTTGCTCCGGCAATAAAGCGATATTTATAAGGTCTTTTATGAAATTTAGGTAACATGTATAATTTTGCAATGCACTTGTTCTTATCAGAAAGTTTAATATCAAATGTTATATTTTTCTTAGTATGTTCATCGATTAAGTTATCAATATTCAAATTATTTTGAATTTCATAAACAGAATTACCGCAAATATTTTTACGTAATATGTTACCCTTAACCCTCCAGCCCCGGCTATGTATTATATATATTCCTCGAAAACCGGGTGTTTTGGCCGAAAAACGTCTAGGCTAGGCTACCGTATATTCGTTAATCAGACTGCTTCCCGCATTCCCGCACATCCCCAAGCGTAGCTGTGTTATTTACCTGTAGAATGGCATTAAGTAGAGCTCTCTAAGTCAACTGGTTGAGCTGTGATGATGATTTCATTGGAGATAACTTTATGGCCAAAACAGCCACTTTACACCACTTTTCGATACTTAACAACAACATACAGGCACACACGAACAAGCGACGCTCTCCTTCTTGTGGCCGGAGATGCGGAGCGTCGGTCCTGCCGGCTGTTGTTTACATGCGTCGGACCGACGCCTCGCACACCAAGCTCACAGGCTTTGACGTCATGGGTGTTTAAGAGCCCTTCCGGGTAGCTCGTGTATGCTTTTTTATGGGCGTTCAAGAGCCCTTCCGGGAACAGAGGGTTAATACCTAATTCTTTTTTCATGTTTTCAAGATAATTTTTTTTACATGTGAAGCTATAATTATTGCTGGCTTTATCTACTGTAGTGATTACAAAATGTTTATGTAAATTTATTAAATCAGATTTAAGCTTATTATAATTATAGTCTATAAAATCTGAAAGATTAAATTAATTTTTAAGCGAGAAATTTTTATTTCTAATTAACTTAATTAATAATTTAGACCATGCTTCTAGTTCTCTCGCATCGCAGCACGCAATTTTTAACAATTTATCTTTTAATTTATTGACTGAAAAAACAATATCTTTTAAAATTATGTCCCATGTTACTTTATTACTCCCTATTCTAAATTTAAACCCTTTACGACATAGCTCCGCTAATTTGTCGTTTGCAAAATGTTTAACTAGTTCTACATCACCTGTTAATATGTGACATATCGGACTATAAATTAACTTTGCTAGTGCATCACGTCTGCTAGCTGGCATATCCAGGACTCTTTCACACACGCATTTATTATTATTGAAAATATCATTATCTGAAAGATTTCCTAAAACTTTATTATAATTACAAATAATAGACCCAACAGGTCGTTCATATGAATACACTATTAATGGTTTGAAATCTTTACAACCATCTGGTAACATGGACTTAACTTTCTTTGAATTAATAAGACTGTTAACATTAATTTTGTCTAAAATTTTAGAGGAATAATTTAAAGTGGACATGACTTTATCTTTAATACGGTTATCTTTGGATTTCTTAGAATTAGCTCTAATATATCCCATAAAAGCAAAGACTATATTCTTAAATTTATTTGTGAAATTATGTTTATTGTTTAGAATATTTTCTATAAAAGGAGTAAAACTTTTCTTTTGTAGGCCTTTCAATGAATCTTTTAATTTTTTAATTCCGAAATTTCGATATAATGAATATAAATTATTAACAATAATTTTAATATCAGACCTGTTTTTCTTTTTATTAAATGTATTTAGTCTTCTATTACCGTGTCTACCAGGTCTTCTGTTTAAAACAGGGAAGTTAAAATATGGGTTATTAAAATAATTTTTTAATAAATCTTTATACAAAATGTTGCCTACATTTTGTATTTGATTGTTAAGCCCAAATGGATAGATGGTCATTAATTTTCCAAAGTAGAGGACCCAAAAGGGACCCCTGAGGTACACCACATGTTATGTTTAAATGAGAAGAGTCAGAGTTTTGGTAAGCAACATATTGGGGATGGATGTAGATTCTGGGCGTACGGTCGTCATGTTTACATAGGGCGATCGCCGCGGTTAACTTCGCGTCTATTTTTACGGCGATTTTTTTCGGTTATTTGCCCCTTGCTGGCAATGGGATGGATGTAGTTACCGGGTGTACCACTACCGACATACAACATAAATCATCTATAAATACTTATAATAAAATAAATACCAGTACTTATAAATCTATAATACTAGGTTAGGTTAGGTTAGGTTGTTTGGTTAGGGTAATGTATTTTTTTATCCAAAGGCAGTCAATATAGACGGGAACATGATGGTGAGCGTAGTGTAAACAAGACAGGCGGTACACCCAGTAACTACATTCTTGCCCTGGCAATATATATGATGATGACATTATGTCATGGGGGGGTGAGGGCAACATATTATTGTATCCAATGGCATTCAAAATAGACGGGAACAAGATTGCAAGCGTCCGACACCTCCCCCGCCATGTTTATATTTGTCGATCGCCGCGGTTAAGTTCGCATATATTTTGACGGCGATTTTTTTCTCGGTTATTTGCCCCCTGCTGGCAGTATATATGATGATGACAATATGTCATGGGGGGGGGGGTCAAAGCCCCCCCTCAACATATTATTGTATATAAAGACAGTCAAAATAGAAGGGAACATGATAGCAAGCGTCCACCCCGGCTCCCCGTATTGTAAACAAGGCTGGCAGTATGCCCGAATTCTACATTCTACCCACATATTGTTTTCTATTACACAGGTATGAATGAAACCACTTACTGTATTAGCAACTCCCCTAATGCCATAATGATTAAGTTTCTTAATAAGTATGGAATGGTCTACTGTATCGAATGCTTTCGAGAAATCAACACATACAGCAGGAGTAAATTCATTTTTATCAAAGGCCCTCTATATGTGACTGGCTAGATTGATTACAGCACTTTCACTTATGTTTTCTGAAGCCAAACTGGGATTCGAATAATATCTGAAGTTCAGTGAGGTATGTTTCAAGTCTGTTGTATACAATTTTTTCCAGTATTTTACTAATAGTTGGCAGTACAGAAATGGGTCGATAATTGCTAATGTCATTCTTTGTGCCAGATTTAAATATAGGTGTAACCTTTGCTGCTTTTAATTTGTCTGGAAATACACCAGAACTTAAAGAACAGTTACATAAATAGAGTAAAATAGGGCAAATTTTAGGCGAAATAGCCTTGATGATAGAGGCCGGTATCTGATCGTATCCTTGGGAACTTGTTTTTTTAGCCGAGTGATCACTGACAGGGCTGAGCGTCAAACTTGAATCGAGGTTAGTTCCTAGGAAATCATTAAAGTTTACTTGGGTACTAGGTATTTTGTCAGAAATTTTGTTGCAATAACCCCCATTTCAAATGCAATTACTGTACTGTATCTCAAAACTATGTTTTGGCGCATCCGACCTACTGCTGCTGGACCCCTCAAATAAGGGTGGAAGCAAGAAAGCCGGCCATCTTGAATCAGTGGAGATATATTTTTGGTAGCATTCAAGGAGACTACAGCAGGACTTACCTCTGACCGGGTATAGGCTATCCTAGTGTTTACTATACCCCTTTGAAAGGACATTAGCCTAACCTATCCTAGTATTATGGGTGGGAGCTGCCGCCCCCACACCCCCGCTGTTTGACATCTTTGACTTAGATTGTTGGTGTATTTGTCTTTGAAGTGGGTATGTTTTCTATTTGTCGATAACGAAAATCCTCCATGCCGACTATATGGAGAATCTATTGGTGCCTTTTTTCCCTAATTGTTTCTCATAACGCTGCAGTAGTGTCGTTTAAAATAACATATATTTTTTGTTTTACTTTTCCGCCATATTTTTAGTATTTTGTCATCCTCTGTATCAATGCCTGCGGGGTTCTTGGGTCGGCAGCACCCAGGTTAGGTTAATGACAAAACGGGCCTATGGATTTCGGAGGACATGTCTTAACAGTGGACAATGGGTAAACACTAATTTCTGGTGGTAATGACACACATCACACATAGGAATGATGTCAGGATGCCTGAATTGGAGGATAATTTTTTTAAAGTAATCTTGACCCTAGGCCAAATGAGTGTCAAAATCACATAAATCACATAAAAAAGGCCAGAAAAACTTTATCAATAAAAATTGTAACTCTGCACTTATAAATATTTACCATAAATTGCACATCACTGTGTCCCTAAACTACACAGTAAAATAGGTAAGGAAGCCTGAGCGGGTTGCCGGCTTAGTCAGCCATGGTGTCTTCTGTCAGATGGTCTCACACGTCCTTCGATTTTGTGTGTGTGTATGTGACATCTTTCTCACACGCCAGCGTGAATCGAACTGGCGATAATGGTTAAAAAGGCCGGTCATCTTGAATCAGTGGAGATCTTTCTCACACGCCAGCGTGAAACGAGCTGGCGATAATGGTAAAAAAAAGCCGGTCATCTTGAATCAGTGGAGAACTAATGTTTTCAGTTTTCCACTATTTTTAGTACTGTATTTTGTCACCCTCTACATCAATACGGGGGTCTGCGGGCAGCAGCCCCCAGATTAGGTTTGGGGAATGACAATACAGTACATGGTTTTGGGGGAGCATGTATAATATTGCTAAATACCTGTAATAGGTAAAAATGCATTTGCAGAAGGAAATACATCTTAAAACACAATAATCATTAAAGGGCATAGCGTATGTGGTCAGCTATCCTCATTATCATAAATGTTAGTGTACAGTATACCTCTTATGTGCAATAATAGTCGTCAGAATTTCTAAAAAATTTAAATATAAATAAATTAGTGTTTTGGACAGTGGTGGCGAGAGGCATTTCCGAGCCCCTCGTGACGTTTAGAAGGGCATTGGGGTACCCATAGAATAACACAATCGGTCAAAGAGTTTCAGGAGTCAGGTCACTGGCCACCATTTTGATTCTCAGTATCTCAGTTAAGTACTCCAAGCTGTGAAAGCAGTTACAAAGATGGACAAATATCTAAAATAGGGGTATGAGAAATTGTACGAGCAGCATAAGTTTAATAATGAAATGTAGAAATAATGGCAAGCTATCGAATAATGCACTGTGAAAGTGAAAAATAAAGATGGAATATTTTGACATGTAGGCTGTACGCTGTTGTAGTACAGTAAACCCCTGCCCTTTCGGAATTCCAAGACTTTCGGACTACATTTAACTTCGGACTAATGGTTCAGCCTTTCGGATTTGTCCGAAAGGCTGAGAAAAATTAAATTGCATTCGGACTTAAGAGCCGAGTTTCGGACTTGTCTGGTTAGGTGAATGTGTGTTCGGACTTCTAAATTTTGGACATTATTTCAGCCAGCTGAAGTGTGAAGTTCGGACTCGGCCCTTTTGGACTTTTGACACTTTCGGACAGTTTCCCCCGATTAGTCCGAAAGGGCGGGGGTTTACTATACAAAAGTACCTGTCTACCGTTAGAATAAATATTAGTGTTGCCATATGGATAGAGCTGCCAATACGTATTTATTTATGATTAACGATACCAAAATATGAATAATTGTATTGATAGATAATTTAGGAAATTAGGATAGACAATTTTGGCAAGAGTTGTGTTATCGGGCGTATCACCTACCTCTGACCAGGTATATCCTAGTGTTTACTATACCCCTTTGAAAGGACATTAGCCTAACCAAACAACCTTACCTAACCTATCCTAGTATTATGGGTGGGGCTGCCGCCCCCACACCCCCGCTGTTTGACATCAACTTACGTGTTTGGACGGCGTACGCCCGGTAACACAAGTCATTCCACAATTTTGGTCAATATGTAGGAAATGCAACAATATAGGTAGCCTAACAATTTACAAGAGACTGAAACTACACGTATGTGTGGAACACTCCGTCTTAAAATTTTAAGTACAGTACTGTATGTATGTACTGTATAATTTACAAATTTCGGACAATATAAATATCTTTTAATTAAATTCATATACCGGTATCAATTTTATCGTGGCCTATAGGTTTCTTATACCATGTATTTCATTCCTATATGTGTCTAAATGCCCGTAAAAATGTATTACTGATCCTGAAAAAAAGACAAAAATCCTCTATATCGACTACCTCGCAAGAGGCGGGTGGCTTTGTTTACATCCGCCGCGAGTGTAGCCTCGCCGTCTCGCGTTGGGGAAAATTTGGCTTTTGCCCCCTACTGTTTAAATATATACAGTATGAGGATTTCAATAAATCCTGGGGGGGGGGTGAGGCTTGCCCCCCCCCCCCCATAACATATTTTGTATCCCACGGCAAACGGTTATGGCCAAATAGTTATTTTTCGCAAGTGGAGGGGCGTGTTATTTTAGCAAGCGTTGTTTCCACATAGCGATTTTGACATGTTGTTTTGACTTTATATTGTCTTTGTCCCAGTTTTGGTTTGACTTTGTTTGCAAGTTTTACATTTTAATTTAGATTGTTGTTTAATGGGTAAATATGCATTTCCTAGTATTATCACACATCAAAACACCCTAAAACTCAACTAAACTCAACAACTCTAAACTAGATAAAAAACAATATTTTTTTTTTGGCAAGAATGTAGTTACCGGGTACAGTATACCGCCCACCTTGTTTACACTATGTGGATGCCTTTGGATATAAAAATACATTAGCCTAACCAAACAACCTAACATAACATAACCTAGTATTTACCTAATTGTAGTTTACAGGAGTTGAGCTAAGCTCGTGTTGTCCCGTCTCTCAGTCTACTTTTTATCCAATTTTTTCTTGAAAATATGGATGTTCCTTGCCCCTACCACCTCCTCCTCCAGCCCATTCCATTTGTCAATACATCTATAGGGGAAGCTAAACTTCCTGATATCGTTCTTGCAGGTAGGTCTTTTTACTTTGTAGCTGTGGCCTCTAGTTATTCCTCCCTATCCAGCCTCTCCAGCCCCCGGGTACATTTGTACATCATTATCATGTCTCCCCTCTCTCTCCTCTCTTTTAGACTCGGTAGATTTAATTTGTCTAGCTTCCCTTCATATGGCAGTTCTCTGAGACTTGGAACAAAAATAGTGACTGCTCTCTGGATTCTTTCTAACTTGTGAATATGCTTCTTTAGATGCTGGGACCACACCACTGCTGCATACTCCAATCTTGGTCTAATCATACTCTTCATAATTTTCGCTACCATGGTCTCATCCAAGTACAGTAGTTCAGAGCAACTTTCATATTCCCGGCCATTGCATACATTCCGCTAAAGAGCTTGTTAATATGTTTCTCTGGCGACAAATTATCTTGTATAATCAACCCTAATTCTTTTTCTTTTTCGGCCTTGCTAATTATATTATCTCCCATCCTGTACTCCCAATTTGGTCTATTCACACTTCTTCCCATATTTAACACATGGCATTTACTTATATTAAATTTCATTTTCCACTTGGTGCTCCATTCGTATATTTTATCTAAATCCCCTTGCAGCTCCTCACAACTACTTTTATTTGTTATTTGTCTCATAATTTTTACGTCATCTGCAAACATTGACATGTAAGAGTTTATGCCTATCGGCAGGTCATTCACGTACATAAGGAACATGAGAGGTGCCAACACAGATCCCTGCGACACACCACTCTCAACTTTCCGCCACGATGAGTAAGTTCCTCTAATGTTGGTCCTCATTTCCCTATCTGTTAAATAGCTCTCCATCCATTTCAGCAAACTCCCCCTGACACATCCTAGCGTCTCAAGCTTAGATAACAATCTCTTATGTGGTACCTTATCGAATGCTTTGGAAAGGTCTAAGTAGACGCAGTCCACCCATCCGCCTCTTTCTTGGAGTACATCTATCACCCTACTGTAATAACATAGCAAACTGGTAACACAAGATGTCCCTTCTCTGAATCCAAATTGCTTTGGGGTTATTATCTTCTTTCTCTCCAACATTTTCATCCATCTCTTCCTAATTAGCTTTTCACAAATCTTGCATACAATACTAGTAAGTGAAACTGGTCTATAGTTTAGAGGGTCCTCAGGGTTTCCATTCTTGTATATCGGAATGATATTAGCTCTTTTCCATTCAACAGGAACCTGTCCTTTATCTAAGGAAGCTTGAATTATGTCCCTCACTGGCTCCACTAATTGCTCTGCACACTCCTTTAAAACCCAGGCAGACACTTCATCCGGTCCCATAGCTTTCCTTACTTCAAGTCCTCTCATCGCAGATAACAGCTCATCTCTAGTTATTTCAATCTTACTAAGACCACTCTCCAGTACTCCCGCCTGTCGTTCGTCAAAACCTTCCTCTCTAGTAAAAACTGACCCCAATTTGTTATTCATTACCTCACACGTGTCCGATACATTTTCATACGTCCTAGCATCAACTCTTAATTTAGTAATTTGTTTCTTTACCTTCAACTTACTGTTTATATATTTATAAAATAATCTAGGGTCACTTTCACATTTATTTACTATGTTCTTCTCATAGTTCATTTTAACTTGCCTAATTATGTTAACATATCTATTCCTCTCCTGTTTATATTTATTCCGATTACTCTCAGTGTTCCTTCTTCTTAATCTAGCCCAAGCTGCATCATGCCTACCCAAAGCTCTTTTGCATTTCAAATTAAACCAATCTTTCTGCTTAGTAAAATTTCCAGTTTTATATCTTGGGACAAACAGATTGGTTCCTACTCTATAAATTTCGAGGAATCTACTATATTTACCTTGTACGTCCCGTTCCTTCAAAATAAGATCCCAATCTACTCCCTCTAAATATCTTTTCAAGGATACATAATCAGCTTTACTATAATTTAATCTGTCATTTATGTAGCTATTGTCTAATCTATTGGCATTACTCGAGGTCAACTTCCATTTTAGTAATAGGTGATCACTTTTACCTACAGGACATAGATAGTTTATATCACTAATTTCGTGAGGATCTTTTGTAAAAATCAGATCGAGTTTAGAAGGTTCGTTATTACCCCTCATTCTTGTATTTTCCTTCACATGTTGTGCAAGTACATTTTCCGTAACCAACTCCACTAGCCGACTTCCCCAAGATCTCTGATTTGGCCCTGCATCTCCCGATTCCCAATCAACCTCACTACAGTACAGTTGAAATCTCCTACCAAGATCAATCGATTCTTCCTTAAAAGCAATCTTCTCAACGACTGAATCATATCCTCTACCATCTCCCTCCATGCTCTGGTCTTTGGTGGCATGTAAGCTACTGCTATGTCTAGCTTTTTTCCTTCTATATCATTGTGTTCAACTGCCATTATTTCTGCCTTGTCATTATTTAACTCCACGTGCTTTGCTGTCATAGGGTTCTTAACTAATACTGCCACTCCACCTCCCCTTTTACCCTTTCTATCATTTCTCCATATATTATATCCTTCACTAAACACTATGTTGCTGTCAAAGTCCTGGTTCAGCTTTGTCTCTGTCAAACAGACTATCTGTGGTTGATCTTTTCTTAATATATTATCTAACTCTAGCTTTTTACTGTTTATTCCATCTACAGTATATTAGTGTAGTAGCACAGTATATTTGAATCCACCTCCTTGTTTCTCTTCCCTCTCTGCCTCCTACCAGGTTCACCTCCTCCTCCATCCCTTCCCTGACCCAGTTCCACCTCCCCCGCTAATTCTATTCTCCTCCCCCCTCTCTCTCCCTCTGTTCCACCCTCTCCACCACATCCTGGCTCTCTCTCCGGTCCCCTGCTCCCTGCATTATCTCTCGCTCCGTCTCCTTGCTTTGACTTCGTACTTGTCTCTCTCCCTATCACTCCTCTTACTTTCGGTTCTTGGTGGCTCCTGATGTACCACTTCCTTACTTGCCCTTCCCTTATTCTCCAAAAAAAATTCTTCTTTTGCTCTTCAGACAACTTTCCATTCTCTTCATCAGCCTTAGCTTGGAGTTCCCTTAACTGTTCTCGTTCTTCTACACTTAGGTCCTTTTTTACCTTTATATGATTCAGCTCTGTCGAATTTAATTTCCAGCTCACATTCGCTACTGCTTCTGCTGTTGATCTAAACTTTAGTTCCACTCTTAGTGGTCTCATCTCGCCCTTCTTATATATTCCTAACCTTCTCACCTCCTCCAGTTCTTTTACCCATCCATAACCCTCGTCTAAGTAATCCAGTATCCCCTTGACTTTCACAACATCCCTTTCCTTTCTTACCTTCATATCTGCCAGGTGCTCTTCCACATCTCCAAAGATTACTACACACTTACCTCTATCTATTGTCTCTCTCACTACCTTCTCTTTCTTCTTTAAAACTTGCACTACATTTTTTTCAAACTCTTTCTTTTCCTTTTCTCTCTCTTCCTTCTGCTCCTTCACAATTTCTTCAAGGGCTACCATCGTGGCACTCTCTACCCTTGTCCACTCATTTTTTACCTCACTAATTCCTTTTACTTCCTCACTCAGGTGGCCCTCATATTCCTTAAGCTGAGCCTTGAGTGCCACATTTTCTGCCGCTAACTCGTCTACTCTGGCCATCACTGCCTCTAGGCTGTCACTTACTGGCCTAGGCCTATCCACCCCGCTAGTAACGCCACACATATCGGACAAAACTTCTACTTTAGCCCCTAACTCCTTCCTCCAATTTTCCATCACTCCCCTCCATCTCACAAGACCCATCAATTGTTTTTTCATACTTGCCAACTGATCATCCTTGTCCTCGGTGATAAAGCCTTCAAATTCATATTCCTCCTCATCCCCAGCTAGGCTTTCACGCCTTCCCGCCATCGCGAGGTGGTCGTCTGCCAGCCTAAAAACAACAATCGCCCCACTATCCTATCTCAGTCCAGGAACTGTTTTACTTAATCCATATTTTCTATTACTTGGAATATCCAATTACATCTGAATTGCTCATAAAACACCTAATTACTTATTGAAATGCACATATAAATTTCCGGGACAACACTTAGACACTCCTATCAACTTCACACAAGGTAACTCATTATCGGAGAGCAGCTGCGAGGTGTTGACAGCTCGGAGGTCGGAGGAGGAGTATTCATGCAGTAATGACAGGGGGCAAATAGCAGAAAATATAGCGTCGAAATAGACTGGAACGTAAGTGCGAGCGCACAACATGACAACCGTACACCCGGAAACTACATCCTTCCCAAAAAAAAAAATTAGCAATTTAATTACAAGATCTTTTATTGACCCAAATTTTTAGTACAGTAAACCCCCGATATTTCGGACTCTTTTTACTCGGAAACCCTCACTGCTCGGAATGGCATCGGCCTCTCGGAAATGTCCCTGTAGGCTATATCTCGGAAATTTCCAAGTTGGACGGGATTTGTGTCCGGTTTACAATGCTCTCTCACTCGGTTTTAAGTGATTTTAGGATGAATTGAAACCTGTGCCTTTTAACCCTTGTCTAGCGGGGTGTTTTGGGCATATTCAGGCCCTCCTGAATGATCAATCAAGTATCTGCATGAAAAGAAATTTATTCAGCAAAAGCTAGGCACTAAAAGCTTCAAAATGAGACCAGAACGAGCTACGTAGCACTCGTGGTTCTCTTGCAGTGGTGCCACGAACATGGGAGTTTAGCGTATAGCGGTATATTTTTCCCAGCTATGCTCACTACTGGCTACACTGTCGGCCTCTCGAGAACACAGGGAACATGAGTTAATGGGCGGCGGTAAGCCCTGGGAGTCGGCTGTCTGGCCCGCTGCACTCTACTTTAACCCTCCAGCCCCGGCTATGTATTATATATATATTCCTCGAAACCCGGGTGTTTTGGCCGAAAAACGTCTAGGCTAGGCTACCGTATATTCGTTAATCAGACTGCTTCCCGCACATCCCCAAGCGTAGCTGTGTTATTTACCTGTAGAATGGCATTAAGTAGAGCTCTCTAAGTCAACTGGTTGAGCTGTGATGATGATTTCATTGGAGATAACTTTATGGCCAAAACAGCCACTTTACACCACTTTTCGATACTTAACAACAACATACAGGCACACACGAACAAGCGACGCTCTCCTTCTTGTGGCCGGAGATGCGGGGTGTCGGTCCAGCCGGCTGTTGTTTACATGCGTCGGACCGACGCCTCGCACACGAAGCTCACAGGCTTTCAACCACTGGGCGTTCAAGAGGCCTTCCGGGTACCTGTTATATGCTTTTTTATGGGCGTTCAAGAGCCCTTCCGTGGTGAGAGGGTTAACCCTTTAAAAGCGTTAATAATGCTCCTAACTTGCTACAAATTGGTGCACGACTTAAGTCGAGCGCCGCCAATAAGGGGTTAAGTATTGTGTTAATATTAATTACTATGTACTGTACTGTCCCTGAAAACATAATAAGGGTCGTATTTGCCATTAACCCTCTCACCACGGAAGGCCTCTTGAACGCCCATAAAAAAACATATAACAGCTGCCCGGAAGGCCTCTTGAACGCCCAGTGGGTTGAAAGCCTGTGAGCTTCGTGTGCGAGACGTCGGTCCGACGCATGTAAACAACAGCCGGCTGGACCGAAGCCCCCCATCTCCGGCCACAAGAAGGAGAGCGTCGCTTGTTCGTGTGTGCCTGTATGTTGTTGTTAAGTATCGAAAAGTGGTGTAAAGTGGCTGTTTTGGCCATAAAGTTATCATCATCACAGCTCAACCAGTTGACTTAGAGAGCTCTACTTAATGCCATTCTACAGGTAAATAACACGGCTACGCTTGGGGATGCGCGGGAATGCGGGAAGCAGTCTGATTAACGAATATACGGTAGCCTAGCCTAGACGTTTTTTGGCCAAAACACCCGGGTTTCGAGGAATATATATATAATACACAGCCGGGGTTGGAGGGTTAATATGATTAATTTCACATGATAAAAAAAAAAAAAAAAAAAAATCTCTTAATTTTCTCTTGTGGCGCGGACTTTTCCCTCTCTTAACACTAGATTAGCGGGCTAGCGGTTTATTTATATGTACCGCCCAGCGGGGTGTTTTTAGCCAAAATAGGGCTGTTTACGTGATCATTTTCATGCCTAAATAAGACCCAGAGCGTAAAACAAGTATCTATCCCTGAAAGGGCATAAACAGAGCTTTCCAATGACACCATAACAATCCTTTTATGACGGCTAGTTTTCTTGCAACAACCGCGCAACGCGAGTGCAAAAAGCATGTAATTCGGTACTTTCCCCATTAAATTCAGTATGTAGCGAGTGAGAGAGGGAGGGAGGAGGTGGGATTCGTGTCAGTAGGTTCGCCGCGGTGGTCTGGAGCAGTCATACGCTCGCTACTCTCCTGCCACCACTTGTCTCTCTCTCTCAGCAACATTACGTGCTGAAATTGCCACACGACCTATGTCGCGCGCCGCCAGATAGTCCAGATTTATTTAACTCGACTTATGTTGCGCACCGATAGTTAGGGGTTAAGTCGGACTTCAAACATCTCGGAAAATTGGCTTTCTCGGAAGTGGTCTCCCCCCCAATTAGTCCGAGATAGCGAGGGTTTACTGTATCAGTTTTGGATTCCTATTATCATATGCTTCATTGCTAGCCTATATATTTGTTATCCTCTGGGAAAAAAAAAAGTCTTGGGATTTTTTTTTTTTTTTTATCATTAACCTAACCAAAAAAACAAACCAAACCTAACCTAATAGCCCCCAAATACATTTAGGTTAGGTTATGTCTTTTGAATAATGAAAAAAAAAAAAATCCGCCCAAGATTATCCGCCTAGCAATATAGCATATGATGATAGGAACCCAAAACTACCATTAGAAATTTGGGAAAAATGTTATTTTAATACCACAAATTTTCCGAGTGTTTTTCATAAACAAAATTGGTCATTTGCATCAATATATAGTGTTTGTAATTAATTAGAAATCTCGGGAAAACCTATTTTCCCCATTAGGCCTATCGATCGATGTTGAGACACGCTCGCTCCCCGATAGTGATTTGAAAAGACATTAGCCTAACCTAACAACCTTACCTAGTATTATGGGTGGGGGCTGCCGCCCCCACACCCGCGCTGGTTGAGTACTAATCCCTTAATAAAAAAAAAAAAATTGGCTGTCGATTATACGAATGTGAAAGAAAGTCGATGAAGTCTATGGTGTTTACTCTGCAATCTTCAGCTTGATTGTACATTGATAACGGGAAAGTACCGTATTGACAACCTTGTTACGAAAATTAAATTTTAGTACCATACTTTTATATTAGGTTTTTCCGAGGGTTCAACACATTTTCATATGATCTTTAGAGCTATCGATGACTGAAAGTACCGTATTGACAACCTTGTTACGAAAAAGACATTTTAGCACCATATTTTTTTATTAGGTTTTGCCGAGGGTTAAAACAAATTTTCTTATGATCTTTAGAGCATATAGATTCATTATTTATCTTCAAATATATCAACAAAATGTGTGGTAGCCTATTAATAACATTAAACCGAAATTTGTTACCTATATTGATGCGTCTCCTACATATTTACCCTCAAAGGCCTCGGTCCTTAATCCTTAGTATATAAAACCATGGTACTGTATATCAAAGAAACCATGGTACTGTATATCAAAGAAACCATGGTACTGTATATCAAAGAAACCATGGTACTGTATATCAAAGAAACCATGGTACTGTATATCAAAGAAACCATGGTACTGTATATCAAAGAAACCATGGTACTGTATATCAAAGAAACCATGGTACTGTATATCAAAGAAACCATGGTACTGTATATCAAAGAAACCATGGTACTGTATATCAAAGAAACCATGGTACTGTATATCAAAGAAACCATGGTACTGTATATCAAAGAAACCATGGTACTGTATATCAAAGAAACCATGGTACTGTATATCAAAGAAACCATGGTACTGTATATCAAAGAAACCATGGTACTGTATATCAAAGAAACCATGGTACTGTATATCAAAGAAACCATGGTACTGTATATCAAAGAAACCATGGTACTGTATATCAAAGAAACCATGGTACTGTATATCAAAGAAACCATGGTACTGTATATCAAAGAAACCATGGTACTGTATATCAAAGAAACCATGGTACTGTATATCAAAGAAACCATGGTACTGTATATCAAAGAAACCATGGTACTGTATATCAAAGAAACCATGGTACTGTATATCAAAGAAACCATGGTACTGTATATCAAAGAAACCATGGTACTGTATATCAAAGAAACCATGGTACTGTATATCAAAGAAACCATGGTACTGTATATCAAAGAAACCATGGTACTGTATATCAAAGAAACCATGGTACTGTATATCAAAGAAACCATGAAAATAAATAAAAGCAAATTAGCCTTATGCTTAAATAGATTTGGAGCCACAGCTCGAAATTCCTCAAATTTTACTGAAACACACTTGCACGATCTAAAATACATCGATGAAGTCGGGGGCAACACCTTTGTTACGGTGCCATATTGACCGTAAGATGTGCTCCCACGGCCCCGCCATTGTTATTGTGGGCGCGTCACCATCTACAATTACGGTTTTCACAGTTTCTTATTTCACATAGGCTAGGCTATAATGAATTTGCGCCGGTAATGAGTCTAGGCTAATGACATAGCCTAGGCCTAGCCTATGTAGCAAGCAAGTAGGCCTATTCTTTAGGACAGCTAGAAAACACAAACATGGATGGGGCCCGTAGGCTATGCGGGCTGTCTTCAATTCTTACCAAAATGAATACCAGAAACCCAAATATCTCTATTATAGCCAAGGCTATAGGCTAAATAGGCCTAGTTACATTTAAAAAACGCAAATCATCGAAGTTGTTGCCGTAAACAATTTTTAAAAGTGGCGCTAGGCTCCCTTGCAAATACCCAATGTAAAGTCAGTGAAAATATGTTAGCCTAAAACAGACCCGCCGGATGCGGAAATAACTTGAGCCGACCTTGCCAAGTGAGATATCTTTCTTGGTGACACTGGTAGAGTGTTCGCCTCATAGCCCAAGTGTCCCGAGTTCAATCCCAGGCCCTGGCATATTTTTGTGAGGCTAGGACTATTCCCGCATCTAACAAAGTTTGGTTGTGCACTGTGTTGGTAAAATTGTTCAGATGGTTGAGAGTAAGATCGGAGCTCCATAAATCCTCTTAGGCCTAACTCTTTCGGGTATGGTGTAAAATCCTATTCCTACACCAAGACAACACTGTAAATGAAGGAAAGACACAACAAATATAAATGATAATATTCAAGGACAGTAGTGCAACGTTATGAGAAACAATTTATTAGGGAAAATAGGCACCAATAGATTCGTCATATTTTTCTCCATATAGTCCGCCTGGAGGATTTTCGTTATCAACAAATTGAAAAATACCCACTTCACAGACAAATACACCAAAAATCTAAGTCAAAGCGGGGGTGTGGGGGCGGCAGCCCCCACCTATAATACTAGGTTAGGTTAGGTAAGGTTGTTAGGTTAGGCTAATGTCCTTTCAAAGGGGTATAGGCTAGTAAACACTAGGATAGCCTATACCCAGTCAGAGGTAAGAAGAAGAAGAAGAAGAGTCCTGCAGTAGTCTCCTTGAATGTTACCATATAAATTAGGCCTAGCCTAATTGCTGAAATCACTGGCGGTCCTAAAAGTAACCTTGACCGATATCAGTAGCAGGTGACAGGTCCTCTTCTGAGTCTTCTCTCACCCCCGCCTACAACTTAGCAAATTAAATAGATATTGGTGGATTGTGGCAGCTGCTCTCACCTCTCCACACCTGATTTCAGACCCACTAACGGCAAAGTCCACCTGTGTAGTAAATTCCGTCGGTACCATACACCAGAGTTAAATACCGGGGTTAAATACGACATCGGTGGGCTGTGGCAGGTCTGTTCTCTCTTCCCCGCCCTATTCCCGCCTACCGTCAGCTCATTTCCCCACCAACAAGCTCTCCACTACCCACCTACTGTCCAGGGCGGTCTCTATGATGTCCATGGGGGCTGGTGGCGAGTTTGTGGGTGGCGGGCGAGGGTTTGTTTGGTCACGAGACAGGTCATGTGAGCTATGCCGTCACAGCCAATGGTCCACATAAAGGGTTGCCAACGCTGGAGACGAATTTAACTAGCGGGAAAGTTGCTAGATTTATGTTCGATAAGCGCTAACTATGTACAGTTCTAACTAACTTCTACATGATAACTCGATCGCAGAAGGATGTTCGAGGAATATGGTATGCAGGGGCTGTGGAAGAAGGACTAGGAAGCAAAAACGCAGATAGATTATCGATTGAAAGTCGTTATAAATAGTGCATCAGTTCGCTCTGCAGTTATATAATTGCAGGGAACCTGCAGCAGAAGGGCCCGCAAGCTAAAGGCATATATAAAAGGCTCCTCTCAGGTAGCATGATGGAGGAGTTGGTGAAGAGGATTAACTCTACTAATAATTAAGCTATATATCACTGTAGCCTAGTCTTCTTTAGTTGAAGTCTCTCTTAATTAAAGTTCTTACTTCTGGTGGTTTAAGTCCTGGCCCGAATCTCACAGTGCAGCAAGTTGGGTATAGTCCCGCTGGTGCGGCACTCAGTTCCCACTGCATACACACATAAGGTTAATTGTTTGCTGTAGTTTTAAGAAGGAACACTGGCAGGGGGTCTTAACCTCTGCTGCAACATTACTCTCGGAATGTTATTACTGGTCGAATGCGACGTTCCTTCCGGAATAAATTTAGATTGTAGGCTACATAAAAGAGATGGGTTGGGTGAAAGGGATCTGCTGTATGTGGGCCAATCGGCTCTCTTCAGACTCCAGTTTTCTTATGTTCTTATGTTAAAAACAACAACACAAAACACACCGCAGTCCCGGTGAAATTAAAGCAATATAGGCCTATATGTGATTAGGTGGCATATGTCTCCTTAATGTCATGCACCTCCTGACTCGCCGGGTGAGAATTAACCCTGGCGGGAGGACCAGATCGCGCATTGCTGGTGGACTGGAACAAATGGAATTCCATTTATCTGTTTCCACCACCAGACGCTTCACTCATGTGTCAGTTCACAAAGTATGGGATTATTTGGGCTTAGCCTCGATGATCGCACCCCTGTGGCCGGCTCAGGTGTGGTAGCCTACACGCAATTGAAGACGTGGTGCGAGAACTCGGTGTCGCTCCCGATCTCGCATTTCCACTTATATACTTTTATATAGACAATTGGCAACCTCAAGACCTCGCTAACTTTTGCCTTGTGGATACTCAGAAGGCCAAATGGTTAGCCCACTATGGGGAGCTAGAGCGTTACCAATAAATTGATCAATCAATTATACCCTCGATCTCTACTAGGCGTCTCTACAGCTGACTCTGGAGTTCAAAGAGTGCCATATATAACTGTAGGCTATTCCCTTCCTCCTTTATTTTACTTTTTTCCTCACCCAATCCCTAATTATCCTCCCTTCCGCCTCAAGTACATTCAGTCACATCCCTCCTTTGCACTTCCACTATAGGTCTATACCTCCTCCTCCCTCCTACATGCACGAGATATCCACCGGAGTCGTCAGTGTGGCTCAAGCCTCCAGAGAGAGCAGACCTACATTGCTCTACCTCGTATGCATAAATCACCCTCTTGTCACAATTATAAGCCTACGCTTTTTTACTGGATATTTGTTCATCTCTTTACACCTATATTTTCTGGTTCTTCAATGTTCACATGCATGTTCATTATAGGGTGAGGTGGGGGTGTAACGAACTATTAGTGGATAAAATATTCACCAAAAATCAGGTAACAAACTTTATGGAAAAATAGTTATATCACAATAAACTATGGGTCAAGGCCTATCATGGTGATTTTTACTAATCGTGTAAGTAGTAGTTAAGGTCAACTTATTGATTTTTTTAATAAAGGGTACCCCTTGTTCGGACCATACCCACCATATGGGTAGGTCCGAACAATGCATGGGAGTGATCGAAACACCACCCTTTTCACTATTAAAATGCATAGTGAGATTGTAAAGACTGGTGATCTCAAATAAAATTTATGTTGAAAGTGTCTTTATTGCCAATTTTAGAGCACATTCTCAAGAAAGAAATATTATATTCCATACTGTCACAACTTATGATTTTACCAACATAAAACACCTTACATCCGACATGCTTCCCTTCTAACTCCAGCTCAACACAACCAAGTACTTTTTGTATTATTTGGATTTTTTTTTTTTTTTGGTCTTTAACCCCTAACTGTCGGGGCGCAACATAAGTCGAGTATAATAAATCAGGACTATCTGGCGGCGCTCGACATAGGTCGTGTGGCAATTTCAGCACGTAATGTTGCTGAGAGAGAGAGACAAGTGGTGGCAGGAGAGTAGCGAGCGTATGACTGCTCCAGACCACCGCGGCGAACCTACTGACATGAATCCCACCTCCTCCCTCCCTCTCTCACTCGCTATATACGGAATTGTATGGGGAAAGTGCCGAATTACATGCTTTTTGCACTCGCGTTGCGCTGTTGTTGCAAGAAAACTATCCATCATAAAAGGATCGTTATGGTGTCATTGGGAAGCTCTGTTTATGCCCTTTCAGGGATAGATACTTGTTTTACGCTCTGGGTCTTATTTAGGCATGAAAATGATCACGTAAACAGCCCTATTTTGGCTAAAAACACCCCGCTGGGCGGTACATATAAATAAACCGCTAGCCCGCTAATCTAGTGTTAACCCGGCAAGCGCGATAGGCCTCACGGAAGGCTTCCTATAGGGAACGCGATAGGCCTCACGGAAGCAAGACCATAAAAAAAGCCTTCCAAAAAAAAAAGGGCCTATCAAAACAAAGGAATTTGTCTCTAGGTGAGATAATTCCCCTCTAGTACTCATCCATGTGTTTCTCACCCCCCCCCCCCCTCCCAACCTTATTCCCCCCTCCCCCCTCTCCTCAATTATCACCTATTTTTCCTCTTATTATCATCATTTATCGGTTATTTTTCTCTCCCGCGATAATGTAGCACAAGTGGGTTGCATAAAAGATCGTTATGTAACACCCAGACACACCGCCTCGCTCGCCTCAGTTGACTCACAGACAGGGAGACGGGAGGGTTGCCTGTGGCTCTCTCTCGCCTGAGATTATGACCGGGTGGCCAATATCTTCGTTTTTCACCACCCAAATGCTTTTCCAACTTATTTTAGCACTCTTGAAGGTTCATATATACATCATATATGTAAAATAAAAGCATACCGAAAACAAATAATGCTCTATATTGTAAATATAACGAATTCTGTCAGAATCCAAGGCTAGAAATGCACAAATAACTACCCTAGCCCCTAGGTCTATATCGCGCTTGTCAGGTTAAACGCCATTTAAATTTGTGGTGTACCGAACAGTTCGGTACGCACCCCATCGCTACACCCCCTTCGTGTCATCAATGTTTACACATGCATGATGCTGAATGAAATGTCTGAATGGAAGCCTTTCTCACCAGATATCATTGCAGCTAAGTACATTTCACTATTAAGCATCACACCACTAGAATCAGCACGTTTTCACAGTCAAGAAGCACTATATTAGAACACGAAATATTACATCGATCACCTAAAAAATAGAAAAACTGACCTGAAAACTCTGTCCGTCGCGATGTATACAATAGTTTCCCGTCATCCTCAAGCGCTCCATTTTCTTCTTTTGAGGTGTTGGGGAAACTATTTTATTATTGATAGGGCAGAAATTATGGACGCTGTTCGTTTCGCCCCCGTGTTCGTTACATCCCACCTTCACCCTACAAGTAAAATATACGCAGATGGAGCAATAATATTGCTTTATCTGGTAATTTGTACTTTTGTAGATGTTTAGGTGACAATCACCACGGTCGATCTGGGGATCCGCCGCTAAATGGTAGGCTAAATATTTGTTTGTTGTTGTCCGAATTGACCTTTAATCGTCAGCCAGCAGTAGCAGACCTTTCAAAAACATGCTTAACAGGGGTGAGGTGGGGGTGATCTGCACTATTAGTGGACAAAATATTCACCAAAAATCAGGTAACAAACTTTATGGAAAAATAGTGGTAGTACAAGTAACTATAGGTCAAGACCTATCATTGTGATTTTTATTAATAATGTAAGAAGGAGTTAAGGTCCACTTATTTAAGTTTTTCAAAAGGGTACCTCTTGTTTGAACCACCCCCTATATAGGGTGTGGTTCGAACAGGGCATGGGGTAATCCAAGCACCACCATTTTCACTAATAAAATGTATAGTGAGAATGTAAAAACTGTTTGTCTCCAATAAAAATATATTCAAAGAAAAATTACTAACAACTTTATTAACTTAATCCTGCCCTACAATTATGGCTATAGGGTAAGGCGGGGGTAAAAACATGGGGGTGAAACGAACATGGGGGTGAAACGAACATCCATAATTTCTGCCCTATCAATAATAAAACAGTTTCCCCAACAAATCTAAAGAAGAAAATGGGTAGATTCAAGATGGCGACGGATGGAGTCATCAGGTAAGTATTTTGTTGGGTGGTTATTTAAATTGGGGGTGTTCGGTACACCCCCATTCGGTACACCCCCGTCATGGCATGAATGTTTAAACATTAATTGAAATGCTGGGTGTGAAGGGAATTTATGGTCTCCTGAAATATCCCCAGGCTACCTTTAGGATCAACTTTTCCTGGTACTTGGCGCGGGGTACGAACCTCTGAAGGGAATTTAACCCCCCTAAAACCCCACAGGTTTTTAGATGCCTTGGGTGGGGTTCGAACCCTGGTTAGTGACTCAACCATCACCACCAGGCCCGCGCGCTAACCCACTGTACTACCACGGACGTACTAAAAGTATAGCAACCTTAGTCCGATTTTTAAGAACCAGGTGATAGTCTCGTGGTGTTATCACGTGATGAGTTTATTGGACTTACCATCTACGACTATTTTACGCTATACCTGACGTCAACTCGGGTTAGTATTATTGTGGGTGCGAGACATTTTCGAGGGCATTACATTAATGATACTAAAGGAAATGTCTGAATGGCAGCCTTTCTCACCAGATATCATTGTAGCCACGTACATTTCACTATTAAGCATCACACAACTAGAATCAGCACGTTTTCACAGTCAAGAAACACTATATTAGAAACGCGAAATAGGCTATAACATCGATCACCTAAAAAATAGAAAAACTGACCGGATAACTCCGTCTGTCGCGATGTAAACAATGTTTTGCCGCCATCCTCAAGCTACCCATTTTCTTCTTTTGAGGTGTTGGGGAAACTATTTTATTATTGATAGGGCAGAAATTATGGACGCTGTTTGTTACACCCCCATGTTCGGTTTACCCCCACCTCACCCTACATGCAATTCCCTAGCTTGTACAAATACTCTGGCCGGGCTTAACAGTTTCCTAAGCTTCATTTCCTAATTAAACAATCTATACGTTATCTTTTTGTCGCTGGCCTCAACCTCGAGGTAGCCTACTACCTCGGATAAAACAGAATAGTGTATACTAGAATAAAAACCTATAGCTGTAGCCTAAACTATACGTTCTGGCCTGTACTCAACAGCCCACTGAAACAACAGTTAGCCTGACTAGCAGAATTAACTCCCTGGTAATTTATCATTGACTGTCTGGCCTGTACTCAACACAGTCAATTTACATTTAGTACTAATAATAATAATAATAATAGTGTAATGCCCTCGAAAATGTCCCACACCCACAATAATGCTAACCCGAGTTGACGTCAGGTATAGCGTAAAATAGTCGTAGATGGTAAGTCCAATAAACTCATCACGTGATAAAACCACGAGACTATCACCTGGTTCTTAACCCGGGAGCTGCGGGGAGACTCTTAAGAGTTCCCCCGGCGCACTGCGGGAAGACTCTTAAGAGTCAGAGAAAATAAAAATCAACTTTTGACATCGAAAAAAAAAAAAAAAATTTATATTTTTTTTTAAAAATTTTTTTTTTTTTTTTTGGCCCCTGGGCCATGCAAAATCTCAGTCCTCTACCTCCCCTCCTTCCCCACTTTCCTCCTCTCCTTCAGTTATCACCTATTTTCCCTGTTATTCCCTTATTCTGAGGTATATTTTCGTGCTAACATTAGAAATCCGATTGGAGGGTGTGGTCATCACTGATAGCAAGCGAGTGCAAGAGAGAGAGAGAGAGTATCGATCGACTGTGTCTCAGTGGCCTTGGGGGAAATTGGCGGGAAAGCAGATTGCCTCACCCATACATTATACAACTCGCGGGCTATATCTCCGATTTTGACCATCCAAACGCTGTTTTCACTCGTTTTATTGTTGTTTCAGGTTAATACCTTTATAATCAACCCATAATAGGCGCATATGGATAAATATTAATGCTATTAATGGCACAATGAATATTTTAGTGACGGAAACACCTCAAATACGTCAGCACAGGGGGACGTTTCCAATTACCCCCATGCGCACTTCAGAGGTTAAAAATCGGACCAAGGTTGCTATACTTTTAGTACATCCGTGGTAGTACAGTGGGTTAGCGCGCGGGCCTGGTGGTGATGGTGGTGCGTCACTAACCAGGGTTCGAACCCCACCCAAGGCATCTCAAAACCTGTGGGTTTTTAGGAGGGTTAAATTCCCTTCAGAGGTTCGTACCCCGCGCCAGGTACCGGGAAAGGTTGATCCTAAAGGTAGCCTGGGGATATTTCCCTTCCTATTTAACCCTGGAAAATCCTAGTATCCCACTGCTGCCACCAATGAAATGCTAGGTTTTTCCAGGGTTAAATAGGAAGGGAAATATCCCCAGGCTACCTTTAGGATCAACTGCCCTCGAAAATGTCCCGCACCCACAATAATACTAACCCGAGTTGACGTCAGGTATAGCGTAAAATAGTCGTAGATGGTAAGTCCAATAAACTCATCACGTGATAACACCACGAGACTATCACCTGGTTCTTAAAAATCGGACCAAGGTTGCTATACTTTTAGTACGTCCGTGGTTGTACAGTGGGTTAGCGCGCGGGCCTGGTGGTGATGGTGGTGCGTCACTAACCAGGGTTCGAACCCCACCCAAGGCATCTCAAAATCTGTGGGTTTTTAGGAGGGTTAAATTCCCTTCAGAGGTTCGTACCCCGCGCCAGGTACCGGGAAAGGTTGATCCTAAAGGTAGCCTGGGGATATTTCCCTTCCTATTTACCCACAGGTTTTGAGATGCCTTGGGTGGGGTTCGAACCCTGGTTAGTGACGCACCACCATCACCACCAGGCCCGCGCGCTAACCCACTGTACTACCACGGACGTACTAAAAGTATAGCAACCTTGGTCCGATTTTTAAGAACCAGGTGATAGTCTCGTGGTGTTATGACGTGATGAGTTTATTGGACTTACAATCTACGACTATTTTACGCTATACCTGACGTCAACTCGGGTTAGTATTATTGTGGGTGCGGGACATTTTCGAGGGCATTACAAATAGTTCTTAAAACTAGCGCATGCTAAGCCAGCTAAGGATAGCCCAATAAGGCCGATTAGGCGTATTTCCATTGGGGTCCTGTACTACTACCCCATCCCCTTGCTCATGAGGGATGGTAATGACTCAGTGCTTGTGAAAAATCTTTAATGCGCCGAGCGCGGGCGCGATCCCGGGCCTTCTGGGTGGAAGTCCGAGACGCTAGTCACTACACCAGCGAGGTCGTATGTGTATGTACTTGATTTCCGCCCTACATATGGAAAACTGTATGGCCTGTATACACAACAGCAGGCTACAGTTTCGTCAGTGGTTTAGAAAAGGGAAGGCGTTTACTTAGCTGATGCCTGTACTCAGCAGTGGAAAGGGCCTATACACTCCGATCCAATCTTGTCTGACCTCGAGATTTGGCATGGTGTAGTCGCAGTTCTGATTGAGTTGTGACCGGTGGTCTTCTTGAGGGCAAGACTGCATGGTACCCACGGGTCGTTGGGGAATCCCTGGTTGACAGCTTTAGTGCTAAAGGGGCCTGGGGTACGTAGAGGTGCACATAGACCCTTCTCGGATGGAGGTGTACGTGTATACGCTCGCACTTTCTTCTCTCCTTTTATTCCGTTGTATTTTACTTGCAACTAAATAATGTTTATCATTGTGAAAAGCACCACGTGAATCTCTAAAGTCTAAACCCATACTTATTAATGACAAACGTTTGAAATATTGTCAATTTTATGCATATACAGTAGATAACGAATATAGCTAGATTGAAGGAAATTACGCTAGATTTAGCAGTAAAGTTGTGACGTTGGCAACGCTGATCGATTTTCCTAAAGCCTTTAACAGGGGGAACCCTTGCCATTTCTGTTTTCTGACGCACCATGTTGCATACTTTAGTTGTAATTCGCCTATATGTAATGTTATACTAGCGTTTTCTTTGGTATAATTGACAATATACGACTCATAATTCCAGAAGAATGCAGTTGTAATTATTATAACGGTATAATATATAACTAAATACTAAAACATGGCCACTAACTAGCCTACTATTCACAAATAGTTTCTTGTAGACGGCTATGGATCATGGATGCCACTAAACCTGCCCCGGTTCCGTCTTTTTCACAATTTTACATCGATGGTTCGCTCACTGTCGGATGTCCTATATATAATGAATTATTTCTTTAATTATATTGGTTCATAATGTATAGGAAAATTATGGGAAGAACCTCGAATATATCTAATTTTAACATTTACTGTCAATATCCAATATTGTCAACTGCAGATCCGTCTATTTTCATTATCATTTGATGGTGACTGGACGACGGGGACTGGACGACTCGGCCCATGGGACAACTCGGCTCGGACAGCTCGGCCCACTTTTGGACAACTCGGCCACGACGGCGAGACAGCTCGGCCCATTATTTGAGACAGCTCGGCCATGACGGCGAGACAGCTCAGCCTATTATTTGAGACAGCTCGGCCCCATGTTATGCTATGGGGATTTTTTAATATAGCTGTGAAAAAACCTGTAGCCTTGAAATTCATGATTGTATCTAACCTTGTGATATAGCCGTGAAAAAGCCTGTAGCCTTGAAATTCGTGATTGTATCTAACCTTGTGTGTATATATTGTTACGTATCTTGATCCTCAAGTGGTTAATGTTATGCCCGGTCCAAATTGGAACGCGAGATATTCTTTGTACAATGAGCAGCTCTCTAACTGGATAGGTATACCTTAAACTTTAAATAAAGAGACAACACGGCAGGATAGTAAGCACACAGGTAACAAGTTAACATGGGTTTTATTCAGTTTAACACCTGGTTCATGGAGGAGCAAGACATATATTTTATACCTGTAACCTGGAGATCATCAACAACAATAAGAATAATTAAGACATACAATACTCAGGTTATCAAGTAAGCAATAGGAGTCAGACAATGGGTCCGGACTCAAGGTAATAATAATACTCCTAGGATACAATTATAAGGTATCCAAAATGGTGGAGGTACACCTCCTACCCAAATAGATCTCAGAGAGGATCTCAACAAAAGACAAGAGTGCAGTAATGGCAAATGCCGTCTGGATCATGCAATGATGTCCCCGGCATATAGTGACGTTAACTGACTCTAAAGCAATAATGGCCAAGTGGTCATCAACAATGAAGTGGGCTCGGAAAGGCTCACAAATGATATTAATACTATAGGTGTGCTAGATCTCACCTGGCAAAGATTAATCCTTAACTCTAATTGTGTACTAGCAGGGTGCTGAAGGCTGAGGCAACAATCGTCGGGAGCTGAGATAGAGTGAAATCTATTCGAGTTATGAACCTGACAGAATGTTAAATGAATTAGGCTAGAAGTTATACAAAGGGACTAGATTACGTGCAAATATGTGTTTGTGTTTGATGCTATGGGTCTTATATAAGCACGCCCCCTCTGTCGGGCTATGGGAGACCAATAACCCGGGAAGGTGCATATATAAGGATCCCCTGATAGGTATGTATAATGGGTCCCGGCAAATGGGCTAATTAACGTCAATTTAAGTAGGGAGAAGAAAGACCTCTCGCAAGACGTAATGTTAATGAGAACCCCTGAAGATAACTTCTACCACAACCCTGAGTCAACTCTATACCCATAAACGGTACAAAAGCACTTAAAGGAGAGCTGTAGTGAAGAGGAGGGCCCATAGATCGAGGGAGGATCCAGTAGTCCGGAGGGCGGCTGGGCGTGATGACTCCGGAAGTTGGTCCAGGGGGGGGGCGGCTGGGCGTGATGACTCCAGCTACTGGTCCAGGGTGAGTCACAAGATGATTCCTTAGACCTTGGCGCCTACCACGGGACAACCGGGTTCCTCTTGCACTCCCACAGTGCAGTGATCCCCAAAGGATATGCTGGAGTTCTGCTACAAGGTTTGGGGGTTAGGGTGACTAGCATAATGATCTACCTAGAGTGGCAAGCAGTCTAGATAGTGACATTATAGGTAGTCTAAGGGGGGTCAAGGTAAGTGTCTTCCTTCCTTGCTAGTTCGTGGAACTATCAGAACCATATAGCAAAAAGAGAATCCAGAAAGGGGAGCCCAAAGTGGGTTGCCCAAAATTAGTCCTCTTCCTGATGGGGGGAACCCGATCTGGTAGATCTCTAGTTATTACACTATCCTCATAATCCCTTGAACAAAACAAGGTAGGAATCCTTTGGTACTTGGTTTGTGCACCGCATCGAAGGCCAGAAAGGGGGAGCCCAAAGTGGGTTGCCCAAGCTAGTCCTCTTCCTGATGGGGGGAACCCGACCTGGTAGATCTTCGATCACAGCACACAACTGACAAGTTCAACACCAGCTATCTCTGGCTGTTCTTACCCTGAACTAAAGAATACCAAATGGCAAGCTTAGTTAATGATGTCCAGGCTGGGTGAGTATAAGGCAATCTTCTTGCCCCTACTTAAGGCGCCCGGCTTGAGAGGATCAAGGGCGTTTGGCGCGTGGTGGTTATGTCCTTGTGGCTCTGGGGGTGGCGCGCCTGGACTCTGGCTGGCAGGAGTAGGGTTGGCTGCAGGTTTTAGTGGCAGCTAGAGATGCGGTCTTATCATCCTGAGACCGCATCTCACTACCGTCTGGTAGAGAAAAGTCCCGACCCCGGGACTGGAGATGGTAATGTCTTGAAGTATTATCTTCGTAGACAGGGGTCAGGTGCTGGAGGAAGTGGTAATAAATGACTCCCTGGTTGTTAGGGGTGGCCATCTTGTCTCCGGTGAGGGTGAGGAGAGAAGAGGAGTCATAGTACCTCAAATGGTCGAGGAGGTGGTGAGGTGACTTGATCACTTTGATGGAGTCCTTCCGCGCCAGGGTTATCATGTCAATCCGCATCTTGGTGGTGGTCGTCAGCGAGGGCGTTGTCGTGGCTGGAGGTGGTTGGAGAGTGATGACAGAGAGCCTGGCTTGGCCCAGGTCATGAGGTTGTGCGGACGACGAAGTACCAGGCTGGGGGGAGGAGCTTGGTGCGGACGCCGAAGTACCAGGCTGGGGGGAGGAGCTTGAAGACGCTTGATCCTTAACCTTTCTCGCTTTAGGCTGAGACAGGGCTGGTTCCCATCTGGTGGGTGGCTTCACAGGTCTTCCACAGCGGGTATGAGAAGGCAGTCTGGGAAATGGGGGAGATGGAGTTAGAGGTGACATTGAGCGAAATTTGGATATTGTTTTTCGCCTGGGAAGTTGAGAAGGAGGGGAAATAGATTGAGGAGAAGGAGGTAGGGTTTTAGAGATAGGAGGAGTAGGTGAGGGTTTTTTAGGACGGAAGCTGGGGGTGATAGGCAAAGTGGGGGGTATGTTGGTGAGTTGTGGTGGCGAGGGGGGAAGACTAGACGTGGCAAGGTTAATTAAAGGTGATGGTTGAGAAGGAGGTTGCGGAGGTGAAACGAGAGGAGAGGAGATGTGAGAAGATTTGGGCTTAGGAATGTGGGAAGGGGTGAAGGTGACAGGAGGTGAAAGAGAAGAGGGGGAAGTTTGGGTTTGAGTAGAGAGAACAGGAGGAGGTCGATGTTTACGAAGGTGAGAAGGGGTGAACTGGTTGAGGCGAGTGGGAAGGGTGACAGGAGGTTGCAGTACAGGAGAGTGAAGGGCAGGCAAAGGAGAATTGAGAGGGGGAGTGGAAAGAGGTGGAGGGAGAGGGACAGCATGGTTGAGAGGGACAGGTCCGGAAAGACAGGAAGTTTGAGGGTGAAGATTTGAAACAGGGGTACAGTCAACATCCTGATCAGGCTCAGCTACAACAGTAATATTCTTATTAATAGGTTGAAACCTTCTGACAAACCTATTCCTATAAGTGCGAGATTCCCCATGATAGTTAATTATGACCTGGAAACAGTTTGGGATCCTAAGGACCTCAAATGGACCCTTGTACCGTGGCTTCAGTTTGGAGGGTACAGGTAAGATGGCGACCATGACTAGGTCGCCTACTTGGTGAGGGTTGTTCTTGGGGGCTTCATCAGGCTGGAGATCTTGGGAAAACTGGAGCTGACGTAGGCGGTTCCTGAGGTGGACGAGGTTGGTATTTAGACCTGGTGAGGCCTCAGTAGGGGCAGCTAGGTGACGTAGTGGTATGAGGAGAGGTGGGCTCCCAAAAACCATCTCATGAGGGGTGATCCCGTTGTCTCTGGGGCAGGTGTTTATTCCCCATTGTATGATGCGAATTTGGCTGGTCCAGTCCAATGAGTTCATCTGTTGGAGGCGTGTCCGGATTTGATTGGCGATGGTTCTATGAGATCGCTCGCAGATGGAGTTTCCTTTTGGCCAGTAGGGTGAAGAGTGGCTGATGTGAAATCCAAACATTTCGGAGATCTGCGTCCAAATTTGTCCGGTGAATTCAGGGGCATTGTCGGAGTGGATTGCCTGTGGCAATCCAAAATAGGGAAAGACATGTTGTAATAATGCCTCGGTGACGGCCATAGCAGTGTGTTCTCTGGCAGGGCAGGCGATCACGTATTTTGAGTACGTGTCCACGAAGGTGATGATGTAGCGGTATCCCCTGTCGTTTTGTAGAGGTCCCATGACGTCTACTGCCAAAAGTTGCCAGGGTTTAGAAGCGATGAGTTTGCCGGAAGGTCCTGGGGTGCGTGTTTGGTCTTTTCCCAGGGTGCAGGCACGGCAAGCTTCAGTGATTTTCTTGGCCGTGGTGTAGGGGCGAGGAGTCCAGTAGATGTTTTTGAACGTGTTCACCAACTTCTTTTGGCCTAGATGGATCCCGTTGTTGGTGTGCAAGGAAGACATCATTTGTTCAGCATCCTCAGGCCCTAATACGATCTGACCTTCTGGGGTAAAGAGGGCATCACCCCTTCTTTGTAAGAGGCCAAAAAGTCGGGTGGAGATCCAAGTTGGTTTGTCGTTCCGGAGGTAGGCCTGGATGAGAGGGGGAGTGGTAGTAGGTGGTGGTCGAGGTTCTTGGATGGCGTTGAGTTGTTCTGGTGCCAGTGGGAGCCGGGATAAGACGTCTGCATTGGTATGGAGTTTTCCCGGCCTGTAGGAAATCTCAAAATCAAACTCCTCAAGTGATTCTCGCCAACGGACTGTTAGGGCATTCTTAGAGTCAGATTTCCTGAGCCATTATAAGGCTTGGTGGTCAGTGATGATGGTGATCTTGACGCCAGCTAGGTAGGCCCGGAAGTGTTGGAGGGCCCAAACGATGCCTAAGCATTCTCTTTTAGTTACCGGGTAGTTGGTTTCTGCCGGGGTTAAGGTCCGGCTGGCACAAGCAATGATGTGCTCTCGTCCTTCTCGATTTTGGGAGAGGACTGCACCGACGCCGAGAAGGGACACGTCGGTGTAGAGTCTAAAGGGTAGTTGGTAGTCCGGAAAAGAGACGACAGGGGAAGACACGAGTAGGTCCTTGAGGGAGGTGAAGGCTTGGAGACGGTCGGGGGTCCACACAAAAGGTTCTTCCTTCCTAGTTAAGTCGTGTAGAGGTCTGGCAATGGGGGCGAAATTCTTCACAAACCTCCGATAGTAGGAGGCAAGGCCTAGGAAAGCTCTTACTCCTTTTACTGACTTCGGGGGTTGGATCTCCTGGATGGCTTGGAGTTTCTTGGGGTCAGGTGCAAGTCCTTCTTCTGACACCAGATGTCCTAAGAATTGGACCTGATGTCGAGCCATGGTGCATTTAGTAGGCTTCAGCTTTAATCCGGCTTGTTGGATCCTCTGGAAAACTTGGCGGAGGCGTTGGAGGTGTTCTGCCCAGGTACGACCAAATACTATGATGTCGTCCAAGTACGCCAGACATGTTTCCCAAGTTAATCCCTGAAGTACGGATTCCATCAGTCGGGAGAAGGTGGCGGGACCGTTACATAATCCGAATGGCAGCACTGAGAACTCGTAAAGCTTCCCTTGGCTGGTGGAGAAAGCTGTTTTTACTTGGTCGGTGGGGGCGACGGGGACCTGCCAGTATCCGGATTGCAGGTCCAGTGTGGAGAACCATCTGGCCCCTAAGAGGGAGTCTAGGGAGTCGTCGATGCGTGGTAGTGGGGTGGCATCTTTGATGGTGACATCGTTGAGTTGTCGGTAGTCGATGCAGAATCGAGATGACCCATCCTTCTTCTTGACCAGTACCACTGGAGAGGACCAAGGGCTAGTTGATGGGTTGACGATGCCAGCTTCTAACATCTCTGCAACTTGCTTCTGTTCTTCTTGGCGCTGAAGGGGGTTCTTTCTTCGTATAGCCTGTCTGACTGGGGGTCCAACAGTGTGAATGTGGTGTTCTAGGACATGGGTCTGGCCTACATCTTGGGGGTTGGTGGCAAAGATGTCCTGGTATTCGGCCATTAACTGGCACAGATCGTCCTTTTGTTGAGGGGTGAGGTGAGTAGGAATGTCTGGGAGTGATGGAGTTGATGCAGGAATGGAGGTGGTGGTGTCGGTTGAAGGCTGGTCATCATAAGTCTCTAGTTCTCCGATGGTGAGACCCCTGGGTAGGGTGATAGGGTGGTCGGAGATGTTGGCTATTCTTACTGCATTTTGTTTTAAAATGGCAGGAGCAGTGAGACAATTCCTGTCAAAAGGGCTCTGAAGAGAGGGAGTGTGAATGAGTTCTCCGTTGAGGGCTGGATGGATGGGTACCCAATGTTCATGATGTGGCAGCAAGGTGATGGGTTGAATGGTGATGGCCGATGCAACACGGATGGCTTTCAAGGTTTGAGGAGGGTCATGGAGCGGTGTGGCAATCTTCGGAGTGGTGAGTCCTGGGGGTTTGGTGGAAAATAACAATCTTCTTTCAACACACTGGATAGTAGTGCGGAGGGCCGTGAGAAGGTCGAATCCCAGGTATCCGTCGTAGGTGGTTTCTTGGGAGGGAAATACCATGAAAGCGTGGTGATGGCCGTGGTTAGGTTGAGGGGTGGCCACATACAGTGGGGCCGTGATGCCAGTACTAGAAATAAGGTTGTCGTTGGCATCAATGAGGGTGGTGGACGAGTGTTGAATTGGTCCAAAAGTGTTGTGATGTCTCTGGTGGTAAGAGGAAAAAATACAGGATCTTGAAGCTCCGGTGTCGACAAGGAGTCGAGAGTTGACTCCCTGGATGGTCAGGTGGGTGTAAATGGGAGGCTTTATCATATCATAGCTGCCCCTATCTCGAGCCCCCGCCAGTTTGCAAGTTGGTGGGCGGGGGCGGTCTAAAAACCCTGTTTGATGACTTCCGGCTCGACTGTACTGTGGTCGTCCGGGTCACCAACCTCGTCGTAGTCCTCAGCTCCTGCGGTGCCGTCTTCTAGGATGGTGGCAACTCTTCTGGAGGGCTTCAGCCAGGGAATCTGTCCCCAGAACAGTGGAACCCTCGAGCGTTTGGCCAGCAACTCGGCAAAAGACCTCTTCAACCCATTAATAGGGCACTGGGACCCGCAGGGCTTCCAGTCTCCAGGCTTGACTCTGGCCCATTCTTCCGGCTTGTCCTGGTTGCGGCTAGGGTGGTAGGTTGGTCCGGAATGAGCTCCTTGTGGCTTAGTGGGAGCTCGTTGGATACCCGCGATCTTTCCTTGCTCCTGGGATTTTTGCAGGGCCAGAATACGGCGTATGATAGGGAGGTCTGTATCATATCCGGCCGGTTCTGTGATGGCAAAGTGGTCCCGGACTGCACGCAGAAGGATCCTCATCAGGGTCCGGCGGACGTTCTCCTTCCTCTCTGCAGCTGTAGCCGTTGTGAATGCGGTGGAAGCCAGCCTGGTAAGCTTGCTGATGGTGGCGTCGAGGTCCCCGTCGTAGGTGATGGCGTGAAATTGCTGGTCGGCTATTACAGTACCTAAGACGGGGTTAATGGTAGTTTTAGTGTATGTTTCAAACTGTTCCCAGGTCATTCCGGGGTTCTCTTTTACATAACTGGAAACTAGGGCCATAGACCGCCCTAGCTTCATGACTACAGTATGTATTTTAGGGGCAACTTCATCTTTAAATATGATGTCAACCACTGGCTTGACAACCTCTAAATAGGTGGCAATGTCAGTTTCCTCTTGTCTGAAAGGAATAATATCCAGTGCTTTCCCTGCCATCCTGACTACTTATCCCTGTCGTGATACTCTCAAAATATTTAAAGCAGGAAAAACCTGAAAGGCTACCTTCGAGAAAGAGACACCGCTGCCACCAGTGTTATGCCCGGTCCAAATTGGAACGCGAGATATTCTTTGTACAATGAGCAGCTCTCTAACTGGATAGGTATACCTTAAACTTTAAATAAAGAGACAACACGGCAGGATAGTAAGCACACAGGTAACAAGTTAACATGGGTTTTATTCAGTTTAACACCTGGTTCATGGAGGAGCAAGACATATATTTTATACCTGTAACCTGGAGATCATCAACAACAATAAGAATAATTAAGACATACAATACTCAGGTTATCAAGTAAGCAATAGGAGTCAGACAATGGGTCCGGACTCAAGGTAATAATAATACTCCTAGGATACAATTATAAGGTATCCAAAATGGTGGAGGTACACCTCCTACCCAAATAGATCTCAGAGAGGATCTCAACAAAAGACAAGAGTGCAGTAATGGCAAATGCCGTCTGGATCATGCAATGATGTCCCCGGCATATAGTGACGTTAACTGACTCTAAAGCAATAATGGCCAAGTGGTCATCAACAATGAAGTGGGCTCGGAAAGGCTCACAAATGATATTAATACTATAGGTGTGCTAGATCTCACCTGGCAAAGATTAATCCTTAACTCTAATTGTGTACTAGCAGGGTGCTGAAGGCTGAGGCAACAATCGTCGGGAGCTGAGATAGAGTGAAATCTATTCGAGTTATGAACCTGACAGAATGTTAAATGAATTAGGCTAGAAGTTATACAAAGGGACTAGATTACGTGCAAATATGTGTTTGTGTTTGATGCTATGGGTCTTATATAAGCACGCCCCCTGTCGGGCTATGGGAGACCAATAACCCGGGAAGGTGCATATATAAGAACTCCCTGATAGGTATGTATAATGGGTCCCGGCAAATGGGCTAATTAACGTCAATTTAAGTAGGGAGAAGAAAGACCTCTCGCAAGACGTAATGTTAATGAGAACCCCTGAAGATAACTTCTACCACAACCCTGAGTCAACTCTATACCCATAAACGGTACAAAAGCACTTAAAGGAGAGCTGTAGTGAAGAGGAGGGCCCATAGATCGAGGGAGGATCCAGTAGTCCGGAGGGCGGCTGGGCGTGATGACTCCGGAAGTTGGTCCAGGGGGGGGGCGGCTGGGCGTGATGACTCCAGCTACTGGTCCAGGGTGAGTCACAAGATGATTCCTTAGACCTTGGCGCCTACCACGGGACAACCGGGTTCCTCTTGCACTCCCACAGTGCAGTGATCCCCAAAGGATATGCTGGAGTTCTGCTACAAGGTTTGGGGGTTAGGGTGACTAGCATAATGATCTACCTAGAGTGGCAAGCAGTCTAGATAGTGACATTATAGGTAGTCTAAGGGGGGTCAAGGTAAGTGTCTTCCTTCCTTGCTAGTTCGTGGAACTATCAGAACCATATAGCAAAAAGAGAATCCAGAAAGGGGAGCCCAAAGTGGGTTGCCCAAAATTAGTCCTCTTCCTGACGGGGGGAACCCGATCTGGTAGATCTCTAGTTATTACACTATCCTCATAATCCCTTGAACAAAACAAGGTAGGAATCCTTTGGTACTTGGTTTGTGCACCGCATCGAAGGCCAGAAAGGGGGAGCCCAAAGTGGGTTGCCCAAGCTAGTCCTCTTCCTGATGGGGGGAACCCGACCTGGTAGATCTTCGATCACAGCACACAACTGACAAGTTGAACACCAGCTATCTCTGGCTGTTCTTACCCTGAACTAAAGAATACCAAATGGCAAGCTTAGTTAATGATGTCCAGGCTGGGTGAGTATAAGGCAATCTTCTTGCCCCTACTTAAGGCGCCCGGCTTGAGAGGATCAAGGGCGTTTGGCGCATGGTGGTTATGTCCTTGTGGCTCTGGGGGTGGCGCGCCTGGACTCTGGCTGGCAGGAGTAGGGTTGGCTGCAGGTTTTAGTGGCAGCTAGAGATGCGGTCTTATCATCCTGAGACCGCATCTCAGTTAACTTGATGAATCTAGATAGCACAGAGATATATATTAAGGTATCAGTCAGCTGAAGGCAAAACAAAAGTAAAATCTAATAAAATAATGTCCTGTTGTTGCTTCCTTTCCTTTTGGATCTTAGGACTTGGTATCCTTTATTGACTGATACTCATTAATTATGAAAAATACTGAAACTAATTAAAGTCATGTAGTATTTATAAAGAATTATTATTTAACCGAAGCTTAGTAGGCTATGGTTATGAACCGAAGAAGTTATATCTAAAGAAGGACTATTAATTCTATAAAAAGTCTTGAAAGATAAATATTAAAGTAAGAATATTTCTGTCTCTTACCCTTTTTTAAATGAATAGATAGTTTTCTTATATGTCCTTTTAATTCTATTTAATGTAATTATTCTTGGTTCTTGTCTTACGTTAATAGTATTATATTATTATTATCATCAGGATTAATATCAAAGTCACATAAAAAGTTAGATATATATTTAATTAGTTAAATGTATTTCTTAACCACGTAACATTGAGGTTTGATTATGAGTAAATAAAGTTACAGGATCGTTTCATAGATTCGATTCAGGTCTCACTCAAATAATATGAAAAGCAAAATATAATATTTTGAAGCAAAAGAATTTTCTTCAGCTTAGGAAATCACTAGAAGTAATATTATCACAGCCATGTTAGTCTAAGGCGATATTACTAATACGAGACAATAGCATCACCGTTAAGCAATGTAAGCTTAATTCAAAGAAAATGAAAGAACTCGTAAGTATTAATATAAAACAATAGTATTACTTTCATCATAACCCAATTACTTAAAGAGTTGCTTTAGTCCACAAGTTAGTCAACTAAAATAGTTAAGTACATAATAATAGCGTTAACGTTAATTCGCAATCAAATAGTTAAGTACACAATAGTAGCGTTCACGTTAATTCCCAATCACATATCTCACTAACCAACATAACGTAAGTGTTTACACCGAACACACTTAACACACATTTATATAATCTGACTGACAGTCACAATCCCATTATAATACTTCACCCCGTCTTCCTCCAGCTGCAAGTTCACCTTCCCCAACTCCAAATGAGACTGATTTGAATGCCCACAACTCGGGCCTTATATACCAAACAATGATGGTGTAGGAACGAATCAGGAGGCGGAGGGTGGTGCCTGCTCCAATCATAGCTCCTCGAGTCGCATAACAGGTGCCTGGTCCACTCACAGCTCCTGGCGTCGATCATACGTCATAGCATCGGTCATCAAGTAGTTTACAAGGGTCCCCTATGACGCACGCAGGTGTGAAGGCTAGTTTGCTGGTATGGGGCGAGCTGGCTTGCCCACTCGCTCGTTCGCTCGCTAGTCTGCTTCACCGTTTGGGTAGTTTGGCTCCTTCAACTCTAATTCTAACTCTTAAATTAACATACAGGGCTCCGTATGTCAGAATATATATATATATATATATATATATATATATATATATATATATATATATATATATATATATATATATAATGACGATCAGACTAAAATACGCCCATTAATAGGAAAAATCACAACCATTTTAATTTTCAGCCGATGATGAATAGCATATTTCCCATTTTTATAGAAATCAGTTACTTTGCAAATAGAGTAGCGAAATATGGAGTGATCATTAAAACGTGACATTACGGTACCCCTTGAGGTTTGTCGCCTTTTGTATTAATTCCGGCTGTCATTAGACGATCTCATACAGCTTAGGAAGGATCTGTAAGTGTTGAAATGCTGAAGACTGTCTAGAATAACCGTCTGTCTTCCATATAACCTTACTAATCTAAATAAAATTACCTCATGTTATGCCCGGTCCAAATTGGAACGCGAGATATTCTTTGTACAATGAGCAGCTCTCTAACTGGATAGGTATACCTTAAACTTTAAATAAAGAGACAACACGGCAGGATAGTAAGCACACAGGTAACAAGTTAACATGGGTTTTATTCAGTTTAACACCTGGTTCATGGAGGAGCAAGACATATATTGTATACCTGTAACCTGGAGATCATCAACAACAATAAGAATAATTGAAATGCTAGGTTTTTCCAGGTTAAATAGGAATGGAAATATCCCCAGGCTACCTTTAGGATCAACCTTTCCTGGTACCTGGCGCGGGGTACGAACCTCTGAAGGGAATTTAACCCTCCTAAAAACCCACAGGTTTTGAGATGCCTTGGGTGGGGTTCGAACCCTGGTTAGTGACGCACCACCATCACCACCAGGCCTGCGCGCTAACCCACTGTACTACCACGGACGTACTAAAGTATAGCAACCTTAGTCCGATTTTTAAGAACCACGGTGATAGTCTCTCGAGATGAGTTTATTGGACTTACCATCTACGACTATTTTACGCTATACCTGACATCAACTCGGGTTAGTATTATTGTGGGTGCGGGACATTTTCGAGGGCATTACACCACATTCCTTTTTAGTTAGGCTAGTCCCTAGCCTCGTAAGGTCGTAGGGTATCGTAGCCTTTTTGCATTAGCTATCTCAATATGGTTTTTAGGGTTCGCGTGATGGGTGCTCCACGTAGCTACCTGGTCACGTTCCTTAGCTGCCACCAATGAAATGCTGCCACCAATGAAATGCTGCCACCAATGAAATGCTAGGTTTTTCCAGGTTAAATAGGAATGGAAATATCCCCCAGGCTACCTTTAGGATCAACCTTTCCTGGTACCTGGCGCGGGGTACGAACCTCTGAAGGGAATTTAACCCTCCTAAAAACCCACAGGTTTTGAGATGCCTTGGGTGGGGGTTCGAACCCTGTTTAGTGACGCACCACCATCACCACCAGGCCCGCGCGCTAACCCACTGTACTACCACGGACGTACTAAAGTATAGCAACCTTTAAAATGCCCCAGAACGAGAAGCCCACCACAGAAGCCACAAACGAACACCACACAGAAACACCCAAAGGAAAGGTCCACAGAACGAAAGGACCAGCTGACCGAGCCAGCCATTTCAGACAGGCCCAAGCCCGCAGGGCTAAGCAGCTCCAGGCCGCACCCATTTACCTTTTCTAAACTGACCATTTTCCACACCTCACGTACACTAACCCCCTCGTGTCCTACACTCCTAACTACAAAGATGATGAACAGGAATATACATTCATATTAAAAACACCCATGCCCTGTCCCGACGTTGAGCCAATGCCAACACATCAGACAGCCATAATTATATCTATGTATGTTCTTACATCCGAGAAGTAGATGTTATATATCTTAGAAGTTAAAACACCCACGCCTGTCCCTAGACCTTGTATATCATTTCCCATGACTAGTATAGATATATGTAACCTGTGCTCAGTCGCCCCCTTGCATTGTTCCTCTAGTAACTAAGTGTCTCTAATATTAACTGCCACCAGTATTGATACGACATAGCGGCACTGTCCTTGTGTCGTATTGTGCCAAGTACAGATCGACCAGGTTTCATCACCTTATTAGGATGACGACTATAATGTCATCGTTCATCGATGTATGCAATCCATAGTTTAAGTATTAATATTAACATTCCCTAACATCTTGTCTTGCCAGACTAAGCTTCTGAAGACCCATCGCCCCATAAATCTATGTATTCAATCCTTGGGTTAAGTATTTTTATCCGCCATTGTGTTCACCTTTTTCCATTTACTTTTCCACAATTGTCATACGTCTTCCCCTTGCCTCCTTCGTATCCAGTCCACACTACGCCAATTTACTTCGTGTCATGCACCTCTTACCCCAACCAGAGATTGTATAAGATAACCTGGTTACCAGTATCTGTCATAAGTACCCCGAAACAATAACTAAGTACCCCTCCGAACTGCCACTGTTGTTGGTATATTTATATTTAATAGAAAACGCAGTTCCCAGGGCCAACTAATAGTATCCATAACCCCTCGGACTGATCACATAACTCTATCTTTTCCAGACTCATATACCACCCCATAGTTGCATTCCCCGGTAGCATTTGGCTAACGTATTCTACTGCCTTTTCAAACTCCAATATCAATTGTAGCCTAATGCCACCCCCACGCCCAGGGACCTTAGGGGCAAAATTTCCCTGTAGCCCTTCAACTCTCCCCCCCCCCCCCTCTCATTAAGACACCCGCGCTTCTCGACTCTTGTCCGACCTAGCCTCTCTCTCATACCTCTTGAAGATCCTTGAATTGTCCGTTGCAAACGCTCTCCAACCTTTTATATATACTCCTATCCAGCCTACCTTCACTTAGTAGGCCAGAACAACATTAGAACTTTACTAGCCCCTTGCATGCCATCTATTCTCTTACAACCCATTCACAACCCTGCACCCAATGGTCGTCGGTGCGAGGCTAGCCGCCTCGCCAGTAACTAACTTCTATTGCCATACTTCCAGATAAATGTGGCAGAGTTAGCAACCCAGTCTCCACCACATCCAGCAAACCCTACAATTAACAACCAGCCGAGTAAAACCAGCTAGCTAAGGCACCTTCGGTTTTGGTATTAAGGACACCCACATCTGTCTCATACACAGAGGGTTATTACAAACACTGGTGATATGGCAAGCCCCTAGCCACAGCCGCCGGACGACTATCACAGAGAGAGGGCGCCCAGCTCCCCCTTTTTGCCCACCCGAGGAGGGAGACCCCCACCCCCGCGGAGGTATACCTGGCCCCTGTTTTGACTTCCGAGTCATTGCCAGGTAGCACAGGAATTCTTCCTATCAATGAACTAACCATGCATGACTAACACCTTTCTATCTATCTATCTATATGCTCAGGCCCAATCCCCATTTTGGGGGTAGCCGACTCAAGACAGAGCAAGAACAGGGAAAACACAAAAACAACATAAAACAAAAAATAAACACAGATAAAAAACACAAACTCTCACACATCCAGGTCACCCAGGAGAAGACCCAGAGACCAGGGTTACCAAGGTCGCTCCAGCACTCCCCCGGCCCCTGACCACCAGGAGAGGTTCCGATCTCGGCAGGCAGACATGCAGCGGAGCCAAAGCGACAAGCCCTCCCACCACACTTCCAGGCACACCCTTCATATTAATCGTCTCCCCGGGCCAGGCGCCTGATGGACTATTATCTAGTCCAACTTGCGCCCGACCCCTTACTCCAAATGACCACGTGTTCACTCAACTATTCACAAGCATTCTCCATTCACTCCTGTCCACCACCACTTCCCCTGCCTGATCTATAGTCATTCCTCTATCATCCAAAGCCTTTCTTACACAGTCTCTCCATCTCAATGGGGGTCTTCCTGCCCTTCTATCTCCCCTTGTACCTGACTCACATATTCTCTTTGTAAGCCTTTCATCTCCCATTCGTTCAACATGACCATACCAGCTCAGCACCCTTCTGTCCACTCTGGCTGACAACTAACACCTTTACTAACCTCTATTAACTCACAATAAACCATTTACCTTTCTTGCATGCTCTGATCACTAAATTAGCACCTCAGCTATACCATAGAATGAAGATTGAACAATCTAGAGAGACGCTCCTATCACAGCTGTCCCCATCCTCCTCGCAAAGTAGATCCAGTCTCTCTCCCCTAAATACTTCCAGTATAGCCAAAATAGTACCTCTTACTAAGGCTCAGTTATATGAAAATATAAAGGCTTTCCTATAGCCATGTACCACAACAGTAAATACCATCTTACCTAGTCTCCATATCCATTGAGAGCTCAAATAAGTCCATAAGACTCGAGATCCCTACTGTCTACAGGGTCCAGAACCGAGCCTATAAATCTAGCTCCCGCCCCCAGTCAAATCAGTTGAAAGCTAGACACCAACCAGGGGTCACTACCCTGCAGTTAACTTCTAGCTCTGCCCTTGTGTTGTTCCGGAGTGAGATTCCAGAGCCGGCAGACTCCGTGGCAGATTTGGATAGAAGGACCTGCCCACGTATTTGAGAACTTCACACATATGGGCCCCCTGGACGGCCGCGGAACCAGTCGTTAGCCCCCAACATCATGGACGCAAGATAACCAGGACCAGACCCATCAGATGCTACCCAAGATTCCCTTTAGCAGTACTACATATTACTGTGCTGTTTAACCTCTGAAGTGCGCATGGGGGTAATTGGAAACGTCCCCCTGTGCTGACGTATTTGAGGTGTTTCCGTCACTAAAATATTCATTGTGCCATTAATAGTATTAATACTTATCCATATGCGCCTATTATGGGTTGATTATAAAGGTATTAACCTGAAACAACAATAAAACGAGTGAAAACAGCGTTTGGATGGTCAAAATCGGAGATATAGCCCGCGAGTTGTATAATGTATGGGTGAGGCAATCTGCTTTCCCGCCAATTTCCCCCAAGGCCACTGAGACACAGTCGATCGATACTCTCTCTCTCTCTTGCACTCGCTTGCCATCAGTGATGACAACACCCTGCTTGCAATTCACTAATGTTAGCACGAAAATATACCTCAGAATAAGGGAATAACAGGGAAAATAGGTGATAACTGAAGGAGAGGAGGAAAGTGGGGAAGGAGGGGAGGTAGAGGACTGAGATTTTGCATGGCCCAGGGGCCAACAAAAAAAATAAAAATAAAAAAATAAAAATAAAACAAATTTTTTTTTTTCGATGTCAAAAGTTGATTTTTTTTCTCACTCACTCATAAGAGTCTCCCCGCAGTGCGCCGGGGGAACTCTTATGAGTCTCCCCGCAGCTCCCGGGTTAAAGATTCACTAATTAATATTTCTACGAAGTGGCTATCTCTTTGCCCCAGTATAATTCATATAACCATTCAATTAGGAAGCGCTAAGCGTATCAGTGTTCATTATTTAACAGGCGATACTAACTCTCGTAATCAACCATATACCCAGATATTATTACCTAGAAGGAAACCCTAGTGATATCTGAATGTTCGCCCACTGATTTGCGTTCTATGTATTTCTGAGACAAGAATATAAAACTTAGATCAGTACCCCCTGAGGTTACTAGAATTCCCGTGCTCTAAAATACGTGTGTCTAATCTAGTCTGTGAACTACGACTTGTGCACCAGAGCTACCAGTAAGAAATCTAACAGTGAATATGATTCTATAAGTAACATTGATGGTCTTCGGTATATAAACCTGTTTAATCAAAGCCAGTGATCAGAAGATTAATACCTGAACGTTGGAAGTGGGAGACTAGGCTCCATCCAGATCCACTTATGCTAGTGTTGTTCGATTCTATTATGTTGTCTTACACAAGTATTCTGCAGTGGTATATCAATAAACGTGATCGTGTAACTTGCTACCATGTGTTTCTTTGTGTTCTCTATTCCTCATATCTTGTATTGTGCATGCAGCCTTATATACCCAGACAATTAGAACTCACATTACCCAAGTTAAACCTGTAGAAAAACAGGGCATAACATTGGCGGCAGCGGTGGTTCTTGATTCGGATAAAAGGTTGCATTACACTGCAAGTTTGGAACAGTAGAAGCATGGCAACATCGCGAAATTGGCAGCCACTCACACACATTCCCAAGTATTATGTAAACACGTATGAGATTGCCACTTACTTAGACATAATAAAACCAGTGTTAGATGTGGCACTTCAAAATGACCGCGAAAAAATCGCCGTTGCATTATTGCACATTAGGCAGTTGGGAAAAGTCGTTTCCCAAATTGCTAAACAGGTAACGCCAGAGAATACCTGGAACCAGTTTCGATCCCTCGTGATCCGGACCTTAGGGCCACTTTTGGGTTCCCTCATCTCCCCCAAAATAATACAAATCGACGAGATCAAGATTGAAGGGGATATAAATGTGACCCTCACACAATTCTACAGATACGTGAGGATCACGTATAGCTATGAAGATTACGACCAACAAAGAAATGAACTCTTATTCACCGCATTGTTAAACATCCTCATCAACGAGATCAAGTATGAAGGGGATATATATGCGACCCCCATACAACTCTACAGCTACGTGAGGCCCACGTATAGCTATGCAGATTACGACCAACAAAATGAACTCTTATTCACCGCATTGTTAAACATCCTCCCACCCCGCATCACTGCCCATTTCGACCCGTATGGCTTATTAGAAGAACATATGCTCTCCATCAGAGAAGAATGCCTACTCAGTTCGATGAATCCCCTATCCAACCCTTCAGCCCCTATCCAAGACTCCGTGCACCCTTCCAAAATGACTTCCGGTGAAAGTCCAACCCCAGTGCACTCTTCCTTACCTCTATCCTCTCTGACCATCCCTAAATTTTCCCCTGCCCAGCCATCCACCAACGATCATCTTCCATCAATTGTGTTACCCCATAAACCCCATCGTTTTTCTATGCATGTCAAACAAACCCACCAACCCCAGATAACCTCTAACCAGACCGTGACTGCCACCAAGAAGATTCCCAAAATTCGTCCTGTTAACAACCCCAAGTCAATACATCAGTCCTCTACCAATAACCCCCGTTCTACACCTAACTCTTCCCCCACCAATCCTCCGCAGCCCCCCCAACAAGCCCCGTATTCTAGCTATGCCTACCTATGTAGGCCTACCACAACATATTTTCCCCATGACCCCAGAAATGTTCAGCTATTCCCCCACCAAAAAAATTTCCCTTGTGACAGTTTTCCGTCGGTAGCTTGTGACAGTTTTCAGTCAGTAGCTCCCTTCCACCCCCACACAATTCACACCCCTAGAAAACTTCAAAACCCCACACTTGACTCACCCCCTCATGACAGACAAACCCACCAACCCCAGATAACCTCTAAACAAACCGTCACTGCCACCGACACACCCCACCACTCTGATCCTCCCACACGCGCCGTTAATCCCCCCCTCACGCGTGACCCCACCAAAGTGATTTCCCCCCCTCATGCGTACCGAACACCTGCTCACCAGTCGGTCCCCCACCATCATGAGCCCAGCTAAACTTTCAACCTCCACCAATTCCCACCCTGCCAGCCTAACCTCTCACGACCACATTCCGAACGAACAATCACCCCCCTACATAACCCTCCCTCCTTTTTCCCCTATCTTAACCCCCTCTTCACCGTTACCCCACCCGCCCCAAATTCCACCCCCAAAGATCCCGCTCGACAAAATACCACTCTCATCCCAATCCAACCACAACACTTTTTCCACCTTGGCTAAACCCCAAAATACTCTCTCTTTCGCCCCAAACAACATAATCAACCTCTCAACTTCAACCACTCCTCGAAATCCCATCCATGTCTCTCCCGAAAATAAAATCAGTCCAAATTCAACCCCTCTCAAACCACAACCCTGCCTGCCCAGACCCCCCCCCCCCCCACCATCTCCCTATCAAATCCCCACACCCCAAACCTCCAAACCACCCGATCATAGTAAACTCTCAACCTTCAGCCTTACTCACCCTTCCCCAAACACCACTCACGACCACAACTCTCTACACAATTCAACCCCTCCCCAGCACCAACCTCTTCCGCAACAACAACCCCGACTCGACCTGCCCATTTCATCTTTAAAACCCCTCTATCACTACCCCCGACCGCAACCACTTAGACCCCCCTCCAAAACTGGCCCCGGGCCAGCTCGCCCCCAGACCCACATTCCTAACGACAAGAACTAACGGTATATCCACCCCGCCCTTCCAAAGTGAAAGTGAAACCCCAAGGTCAAAGCCACAACCACCACCACCCCCTATTACCAGACCATCACCCAGACTAACGGCGACCCTAAATAACCCCCCCCCCCCCTGATGATGATGAGGATATTATTGTACTAACAAATTTTTGATTGTTTTCAATTCCTAAGCGATTGGGCATGATTCTATAAATTTACATGTTTTCCATATACTGTATATATTATTTTTTTCCCTTAGTCATACTACTTTTCTTGTTAACCTACACTTTTCTGACTATCTTTTAAATTTGCTTCATACATTGTTAAACACTTTACCTCTTCTTAATTTCCTGTGTTCTTAATTATCTATTCTTTCTTAAATTTACATGTTTTCCATATACTGTATATATTTTTTTTCCCTTAGTCATACTACTTTTCTTGTTAACCTACACTTTTCTGACTATCTTTTAAATTTGCTTTATACATTGTTAAACACTTTACCTCTTCTTAATTTCCTGTGTTCTTAATTATCTGTTCTTTCTTAAATTTACATGTTTTCCATATACTATATATTATATATTTTTTTCCCTTAGTCATACTACTTTTCTTGTTAACCTACACTTTTCTGACTATGCTTCTTTTTACTTCACCCTTGAGGCTCGAGGACGAGCCTATAATGAAGGAGAGGGAAGTAAAATGCCCCAGAACGAGAAGCCCACCACAGAAGCCACGAACGAACACCAACCTCATAGTTGCATTCCCCGGTAGCATTTGGCTAACGTATTCTACTGCCTTTTCAAACTCCAATATCAATTGTAGCCTAATGCCACCCCCACGCCCAGGGACCTTAGGGGCAAAATTTCCCTGTAGCCCTTGAACTCTCCCCCCCCCTCTCATTAAGACACCCGCGCTTCTCGACTCTTGTCCGACCTAGCCTCTCTCTCATACCTCTTGAAGATCCTTGAATTGTCCGTTGCTAACGCTCTCCAACCTTTTATATATATACTCCTATCCAGCCTACCTTCACTTAGTAGGCCAGAACAACATTAGAACTTTACTAGCCCCTTGCATGCCATCTATTCTCTTACAACCCATTCACAACCCTGCACCCAATGGTCGTCGGTGCGAGGCTAGCCGCCTCGCCAGTAACTAACTTCTATTGCCATACTTCCAGATAAATGTGGCAGAGTTAGCAACCCAGTCTCCACCACATCCAGCAAACCCTACAATTAACAACCAGCCGAGTAAAACCAGCTAGCTAAGGCACCTTCGGTTTTGGTATTAAGGACACCCACATCTGTCTCATACACAGAGGGTTATTACAAACACTGGTGATATGGCAAGCCCCTAGCCACAGCCGCCGGACGACTATCACAGAGAGAGGGCGCCCAGCTCCCCCTTTTTGCCCACCCGAGAAGGGAGACCCCCACCCCCGCGGAGGTATACCTGGCCCCTGTTTTGACTTCCGAGTCATTGCCAGGTAGCACAGGAATTCTTCCTATCAATGAACTAACCATGCATGACTAACACCTTTACTAACCTCTATTAACTCACAATAAACCATTTACCTTTCTTGCATGCTCTGATCACTAAATTTAGCACCTCAGCTATACCATAGAATGAAATTAATTAAGATTGAACAATCTAAGAGAGACGCTCCTATCACAGCTGTCCCCATCCTCCTCGCAAAGTAGATCCAGTCTCTCTCCCGTAAATACTTCCAGTATAGCCAAAATAGTACCTCTTACTAAGGCTCAGTTATATGAAAATATAAAGGCTTTCCTATAGCCATGTGCCACAACAGTAAATACCATCTTACCTAGTCTCCATATCTATTGAGAGCTCAAATAAGTCCATAAGACTCGAGATCCCTACTGTCTACAGGGTCCAGAACCGAGCCTATAAATCTAGCTCCCGCCCCCAGTCAAATCAGTTGAAAGCTAGACACCAACCAGGGGTCACTACCCTGCAGTTAACTTCTAGCTCTGCCCTTATGTTGTTCCGGAGTGAGATTCCAGAGCCGGCAGACTCCGTGGCAGATTTGGATAGAAGGACCTGCCCACGTATTTGAGAACTTCACACATATGGGCCCCCTGGACGGCCGCGGAACCAGTCGTTAGCCCCCAACATCATGGACGCAAGATAACCAGGACCAGACCCATCAGATGCTACCCAAGATTCCCTTTAGCAGTACTACATATTACTGTGCTGTTTAGAGATTCACTAATTAATATTTCTACGAAGTGGCTATCTCTTTGCCCCAGTATAATTCATATAACCATTCAATTAGGAAGTGCTAAGCGTATAAGTGTTCATTATTTAACAGGCGATACTAACTCTCGTAATCAACCATATGCCCAGATATTATTACCTAGAAGGAAACTCTAGTGATATCTGAAGGTTCGCCCACTGATTTGCATTCTATGTATTTCTGAGACAAGAATATAAAACTTAGATCAGTACCCCCTGAGGTTACTAGAATTCGCGTGCTCTAAAATACGCGTGTCTAATCTAGTCTGTGAACTACTACTTGTGCACCAGAGCTACCAGTAATAAATCTAACAGTGAATATGATTCTATAAGTAACATTGATGGTCTTCGGTATATAAACCTGTTAAATTAAAGCCAGTGATCAGAAGATTAATACCTGAACGTTGGAAGTGGGAGACTAGGCTCCATCCAGATCCACTTATGCTAGTGTTGTTCGATTCTATTATATTGTCTTACACAAGTATTCTGCAGTGGTATATCAATAAACGTGATCGTGTAACTTGCTACCATGTGGTTTTTTTTGTTCTCTATTCCTCATATCTTGTATTGTGCATGCAGCCTTATATACCCAGTCAATTAGAACTCACATTACCCAAGTTAAACCTGTTGAAAAACAGGGCATAACAGTATGTATAATGGGTCCCGGCAAGTGGGCTAATTAACGTCAATTTAAGTAGGGAGAAGAAAGACCTCTCGCAAGACATAATATGTTAATGAGAACCCCTGAAGATAACTTCTACCACAACCCTGAGTCAACTCTATACCCATAAACGGTACAAAAGCACTTAAAGGAGAGCTGTAGTGAAGAGGAGGGCCCGTAGATCGAGGGAGGATCCAGTAGTCCGGAGGGCGGCTGGGCGTGATGACTCCGGAAGTTGGTCCAGGGGGGGGGGGGGGGGGGCGGCTGGGCGTGATGACTCCAGCTACTGGTCCAGGGTGAGTCACAAGATGATTCCTTAGACCTTGGCGCCTACCACAGGACCACCGGGTTCCTCTTGCACTCCCACGTGCAGTGATCCCCAAAGGATATGCTGGAGTTCTGCTACAAGGCTTGGGGGGTTAGGGTGACTAGCATAATGATCTACCTAGAGTGGCAAGCAGTCTAGATAGTGACATTATAGGTAGTCTAAGGGGGGTCAAGGTAAGTGTCTTCCTTCCTTGCTAGTTCGTGGAACTATCAGAACCATGTAGCAAAAAGAGAATCCAGAAAGGGGAGCCCAAAGTGGGTTGCCCAAAATTAGTCCTCTTCCTGATGGGGGGAACCCGATCTGGTAGATCTCAAGTTACTACACTATCCTCATAATCCCTTGAACAAAACAAGGTAGGAATCCTTTGGTACTTGGTTTGTGCACCGCATCGAAGGCCAGAAAGGGGGAGCCCAAAGTGGGTTGCCCAAGCTAGTCTTCTTCCTGATGGGGGGAACCCGACCTGGTAGATCTTCGATCACAGCACACAACTGACAAGTTGAACACCAGCTATCTCTGGCTGTTCTTACCCTGAACTAAATAATACCAAATGGCAAGCTTAGTTACTGATGTCCAGGCTGGGTGAGTATAAGGCAATCTTCTTGCCCCTACTTAAGGCGCCCGGCTTGAGAGGATCAAAGGCGCTGGGGTGGTGTTGGCGCGTGGTGGTTATGTCCTTGTAGCTCTGGGGGTGGCGCGCCTGGACTCTGGCTGTACCTTGTAGCTAGATGCCCCCGGGCAGATTCTGTTATAAGATGGGGGGATCACTTCCTGGTGGGGGAGGAAGTGGATGAGAAATGGCATGTGCAGGATGATTCATATAAGAAAAGGTTTTAGAACTGCTGCATGGGTTGAACTGCTGGTTTATGCGCCATCCTAGCCCGGGAAAAGGACATGACTTGGATGGCTGCAAGATCCTGAGGGGTTTTGATGGGTGATATAAATGGCAGACTAGGGAATAGAGAGTGAAAGTCTGGAGCAGTTTGGCAGTCCTTGATGGGGGAGATGAAAGGTAAGTTGGAAAATAAAGGAGTACCACCTGTAGCTGGTTGATCAGGCTGAGGAAGTCTAGGATGGTTAGCTGGGTGTTTAGCGTAGTTACCCTCTGACTTTTCTCTCTGGTGGTAGGGGCCATAGAAGTTGGCTGGGCAGGGTATACTGGTGTAGTCCACTCAGGTCTTATGTGTCCCACCTGTCTCGTTGATATGCGGGCGATGCGGGCAGGAGTAGGGTGGCTGGCAGGAGTAGGGTTGGCTGCAGGTTTAGTGGCAGCTAGAGATGCGGTCTTATCATCCTGAGACTGCATCTCACCTCATAATAGACAAAATACACTGTAAAGTGCGTCATGATCCTCAAGGGGTTAACATGATGATGATAGAAGACAATCATATATTTTCATTCCTGATCCTACCTAGAGTATATTATGTCCCTTTTTTATTTATTCGTTCTAGGAAACATTTATCCTCTAAGTCATCCATTAGTATTCTCATTAATATTATTGACCTACCGAATCATTTGTTGTTAGCCATTTCTAGACCGGTACTTTCTGGATTTGAATGATCAGTTGTAGGACTTTACTGGTTTACGGTTTTACTGGGCCGAGCTGTCTCGCCGTGGGCCGAGCTGTCTCGTTTTTACTGGGCCGAGCTGTCTCGCCGTTGGCCGAGTTGTCCTGGCCGAGCTGTCCCGTGGGCCGAGTAGTCTAGCAACCCTGGACGACTCTGCCCATGGGACAACTCGGCTCGGACAGCTCGGCCCACCTTTGGACAACTCGGCCACGACGGCGAGACAATTCGGCCCATTATTTGAAACAGCTCGGCCCCATGTTTTGCTATGGGGCAATTTGACTAGACCAGTCAGGATTAGGATGGGGAGAGCTAAGTGGAGGGTTTATGGGTGAGGACATGTATACAGCACCAAATCCTGTCCTCTGCGTATGCGCGACCTTTTCCCTAATATTTTTATTATGTTATTTAGGCTCAACTGTTAGGTTAATTTAAGTTAGGTTAGGTTAAGATAATATAATAGTATAAAGGAAACAAAAATCGTGCCAAGGGGCCTAAAATTCTCACGCATGCGCAGAGGACAGGATTTGCAGGATTTGGTGCTGCATACATGGCCTCCCGTTTATGGCGTGTGTGTAATGTGGGCGAGATGTTCGTTTATTGTATAATTATGTCATAGGCTAGTTCTCTCGATTCATAATGTGTAGGTTAGGTTAATTAAGAGTTGTCTCGTAATTAACACGGGGTCGAGCTGTCTCGTTTTTACTGGGCCGAGCTGTCTCGCCGTGAGCCGAGCTGTCCTGGCCGAGCTGTCCCGTGGGCCGAGTAGTCTAGCATTCCATTTGATACACATATTGTGCACATTCTAAACTGTTGAGTATTTTTGTATTATGTTCCAATGCATATTAAATTATGTCATAGCCTACTATTGATATAATATCAGTACCAAAAAAATAGATATAAAATTCCTTAGCAGAAACAATAGTTGTATGTTAAAGAAAACGTAATATTTAAGGGTAACTACTTGATAATTGTATTGTTTGTAAGAGAGAGAGAGAGAGAGAGAGAGAGAGAGAGAGAGTAAAGGGGGTTATTTTGCTGATATCTTACTTTAACTTTTAGTAACCAATCTGGGCTGGATACTGAACCGGTCTTCTCACAAAAATCCCAAGCCTGGATTGAATTCTAGACTAAGCAGTTACTAGACAGTTACTATAACCATTGTTACGTACAATAGAGGTACCCCACTTGTTTGAAATATTTCAGTCAATTAAGTTAGTTTAACCCGGCAGCTGTGGGAAGACTCTTAACCCGGGAACTGCGGGAAGACTTAAAATGCCCCAGAAAGAGAAGCCCACCAAGGAAGCCACGAGCGAGCACCACCAGGAAACGGGAACAGAAACACCCGAAGGAAAGGCCCACAGAACGAAAGGACCAGGTGACCAAGCCAACCAGTTAAGACAGGCCGAAGCCCGCAGGGCTAAGCAGCTCCAAACCACACCTACCTATCACTTCTAACCACTGACCCTTCCCCCACCTCGCGTATACACTACCCTTCGTGTCCTACACCTCTACCTACATGATGATGAACATGAATACACCTTAATGTAATACACCCATGCCCTGTCCCTAGGTTGAGCCAATGCCAACCAGTTCAGACAGGCCTAAATCTATGTATGTTTTTCCCTCCAAGAAGTAATATGTTAAACCCCTGTCTTGCCAGACTAAGTTTCTGAAGACCAACCGCCCTCATAAATCTATGTATGTTCTTCCATCCGATAAGTAATATGTTAACCCCCTAAAACACCTTGTCTTGCCAGACTAAGTTTCTGAAGACCAACCGCCCCCATAAATCTATGTATGTTCTTCCATCCGAGAAGTAATCTGTTAAAACCCCATGTCATAATTGATAAGAAACTATGATGCCCACGGGTACACCAGTGTATATATAACCATTGTTCCTGTAAGACCTAGACAGAAATGACTGCAGATGTTAGCCACCATGCAGTAACTCTAATTCTTACCCCAACCAGAGATTGTATACACCACCATCTTTTACCATTGTCTCGACGCTTTTCCACCACGAAACAATACCGAAGCTACCCCTACGAACTGCCGCTTTCTTTGATATATATGTCATAGAAAACGCAGTTCCCAGGAACAACTAGAATCAGCAAGAAATAGTGTCAGAGTAACAGTGTCCATAACCATCGTATTGACGAGTAATAATACACCATGTTTTTCTCTACTTTTATCCACAGTCAAGCACACACCTACAGTTAACCTCCTCTTCCCCACAGCCCACAGTCCACATGATTCTATCATTTCCAAACTTATATACCACCACTTATTGCTCATCCCCCGGTAGCGTTTGGCTAACGTACCTTCCCTGTCATTAACCCCCAGGCTACGATACCAACTGTAGCCTAATGCCACCCCTACGCCCAGAGACCTTAGGGTCAAACTTCCACGTAACCCCCCTTAACCCTCTCCCTCTCGTTAACCCCCCACACTCCTCAACTCCCTTCTGACCTAGCCTCTCCAGCATACCCCCTGAATATCCTTAACTTTTCCGTTACTAACATTCTCAAACCTTTTGTATACTCCTATCCAGCCTACCTTCCCCCAGTAGGAAGGAACACCATTAGAACTTTACTAACCATTTGCATGCCATCTATTCCCTCACAACCCATTCACAACCCTGTACCAAATGATCGTCCGTGCGAGGCTAGCCGCCTCACCAGTGACTAACTTCTATTGCCATACTTCCAGATCAATGTGGCAGAGTTAGCAACCCAGTCTCCACCACATCCAACCACCCATGCAATTAACAACCTAACCAAGTAAACCAGCTGATCAAGGCACCTTCGGTTTTGGTATTACGAACACCCACATCTGTCTCATAAACAGAGGGTTATTACAAACCCTTGTGATATGGCAAGCCCCCAGCCACAGTTTTGACTTCCGGGTCATTGCCAGGTAGCACAGGAATTCTTCCTATCAATGAACTAACCATGTATGACTAACACCCTTACTAACCTCTATTAACCCACAATAAACCATTAACCTTCCTTGCATACTCCGATAACCAAATTAGCACCTCAGTTATACCCTAGAATGAAGACTGAGCAATTTAAGAGAGACGCTCCTAGCACAGCTGTCCCAAACCTCCTCGCAAAGTAGATCCGGTCTTTCTCCCCTAAATACTTCCAGTATAGCCAAAATAGTACCTCTTACTAAGGTTCAGTTATATTACAGTATGAAGGCTCCATACAGCCATGTGCCACAACAGTAATCACCCCCTGACCTAGTTCCTGTATCAATTGAGAGCTCAAATAAGTCCATCAAAACTCGAGATCCCTATGGCCGACAGGGTCCAAAACCACACCTATAAATCAAGCTCCAGCCCCCAGTAAAATCAGTTGAAAGATAGACACCGACCAGTGGCTGGTCCCTTAAGTTGATCTCTAGCTCTGCTCTTGTTTTGTTCCTGAGAATTGAGTTCCAGAGCCGGCAGACTCCGTGGCAGATTGAGATAGAAGAATCTGTCCACGTAAAGGAAATCTACGTGCACCTTATACCCTTCACATAAACCAGTGGGGATATAAGAGTGTAGCCAGCAACGATCGCCAAGAGATCCGTCTTGAGAACTTCTACATATGGACCATCTGGACGGCCGCGGAACCAGTCGCTAGCCCCCAACCTCACGGACGCAAGATAACCAGGACCAGACCAATCAAATACGACCCAAGATTCACTCTATCAGCACTACAGTGTTACAGTGCTATTTAGAGACTCACTTATTAATATTTCTATGAAGTGGCTATATCTTTGCCCCAGTATAATTCATATAACCATTCCATTAGGAAGTGCTAAGCGTATCAGTGTTTATTAATTAACAGGCGATATTAACTCTCGTAATTACCCATATATCCAGATATTATTACATAGAAGTGAAACCCTAGTGATATCTGAATGTTCGCCCACTGATTTGCGTTCTATGTATATCTGATACAAGAATATAAAACTTAGATCAGTACCCCCCTGAGGTTACTAGAATTCCCGTGCTCTAAAATACGCGTGTCTAATCTAGTCTGTGAACTACTACTTGTGCATCAGAGCTACCAGTGATAAATCTAATAGTGAATATGAATCTATAAGTAACATTTATGGTCTCCAGTATATCAACTTGTGAATAAAGCCAGTGATCAGAAGATTAATACCTGAACGGTGGAAGTGGAAGACTAGGCTCCATCCAGATCCACTTAATGCTAGTTGTTCAATTCTATCATTTGTCTTGTACGAGTATTCATACCTTCTTATGCTTCATATTAATCATCCTCAAGGAAACTATAGAAGTGTGTTCATCAATAAAAGTGATCGTGTATCTTGTTACTGTGTGTTTATTTTGTGTTCTCTATTCCTCATACCTTGTTTTGTGCATGCAGCCTTCTATACCCAGTCAGTTAGAACTCACATTACCCAAGTTAATCCTGTAGAAAATCAGGGCATAACATTGGCGGCAGCGGTGGTTCTTGATTCGGATAAAAGGTTGCATTGCATTGCAAGTTTGGAACAGCCAGAACACGATAACATCATGGCGCACCGTTCTCACATCCCCATCCCACATTATGATGGGGAAACTTACGAGATCGAAACGTTCATGGACATAGTGAAATCTGTACTTGACCTAGTTTATACCACGGACGCAAAAAAGATAGCCGTGACATTAACGCACCTGGGAAAAGCCGTTTCCCTGGTTGCCTACCAAGTGCACCCTGCTCTCACATGGGACGAATTTCGCCCAATAGTGATAGAAGCCATTAAGCCTTCGTTGGGAGTTTTCGTTGCCCACACCCATATCCAAGACACTAAATTCGAAGGCGATCTAGATGCCACAGTGAATAAGATCGCCCAACATATAAAAGTGTCTTTCCCCACATTGACCAGAATCCAGCAAGAGCAGCAGATTCTGGTCAACCTTGTATCAATATTGCCCTCAGCAGTAAAAGATCATTTCCGTGTGCACGATTTCGTCGGATATCAAAAAGATCTCATCACGATCCAACGTATTTTGGCCGTGCGCACAGAAACACCCACCCAAATCGCTGTAATAAAGAAGTTTCCCACGCACCCGCAGCACCTCGACCACCAAAACCCCAAGACTCAAACCTTCAACTCCAAGAATGCCTACCCATCCTCATCCTTCCACAACAGACCGACCTACCCTTCCGGCAAGCCCCAACCCAGTAGGCCCCGGTTCCAACCTACCCAGCTACGCAGAATCTTCAACCGGAACAGAACCTACAACACCTACCAAAGTAAAAACCCTACATTAGTAATTATCAACCCCTATGATTTCCCTGCCTATAGTGCTCAGTGTGCCCTCCATCAAATTAGTGAATCTGCCAAACCTCGCCCCTTTATTCCTCGCATTTCTGTAAATGAAGAGGAGTTGGGACAAGAGGAAGAAATGGAGGAAATGCACACCGGAGAAATAGCCCCTATCATGACCTCAGACGATACCGAGGAAACCCTGGAGGAGGTAGATACCGACTCCCAGGATTTTTAAAGTACCCCCCGCCCACGATGGCCTCGGCGGGGGACGCCATAACTGATCGCACTGCCCCCATTTACTACATGGCCAAAATCAAGGACATTCCTGTTCGCTTGTTAATCGACACGGGAGCTGCCAAGTCATGTTTGTTCAAGTCTTACTATAATCAACACCACCAACTATTTGGCCCCTTGTTACCTACCAAATCAGAACTAATCTCAGCTGCTGATACCTACTTAAATCTCCTAGGAGACACTTTGCCCCTGTCAGTAACTACTCCTGCCCCCCATGCTCGTTGTTATCACCCGTTCACAGTATTTTCCTCCCACTGTAAACATTACGATGGTTTCCTTGGACTTGACCTCCTTCAAAAACTCCAGGCCCAGGTTGACTGCGGCCAGAGGCTGATCTCATTCAAAAAAAAAATCCAACCCAAAGCCTCTGACAAACCAATCACGCAGAAACCTATTCACAAAAAGAAAAAACACCTCCACCCTCAACAAACTCTGAGTCAGGATTACCGAGTTGCAGCTAGCACTAAGGTAACTCCTAACCCCTCCCCTTGCCCCGAGTTCTCTCAAAATATCACTCATTTCGTTGAAAAAATGCCTCAACAAACGAAAGAAGACAAGTCCAAGCAACTCCCTCTCGGTAACCCCCCCATTTCTCCTAACTCTATCCAGGATCAATCCTCCCATGTTTCCAGGGCAGACTCTGATGTATGTAAAAACCATTCTACCAAATATTTATGTACACATGTTTCCAGGGAAAATGCCGACCTATGTACCCAACAATGTTTTCCCCATGCCCCCAGAAATGCTCAGATATTCCACAACCAACAAAATTTCCCTTGTGACAGTTTTCCGTCAGTAGCTCCCTTCCACCCCAACACAATTCACACCCCTAGAAAACTTCAAAACCCCACACTTGACTCGCCCTCTCATGACGGACAAACCCACCAATCCCATATAACCTCTAAACAAACCGTGACTGCCACCGACAAAACTCCCCAAATTCGTCCTGTTAACAACCACAAATCAGTACATCAGTCCTCCACCAATAACCCATGTTCTATACCTAACTCTTCCCCCACCAACCCTCCGCAGTCCCACCAACAAATTCCGTTTTCTAAATCGCTCACCCCTTACTACTCTGATCCTCCCACACGCGCCGTTAATCCCCCCCTCACGCGTGACGACCTATGTACCCAACAATGTTTTCCCCATGCCCCCAGAAATGCTCAGCTATTCCACAACCAACAAAATTTCCCTTGTGACAGCTTTCCGTCAGTAGCTCCCTTCCACCCCCACACAATTCACACCCCTAGAGAATTTCAAAACCCCACACTTGACTCGCCCTCTCATGACAGACAAACCCACCAATCCCATATAAACTCTAAACAAACCGTCACTGCCACCGACAAAACTCCCCAAATTCGTCCTTTTAACAACCACAAATCAGTACATCAGTCCTCCACCAATAACCCATGTTCTATACCTCACTCTTCCCCCACCAACCCTCCGCAGTCCCACCAACAAATTCCGTTTTCTAAATCACTCACACCTCACCACGCTGATCCTCCCACACGCGCCGTTAATCCCCCCTCACGCGTGACCCCCACCAAAGTGATCCCCCCCCCCCCCCTTATGCGTACCGAGCACCTGCTCACCAGTCGATCCCCCACCATCATTAGCCCAGTTGTAGTTCAAGATAAATGTCAAATTCCCCCCCGCCATCAAAAATGGGTTAACCTTCGACCCATACCCCAAACTCACATGATATTTTCCCCCACTACCACGTCCACCAACCCCAATCGTTGCCTCTTACAACCCGCCATCATTTCCGCTCGCATCAACCACATTCTAGTGGCAAATATATCTGAAGAATCCCTGACATTACCAAAAGGCCTCATCATAGGAGACCTCGAAACTTTTGATGACCTCCCCATAGATTCCAATGACACCCCTACCAGCCTCAAATTGCCCCCTCTCCCGGACACATTATCCGACCACCAAAAACACAGCATGTACGAACTATTTCTAGAGTTCAGTGACGTGTTTGCCCAACAACCCACTGAAATCGGACAGACCGATGTGGAACAACACATCATTAACACCACAGGCCCCCCCATAAGACAACCATCCCGTAGAAAAAATCCCATACAACGCCAGGAAGAGGAACGCCAAGTCCAAGAGATGTTAGAGGCCGGAATTGCTACCCCGTCCATCAGCCCCTGGTCTTCCCCTGTTGTCCTAGTAAAAAAGAAAGAGGGGTCAACCCGTTTTTGCGTCAATTACAGGAGATTGAATGACATAAGCATTAGGGACGCTACGCCATTACCCAGGATAGACGATTCCTTTGACTCCCTATACGGATCCAGATGGTTCACTACCCTCGACTTGCAAGCAGGGTATTGGCAAGTGCCTATCAAGGCAGAGGACCAAGAAAAAACAGCATTTTCCACTAGTGGTGGCCACCACTACGAATTTAACGTCCTACCTTTTGGCCTCTGTAACGGACCCGCCACTTTCTCCCGTTTGATGGAAGCGGTATTACATGGCCTAACCTGGGAAACCTGCCTAGCGTATCTAGACGATATTATTGTGTACTCACAAACCTGGGAAGAACACCTCCTCAGGTTGAAACAAGTTCTACAAAGAATCCGAGCCGCCGGGTTGAAATTAAAACCCTCAAAGTGCGAGATTGCACGAAAGAAGGTAGATTTCCTCGGCCACGTAATATCTGAACATGGTATTGCACCAGACCCAAAGAAACTTCAAGCCATACAAAGCCAACCCCCACCCACCACCGTTAAAGGAGTACGTTCTTTTCTAGGTTTAGCCACATACTACAGACGTTTCGTCCCACACTTTGCCGTAATAGCCAGACCCCTCCACCAACTCACCCACAAGGACACCACATTCACCTGGACACCTGAAAGAGACCTCGCTTTTAACACTTTGAAACAAAAGCTAATCCAAGCCCCTATTGTCGCTTTCCCTGATTACCATAAACCTTTCCGTCTTTATACCGACGTATCTCTGTACTCCATTGGTGCAGTTTTAGCTCAAGTAAGAGAAGGAGAGGAACATGTGATAGCGTATGCCAGCTCCACACTCAACCAAGCCCAACAGAATTATGCAGCCACCAAGAGAGTGCTTAGGGATCATTTGGGCACTCAACCACTTCAGGTCATTTGTGTTGGGCGCAAAACTCGATATAATAACCGACCATCAATCTTTGCAATGGTTGCGTAAGTGCGAAACAAACTCAGCCATCTTGGTACGCTGGAGGGAGACACTAGAGGACTACGATTTTACAATACAGTATCGTCCAGGTAAACTTCACACCAATGCAGACGCCCTGTCACGTTTGCCAGTACCGAAAGACCCCCCCCACCAACCTAGCCACCTCCGGTCACATAGTCCTAGACCCCACCATTGCCCACGACTACATGATTGCCATCCACGAGGGAAACGGCATACACCTTGGACAAAAGAAAATGTTAAAAATCTTCGCGGATCAGTACTGGACCCCCAACCCCTCCAAGATTGCACAACGCGTGACAGAATCCTGCAAACCTACTTTATTGGGGAAAGATAGATCACGCACCCCAGGCCCAGCTGGTACCTTTTCTGCAAACAAACCGTTCCAGGTCCTATCCCTCGACATCATGGGCCCGTTTCCTTCTTACGCTGGCAACCACTATATCGTCACCTTCGTTGACGTATATTCAAAGTTCTTAATAGCCTGCCCTGTTAAAGACCACACAGCCACCACCGTCGCCGCACGGCTTGCCACAGAAGTGTTCCATATATTCGGCCTTCCCCTTGCTCTTCTATCCGACAATGCCCCCGAATTTAGTGGACACGTTTGGCACCAGTTCACCCAACAATGCGGTATTAAGATCAAGCACTCATCCCCGTACTGGCCTCAAGGAAATGCTATATGCGAACGCAGCCATCGCACCATCAACAACCAGTTACGTACCAAAATGATTGCTCTGAACACCTCAGACTGGCCATCACAGATAAAGATGATACAATGGGGCATGAACACCTGTCCCCGCGAAGACGGTATTTCACCTCATGAACGTGTTTACGGCGTACCCCCCCTGTTACTGCCGTTCCACCATCACGCTCATCTCTCCTCCAACACCTCCACAATTGACCCATTGCAACATCTGCAAAACACCCTCCATACCACCCAAACCTGTCAAGACACCAAAAATGATAACCCCGATGATACAAACCCTTTCGCCATCCATGACACCGTAATGGTAGCCAACCTCCCTGTAACCAACAAATTAGGCCCTCGCTATGTAGGACCCTACACCATTATCAAAGTCGCAAATGCCTATCAAGTCATCATTGATTATCACGGCGTGACTCGCACGTTCAGAAATAGATTCGTTCGAGCATTTAAACCTCTAAAACCACAAGACATTACCCCACCCCACACGTCCGACCCTGAATTCAACACCCCTACGACCCCTCCCACTCAGGCTATAAATGTTCCCCTACAAACCCCTAAAGGCCAAAACCCTCCAGCACAGAACCGGCCGATCATTTCTCAACATACCCCCATAACTAACCTCCACAAACCCCAAGCCCCCACTATCACACCTTCCTCCACCATGACCCATTCCTTCACTTCTAATAGTCAAGTACCTCCCCAACTTATCAAAGTACAAAAACCTCCACCCACAACGGAAACCCTCCCGTCTAGCCCTGACGTACCTCCACCAGGCACCACAGTAAGAAAACCACCACCCCCACCTAAAACCAAGTACACACCCAACCGCACCACACAATCTACCTCAGTAACCTCACACTACAACTTACGCCCACGACTAAAATCTTTTAAACCCTCCAGAAAACACACCCTGCTAACAAAGTTCCGTAGGGCTGCCAGACCACTATCCTCCTCCTCCTCTTCTTCGTCGAATTCTCCTCCACAAAGGGAAAGAAGACGAATAATCACAAGCAAACACCATAAACCCTCTAACTATATTCCAAAAATAACCACCCCCATCCTCCCACGAAAGAACATACCTTCCCCTTCAACCTCATCCCCTCTCAACCCCCACCTCATCACCCCGAATGACCTGCTAGATCTACCCTCCCACCAAACTCCCACAAAACCACCTATTTCCACCACCATCAAATCACCAACCCCACCAAAGAACACACCCAACACACTTTCCTACCCCCAACCCTCCCAATTAAACCTCCACTCCCTACCAACCCGTCTAGGCCCCCCCCCCCGCATCCACCCCTTTCCCCTCCACTATCCCTGCGACCCCACCGACGAATCAACCAACCTCATCATCTCATCAAACCCCCAACCAACCCCCCCCTAAAAATTACCCTATGCCAAAGACCAACCCTTCCTCACACACCACGTCTAACACACAACTAACTCCTAACCAAATCCCCTCCAAAATGACGTACCCGACCTCCACACCCCCACTTGAATCCCCCCACAAAGTCGCCCCTGAGAGAACCCCCATACATACCCCCACCCAATCCTCTCCCATTCCGCCTACCACCCTCACTCTACAAAAACCTCCACACGCATCTACCTTTCAATTAACCCCCTACATCACCCCCACTAAATGCCCTCCACCTGTAAAGCGTTCTTCCCCTCAATATAAAACATCGTCGAGCGACTCAAGTCCCACTACAAACATCTACCTTCCCACCAGAACCTCCAAAGGTAGAATCATCAACAGACCCATCAGATTTGAAGACAGTTATGTAAAAACAACACCCCGTTCGTATACTAAAGACCCAAGCCACACAACACACACACCCCCTCTTTCTCACACACCTCCATCACGCACCTTACCTAAACCAATATTGCACATTGCCTCCATATATTTTCCCAACCTGCAACACCACCCAAGAAAACCCCAAAAACCCCAGACTCATATCCCCCCTTCACCCCCAGCTCCGCTTTCACGCGTTAGTCCCTCCCCTTCAGTTATTAACCCCTTCACCACACGGAAGAGGCCTCCTGTCAGTCCCACACACCTCAATCGATACATGACCTCCACCATGAACAAATCCACACCATAGGGGAGGTGTGGTGGAGTGGTCTTGCCACTGGCCTGGTAATCCAAAGGTCCCGGGTTCAAATCCCGATGTATCAATGGGAAGATATTATTGGGATGGAATTTGTGCTGTACCTGGTATCAGTGAATTACCACAAGCCCACCGAAACGTCAATAAAATACCCTCATTGTTCCCTGATTAAATAGCACTGTATGAATATTCCTATATTCAAAATATGCTATAGGGGTGCGATGCCTGGTGAGTTATCTGCTCAACAGGTGGCGTTGTGTGAGTGTAAGTGTGAGAGTCCGAGTGTAGGGGGTGAGACAGTGAAGCACGGGAACGAGGTGGCTTCAGAGATGGGGTCGTTTCGGGCCATGAGTGAGCACCGTGCCTCATGTGAAGGCAAGATGGCAGGTGCTCGTTGTACTCTACGTGCTTCACATGTCTCACTCCCTAGACTGGAACAAGACCTCACGGGCTTCACTGTTCATTGTAAAGCGGTGAATGTTAAGGCTCTCAGCCTATGCCCGAGAGGAAGTAAGTTGGAATATAGACAAAAAAAAAAAAAAAAAAAAAAAAAATCGTCGCCCCCGTCCCTACCCCCACGGAGGAAGAATACACACCGTTCATAAGAAAGGTTAAAGTAAAAACGTCCACAGGACGCTTAGCCCGTCTACAGCGCCCACATCAAGCCCGGGCAGCCGCCCTCCACAACACCGAGGACACATTCCTACAGGTCTACATAGACCTGCAAAAGAAACCTGACCCTCACTCTCTTGCTTGGTGGGACCTTCTAAATACCCTCAAAATGACCCACCATGACTATGCTTCATTTTACTTCACCCTTGAGGCTCGAGGACGAGCCTACAACGAAGGAGAGGGAAGTAAAATGCCCCAGAACGAGAAGCCCACCACGGAAGCCACGAGCGAACACCACCAGGAAACGGGAATAGAAACACCAGAAGGAAAGGCCCACAGAACGAAAGGACCAGGTGACCAAGCCAACCAGTTAAGACAGGCCGAAGCCCGCAGGGCTAAGCAGCTCCAAACCACACCTGCCTATCCCTTCTAACCACTGACCTTTCCCCCACCTCGCGTATACACTACCCCTCGTGTCCTACACCTCTACCTACATGATGATGAACATGAATACACCTTAATTTAATACACCCATGCCCTGTCCCTAGGTTGAGCCAATGCCAACCAGTTCAGACAGTCCTAAAATTATTTATGTTTTTTTCCATCCAAGAAGTAATATGTTAGTCTTGCCAGACTAAGTTTCTGAAGACCAACCGCCCCCATAAATCTATGTATGTTCTTCCCAGGTTAATACACCCATGCCCTGTCCCTAGGTTGAGCCAATGCCAACCAGTTCAGACAGGCCTAAATCTATGTATGTTTTTTCCATCCAAGAAGTAATATGTTAACCCCCTGTCTTGCCAGACTAAGTTTCTGAAGACCAACCGCCCCCATAAATCTATGTATGTTCTTTCCATCCGAGAAGTAGTATGTTAAAACCCCATGTCCTAATTGATAAGAAACGATGATACCCACGGGTACACCAGTGTATATATATAACCATCGTTCTTGTAAGACCTAGACAGAAATGACTGAAGATGTTAGCCACCATACAGTAACTCTAATTCTTACCCCAACCAGAGATTGTATATACAACCCTCTTTTACCATTGTCTCGACGCATTTTCACCATGAAACAATACCGAAGCTACCCCTACGAACTGCCGCTTTCTTTGGTGTATATGTCATAGAAAACGCAGTTCCCAGGAACAACTAGGTCAGCAAGAAATAGTGTCAGATTAACAGTGTCCATAACCATCGTATTGACGAGTAATAATACACCATGTTTTTCTCTACTTTTATCCACAGTCAAGCACACACCTACAGTTAACCTCCTCTTCCCCACAGCCCCACAGTCCACATGATTCTATCCCTTCCAGACTCATATACCACCCCATATTGCTCATCCCCCGGTAGCGTTTGGCTAACATACTTTCCCTGTCATTAACCCCCAAGCTACGATACCAACTGTAGTCTAATGCCACCCCTACGCCCAGAGACCTTAGGGTCAAACTTCCACGTAGCCCCCCTTAACCCTCTCCCTCTCGTTAACCCCCCACGCTCCTCGACTCCTTTCCGACCTAGCCTCTCCACCATACCTCCTGAATATCCTTAATTTTTCCGTTGCTAACATTCTCAAACCTTTTGTATATATACTCCTATCCAGCCTACCTTCCCCCAGTAGGAAGGAACACCATTAGAACTTTACTAAACCTTTGCATGCCATCTATTCCCTCACAACCCATTCACAACCCTGTACCAAATGATCGTCAGTGCGAGGCTAGCCGCCTCGCCAGTGACTAACTTCTATTGCCATACTTCCAGATAAATGTGGCAGAGTTAGCAACCCAGTCTCCACCACATCCAACAAACCATGCAATAAACAACCCAACCGATTAAACCAGCTAGTCAAGGCACCTTCGGTTTTGGTATTACGAACACCCACATCTGTCTCATAAACAGAGGGTTATTACAAACACTTGTGATATGGCAAGCCCCTAGCCACAGCCGCCGGACGACCATCACAGAGAGAGGGCGCGCACCTACCCCTTTTTACCCACCCGAGGAGGGAGACCCCCACCCCTGCGGAGGTATACCTGACCCCTGTTTTGACTTCCGGGTCATTGCCAGGTAGCACAGGAATTCTTCCTATCAATGAACTAACCATGCATGACTAACACCTTTACTAACCTCTATTAAACCACAATAACCCATTAACCTTTCTTGCATACTCTGATAACCAAATTATAATAATAATAATAATAATAATAATAATAATAGTTCTTAAAGCTAGCGCATGCTAAGCTAGCTAAGGATAGCTCAATAAGGCCGATTAGGCGTATTTCCAATGGAGTCCTGTACTATTATCCCATCCCTTTGCTCATGAGGGATGGTAACGACTCAGTGCTTGTGAAAAATCTTTAATGCGCCGAGCGTAGGCGCGAACCCGGGCCTTCTGGGTGGAAGTCCGAGACGCTGGTCACTACACCAAGCGAGCACCTCAGCTATACCATAGAACGAAGACTGAACAATCTAAGAGAGACGCTCCTATCACAGCTGTCGCAGTCCTCCTCGCAAAGTAGATCCAGTCTCTCTCCCCTAAATACTTCCAGTATAGCCAAAATAGTACCTCTTACTAAGGCTCAGTTATATCACATTATGAAGGCTCCATATAGCCATGTGCCACAACAGTAATCACCACCTTACCTAGTTCCCATATCCATTGAGAGCTTAAATAAATCCATAAGAACTCGAGTTCCCTATGGCCTACAGGTTCCAAAACCGAGCCTATAAACCAAGCTCCAGCCCCCAGTAAAATCAGTTGAAAGATAGACACCAACCAGTGGCTGGCCCCCTTAAGTTGACCTCTAGCTCTGCCTTTGTGTTGTTCCTGAGAATTGAGTTCCAGAGCCGGCAGACTCCGTGGCAGATTGAGATAGAAGCATCTGTGCACGTACAAGAAATCTATGTGCACCTTATAACCTTCACAAACCAGTGGGTATATAAGCGTGTAGCCAGCAACGATCGCCAAGAGATCCATCTTGAGAACTTCCTACATATGGACCCCCTGGATGGCCGCGGAACCAGTCGTTAACCCCCAACATCACGGACGCAAGATAACCAGGACCAGACCAATCAAATACTACCCCAGATTCACTCTATCAGTACTACAGTGTTACAGTACTATTTAAAGACTCACTTATTCATATTTCTACGAAGTGGCTATATCTTTGCCCCAGTATAATTCATATATAACCATTCCATTAGGAAGTGCTAAGCGTATCAGTGTTTATTAATTAACAGGCGATATTAACTCTCGTAATTACCCATATATCTAGATATTTTTACATAGAAGTAAAACCCTAGTGATATCTAATGTTCGCCCACTGATTTGCGTTCTACGTGTTTCTGCTATAAGAATATAAAACTTAGATCAGTGCCCCCTGAGGTTACTAGAATTCCCGTGCTCTAAAATACGCGTGTCTAATCTAGTCTGTGAACTACTACTTGTGCACCAGAGCTACCAGTAATCAATCTAAATAGTAAAATTGAATCTATAAGTAACATTGACAGTGGCGTCACCAGGGGTAAAAATTTTGTAGGGCTGTAGCCCTGGCATAGATAGGTGGGTGGGTGGCGAGCGAAGCGAGCCTGAGCAGCTGGGGGGTCCGGGGGGGCGCTGTAAGCCCCCCCGATTTGTTTTGAAATTTGAGCAGTTTCTGGGGCCTTTTTGAGGCCTAAAAATGTGTATAAGTAAGAAACATATGACACATAAATATTGATGAGCCTGATACCAGGCATCAGTCAGTAAGTTACAAGGCCAATGGTAATTGTAGGGTATAAAGCCTATGTGCAGAGAATAGTTTTTTCTTCATAATCATACTATAGTCCATTCATTATAGGTAGGCCAGAAATTGTGACCCCTAACCTTTGTAATTCGCTAAATGGCTAGAGCAAATGGGTTGTAAATGTCCATACTTATTGCCTGGCTGACCCTTTCCAAAGGTAGAAATATTAGCTTGATTACTCCAGTCTTTCCTTAGGTATAGAGGTAAGTGGTCTAGATGTTTCGCCTACTTATAATGAATATACTATAGTTTGTAACGATTTCTTAGCATATTAAATTGGATAATTTGAAGAACTTTTATTATTGTACCATTATATAGATTTAATTGGCAAGATTTTTCTTCCATTACTGTGATAGAAAAACAAAACAGTTCACTTAAAACAAAAAAGTATAATTTTTTAGGCGGGTGCCCAACCCCGAAAGGGGTTGAAATAGGGGAGCTATCCCCCCGCCAAAGGTGGCTTTCTAGGGCCTTTGCTAGCTGATGCTGAGAGGATTGGGTTCTAGTCATGTGGTGATGGGCTGGTCTATCAGAGTGAGAACTGAGTGATCTCTGCCATACCCATAGCTTAATCTGACTGTTCCTTTTACTTATATATTTTATAAATCTCAAGTGACGGCGTCTCTTCCGTGGATTGACCTCCCAATCTACCAAGATTGGAAGCCAAAGTGTCACATTTTTCCTTTGCCCCTCAACTTTCTCTTCATAATTGCTGAGAGGCACAGGGCCCTGGGTGGGGCTTTGGTTTCCCGGGCGTTTCCGCACCCTCCTCAGCTCCCCGCCATGGAGTGGCTTCGGTCACCCAGGCTTTATTGTGGTAGGCAGGGAGGGTTCTGTGGGGGCGCTCGGTTATGGCCTTGGTCTTGCTCGGGGCCTTGGGGCTGTTCGGCCAGGCAGCCTGGGGAATAGCAACAACAACAACAAACTCCAAATCATAAAGCAATTACTTTAGATAAGCCTATTGATAAAATACAAGATTACAAACAATTTTTATTCTATAAAACTGATATCCTTTCAAAGTTTCATATAGTGACATGGCCTAATGGTATGTGGATATGTGTCTTTTATTGCACAATTTAATATAAATAATATATTATATTGTAAATATATAATGTCTCATAAAAACAATACATATTGCATTTATATTTCCAATAATTTCAATAAATATAACGGCTCAAGCTTCAAAGAAAACCAAGCTTGGTGAAAATATAGGGGAAACTTACTAATATTACTATTATGATTTGAGTCATAGCCATAGGTTTATGTAAATTGTGAATAAATATTCACATTACATAAACAATTCGTATTTAACCTATATGGATCAATTAATAAAAAGTAGATTTTTTTTTGGGGGAGGGGGGGGGGGGGGGGGGGGGGTTGGATGCAGGGCTGGTGAATGTGGTGAACTGGTTATGCATTATTTATTATTTAATTTTTATTTATTTATTTTAATTACTTTTGGCAGTTTTGGGGTTTGCATTTTTTGGGGGCTGAGTCCTTGATTTGGGGGGGCTAAGCCCCCCCAACCCCCCCCCCCCCCCCCCCTGGTGACGCCACTGATACATTGAGGGTCTCCAGTATAAACTTGCGAACAAAGCCAGTGATCAGAAGATTAATACCTGAACGTTGGAAGTGTTGGAAGTGGGAGACTAGGCGCCATCCAGATCCACTTAATGCTAGTTGTTCAATTCTATCATTTGTCTTGTACGAGTGTTCATACCTTCTTATGCTTCCTATTAACCATCATCAATAAACGTGATCGTGTGTCTTGTTACCGTGTGTTTAACTTGTGTTCTCTATTCCTCATACCTTGTTTTGTGCATGCAGCCTTATATACCCAGTCAGTTAGAACTCACATTACCCAAGTTAATCCTGTAGAAGAACAGGGCATAACATTGACGGCAGCGGTGGTTCTTGATTCGGATAAAAGGTTGCATTACATTGCAAGTTTGGAACAGCCAGAACACGATAACATCATGGCGCACCGTTCTCACATCCCCATCCCACATTATGATGGGGAAACTTACGAGATCGAAACGTTCATGGACATAGTGAAACCCGTACTTGACCTAGTTTATACCACGGACGCAGAAAAGATAGCCGTGACATTAACGCACCTGGGAAAAGCCGTTTCCCTGGTTGCCTACCAAGTGCACCCTGCTCTCACATGGGACGAATTTCGCCCAATAGTGATAGAAGCCATTAAGCCTTCGTTGGGCGTTTTCGTGGCCCACACCCGTATCCAAGACACTAAATTTGAAGGCGATCTAGATGCCACAGTGAATAAGATCGCCCAACATATAAAAGTGTCTTTCCCCACATTGACCAGAATCCAGCAAGAGCAGCAGATTCTGGTCAACCTTGTATCAATATTGCCCTCACCAGTAAAAGATCATTTCCGTGTGCACGATTTCGTCGGATATCAAAAAGATCTCATCACGATCCGACGTATTTTGGCCGTGCGCACAGAAGCACCCACCCAAATCGCTGTAATAAAGAGGTTTCCCACACACCCGCAGCACCTCGACCACCAAAACCCCAAGGCCCAAACCTTCAACTCCAAGAATGCCTACCCATCCTCATCCTTCCACAACAGACCGACCTACCCTTCCGGCAAGCCCCAACCCAGTAGGCCCCGGTTCCAACCTACCCAGCCACGCAGAATCTTCAACCGGAACAAAACCTACAACACCTACCAAAGTAAAAACCCTACATTAGTAATTATCAACCCCTATGATTTCCCTGCCTGTAGTGCTCAGTGTGCCCTCCATCAAATTTGTGACTCTGCCAAACCTCGCCCCTTTACGCCTCGCATTTCTGTAAATGAAGAGGAGTTGGGACAAGAGGAAGAAATGGAGGAAATGCACACCGGAGAAATAGCCCCTATCATGACCTCAGACGATACCGAGGAAACCCTGGAGGAGGTAGATACCGACTCCCAGGATTTTTAAAGTACCCCCCGCCCACGATGGCCTCGGCGGGGGACGCCATAACTGACCGCACTGCCCCCATTTATTACATGGCCAAAATCAAGGACATTCCTGTCCGCTTGTTAATCGACACAGGAGCTGCCAAGTCATGTTTGTTCAAGTCTTATTATGATCAACACCACCGACTATTTGGCCCCTTGTTACCTACCAAATCAGAACTAATCTCAGCTGCTGATACCTACTTAAATCTCCTAGGAGACACTTTTCCCCTGTCAGTAACTACTCCTGCCCCCCATGCTCGTTGTTATCACCCGTTCATAGTATTTTCCTCCCACTGTAAACATTGCGATGGTTTCCTTGGACTTGACCTCCTTCAAAAACTCCAGGCCCAGGTTGACTGCGGCCAGAGGCTGATCTCATTCAAAAAAAAAAAATCCAACCCAAAGCCTCTGACAAACCAATCACGCAGAAACCTATTCACAAAAAGAAAAAACACCTCCCCCCTCAACAAACTCTGAGTCAGGGTTACCAAGTTGCAGCTAGCACTAAGGTAACTCCTAACCCCTCCCCTTACCCCGAGTTCTCTCAAAATATCACTCATTTCGTTGAAAAAATGCCTCAACAAACGAAAGAAGACAAGTCCAAACAACTCCCTCTCGGTAATCCCCCCAATTCTCCTAACTCTGTCCAGGATCAATCCTCCCATGTTTCCAGGACAGACTCTGATGTATGTAAAAACCATTCTATCAAATATTTATGTACACGTGTTTCCAGGGAAAATGCCGACCTATGTACCCAACAATGTTTCCCCCATGCCCCCAGAAATGTTCAGCTATCCCACAACCAACAAAATTCCCCTTGTGACAGTTTTCCGTCAGTAGCTCCCTTCCACCCCCACACAATTCACACCCCTAGAAAACTTCAAAACCCCACACATGACTCGCCCTCTCATGACAGACAAACCCACCAATCCCAGATAACCTCTAAACAAACCGTGACTGCCACCGAAAAAATTCCCCAAATTCGTCCTGTTAACAACCACAAATCAATACATCAGTCCTCCACCAATAACCCATGTTCTATACCTAACTCTTCCCCCACCAACCCTCCGCAGTCCCACCAACAAATTCCGTTTTCTAAATCGCTCACCCCTCACCACTCTGACCCTCCCACACGCGCCATTAATCCTCCCCTCACGCGTGACGACCTAGGGACCCAACCATGTTCCCCCCATGCCCCCAGAAATGTCCAGCTATTCCACAACCAACCAAATTCCCCTTGTGACAGCTTTCCGTCAGTAGCTCCCTTCCACCCCCACACAATTCACACCCCTAGAAAACTTCAAAACCCCACACTTGACTCGCCCTCTCATGACAGACAAACCCACCAATCCCATATAAACTCTAAACAAACCGTCACTGCCACCGACAACACTCCCCAAATTCGACCTTCTAACAACCAACAATCAGTACATCAGTCCTCCACCAATAACCCATGTTCTATACCTCACTCTTCCCCCACCAACCCTCCGCAGTCCCACCAACAAATTTCGTTTTCTAAATCACTCACACCTCACCACGCTGATCCTCCCACATGCGCCGTTAATCCCCCCCTCACGTGTGACCCCCACCAAAGTGATCTTCCCCCCCCCCCCCCCCCCTTATGCGTACCGAGCACCTGCTCACCAGTCGATCCCCCACCATCATTAGCCCAGCTGTAGTTCAAGATAAATGTCAAATTCCCCCCCGCCATCAAAAATGGGTTAACCTTCGACCCATACCCCAAACTCCTCACATGATATTTTCCCCCACTACCACGTCCACCAACCCCAATCGTTGCCTCTTACAACCCGCATCATTTCCGCTCGCATCAACCACATTCTCGTGGCAAATATCTCTGAAGAATCCCTGACATTACCTAAAGGCCTCATCATAGGAGACCTCGAAACTTTTGATGACCTCCCCATAGATTCCAATGACACCCCTACCAGCCTCAAATTGCCCCCTCTCCCGGACACATTATCCGACCACCAAAAACACAGCATGTACGAACTATTGCTAGAGTTCAGTGACGTGTTTGCCCAACAACCCACTGAAATCGGACAGACCGATGTGGAACAACACATCATTAACACCACAGGCCCCCCCCCCATAAGACAACCATCCCGTAGAAAAAATCCCATACAACGCCAGGAAGAGGAACGCCAAGTCCAAGAGATGTTAGAGGCCGGAATTGCCACCCCGTCCATTAGCCCCTGGTCTTCCCCTGTTGTCCTAGTAAAAAAGAAAGATGGGTCAACCCGTTTTTGCGTTGATTACAGGAGATTGAATGACGTAACCATTAAGGACGCTACGCCATTACCCAGGATAGACGATTCCCTTGACTCCCTATACGGATCCAGATGGTTCACTACCCTCGACTTGCAAGCAGGGTATTAGCAAGTGCCTATCAAGGCAGAGGACCAAGAAAAAACAGCATTTTCCACTAGTGGTGGCCACCACTACGAATTTAACGTCCTACCTTTTGGCCTCTGTAACGGACCCGCCACTTTCTCCCGTTTGATGGAAGCGGTATTACATGGTCTGACCTGGGAAACCTGCCTAGCGTATCTAGACGATATTATTGTGTACTCACAAACCTGGGAAGAACACCTCCTCAGGTTGAGACAAGTTCTTCAAAGAATCCGAGCCGCCGGGTTGAAATTAAAACCCTCAAAGTGCGAGATTGCACGAAATATGGTAGATTTCCTTGGCCATGTAATATCTGAACATGGTATTGCACCAGACCCAAAGAAACTTCAAGCCATACAAAACCAACCCCCACCCACCACCGTTAAAGGAGTACGTTCTTTTCTAGGTTTAGCCACATACTACAGACGTTTCGTCCCACATTTTGCCACAATAGCCAGACCTCTCCACCAACTCACCCACAAGGACACCACATTCACCTGGACACCTGAAAGAGACCTCGCTTTTAACACTTTGAAACAAAAGCTAATCCAAGCCCCTATTGTCGCTTTCCCTGATTACCATAAACCTTTCCGTCTTTATACCGACGTATCTCTGTACGCCATTGGTGCAGTTTTAGCTCAAGTAAGAGACGGAGAGGAACATGTGATAGCGTATGCCAGCTCCACACTCAACCAAGCACAACAGAATTATGCAGCCACCAAGAGAGAGTGCTTAGGGATCATTTGGGCACTCAGCCACTTCAGGTCATTTGTGTTGGGCGCAAAACTCGATATAATAACCGACCATCAATCTTTGCAATGGTTGAGTAAGTGCGAAACCATCTCAGCCATCTTGGTACGTTGGAGGGAGACACTAGAGGACTACGATTTTACAATACAGTATCGTCCAGGTAAACTTCACACCAATGCAGATGCCCTGTCATGTTTGCCAGTACCAAAAGACACCTACCTAGCCGCCTTACAAAACACTGAGCTCTTATCTACCCCCATCCACCAACATAATTCCCCCCCAGCCCCCTCACTAATTCAATCTTGGGAAACAAGAATCAGACCACCCTGGATACCGTTAAATGTCTTCAGGAAACTAACTCGCTGGGGAGATCAACTTGCCACAGACTCCGGTCACATAGTCCTAGACCCCACCATTGCCCACGACTACATGATTGCCATCCACGAGGGAAACGGCATACACCTTGGACAAAAGAAGATGTTAAAAATCTTCGCAGATCAATACTGGGCCCCCAACCCCTCCAAGATTGCACAACGCGTGACAGAATCCTGCAAACCTTGTTTATTGGGGAAGGATAGATCACGCACCCCAGGCCCAGCTGGTACCATTTCGGCCAACAAACCGTTCCAAGTCCTATCCCTCGACATCATGGGCCCGTTTCCTTCTTACGCTGGCAACCGCTATATCGTCACATTTGTTGACGTATATTCAACATTTTTAATAGCCTGTCCCGTTAAAGACCACACAGCCACCACCGTCGCCACACTGCTTGCCACAGAAGTGTTCCCTATATTCGGCCTTCCCCTTGCTCTTCTATCCGACAATGCCCCCGAATTTAGTGGACACGTTTGGCACCAGTTCACCCAACAATGCGGTATTAAGATCAAACACTCATCCCCGTACTGGCCTCAAGGAAATGCTATATGCGAACGCAGCCATCGCACCATCAACAACCAGTTATGTACCAAAATGATTGCTCTTAACACCACCTCAGACTGGCCATCACAAATAAAGATGATACAATGGGGCATGAACACCTGTCCCCGAGAAGACGGTATTTCCCCTCATGAACGTGTTTACGGCGTACCCCCCCTGTTACTGCCGTTCCACCATCACGCTCACCTCTCCTCCAACACCTCCACAATTGACCCATTGCAACATCTGCAAAACACCCTCCATACCGCCCAAACCTGTCAAGACACCAAAACTGATAACCCCGATGATAAAAACCCTTTCGCCATCCATGACACCGTAATGGTAGCCAACCTCCCTGTCACCAACAAATTAGGCCCTCGCTATGTCGGCCCCTACACGATCATACAAGTCCCAAATGCCTATCAAGTCACCATTGATTATCACGGCGTGACTCGCACGTTCCGAACTAGATTCGTCCGAGCTTTTAAACCTCTAAAACCACAAGACATTACCCCACCTCACACGTCCGACCCTGAATTCAACACCCCTACGACCCCTCCCACTCAGGCTATGAATATTCCCCTACAAACCCATAAGGGCCTAAACCTTCCAGCACCGAACCGGCCCATCATTCCTCAACATACCCCCCAAACTAACCTCCACAAACCCCAAGCCCCCACTATCACACCTTCCTCCACCATGACCCCTTCCTTCACTTCTGATAGTCAAGTACCTCCCCAACTTATCCAAGTACGAAAACCTCCACCCAGAACCCAGACCACAACGGAAACCCTCCCGTCTAGCCCTGACGTACCTCCACCAGGCACCACAGTGAGAAAACCACCACCCCCACCCAAAACCAAGTACACACCCAACCGCACCACACAATCTACCTCAGTAACCTCACGCTACAACTTACGCCCACGACTAAAATCTTTTAAAACCTCCAGAAAACACACCCTGCTAACCAAGTTCCGTAGGGCTGCCAGACCACTATCCTCCTCCTCCTCTTCTTCTTCGTCGAATTCTCCTCCACAAAGGGAAAGAAGACGAATAATCACAAGTAAACACCATAACCCCTCTAACTATATTCCAAAAATGACAACCCCCACCCTCCCACGAAAGAACATACCTTCCCCTTCAACCTCATCCCCTCTCAACCCCCACCTCATCACCCCGAATGACCTGCTAGATCTACCCCCCACCAAACCGCCTATTTCCACCACCATCAAATCACCGACCCCACCAAAGAACACACCCAACACATGTTCCTACCCCCAAACCTCCAAATTAAACCTCCACTCCCTACCCACCCGTCTAGCCCCCCCCCCCCTCCACCCCCTTCCCCTCCACTATCCCTGCGACCCCACCCACGCATCAACCAACCTCATCATCTCATCAAACCCCCAACCAACTAAAAAGTACACTATGCCAACGACCAACCCCCTCCTCTCACACCACGTCTAACACACAACTAACTCCTAACCAAAGCCCCTCCAAACTGACGTACCCGACCTCCACACCCCCACTTGAATCCCCCCACAAAGTTGCCCCTGAGAAAACCCCCATACATACCCCCACCAAATCCTATCCCATTCCGCCTATCACCCTCACTCGACAAAAACCTCCACACGCATCTACCTCTCAAATAACCCCTTACCTCACCCCCACTAAATGCCCTCCACCTGTAAAGCGTTCTTCCCCTCAATATAAAACATCGTCGAGGGACTCAAGTCCCACTACAAACATCTACCTTCCCACCAGGACCTCCAAAGGTAGAATCATCAACAGACCCATCAGATTTAAAGACAGTTATGTCAAAACAACACCCCGTTCTTACACTAAAGACCCAAGCCACACAACACACACACCCCCTCTTTCTCACACACCTCCATCACGCACCTTACCTAAACGGATATTGCACATTGCCTCCATATATTTTCCCAGCCTGCAACACCACCCAAGAAAACCCCAAAAACCCCAGACTCATATCCCCCCTTCACCCCCAGCTCCGTTTTCACGCGTTAGTCCCTCCCCTTCAGTTATTAACCCATTCACCACACTGAAGAGGCCTCCTGTCAGTCCCACACACCTCACTCGATACATGACCTCCACCATGAACAAATCCACACCATTCGTCGCCCCCGTCCCTACCCCATGGGGGAAGACTACACACCGTTCATACGAAAAGTTAAAGTAAAAACGTCCACAGGACGCTTAGCCCGTCTACAGCGCCCACATCAAGCCCGGGCAACCGCCCTCCACAACACCGAGGACACATTCCTACAGGTCTACATAGACCTGCAAAAGAAACCTGACCCTCGCTCTCTTGCTTGGTGGGACCTTCTCAATACACGCAAAATGACCCACCATGACTATGCTTCTTTTTACTTCACCCTTGAGGCTCGAGGACGAGCCTACAATGAAGGAGAGGGAAGTAAAATGCCCCAGAACGAGAAGCCCACCACGGAAGCCACGAGCGAAAACCACCAGGAAACGGGAATAGAAACACCCGAAGGAAAGGCCCACAGAACGAAAGGACCAGGTGACCAAGCCAACCAGTTAAGACAGGCCGAAGCCCGCAGGGCTAAGCAGCTCCAAACCACACCTGCCTATCCCTTCTAACCACTGACCTTTCCCCCACCTCACGTATACACTACCCCTCGTGTCCTACACCTCTACCTACATGATGATGAACATGAATACACCTTAATTTAATACACCCATGTCCTATCCCTAGGTTGAGCCAATGCCAACCAGTTCAGACAGGCCTAAATTTATGTATAGTTTTTTTCATCCAAAAAGTAATATGTTAACCCCCTGTCTTGCCAGACTAAGTTTCTGAAGACCAACCGCCCCCATAAATCTATGCATGTTCTTCCCAGGTTAATACACCCATGCCCTGTCCCTAGGTTGAGCCAATGCCAACCAGTTCAGACAGGCCTAAATCTATGTATGTTTTTTCCATCCAAGAAGTAATATGTTAACCCCCTGTCTTGCCAGACTAAGTTTCTGAAGACCAACCGCCCCCATAAATCTATGTATGTTCTTTCCATCCGAGAAGTAGTATGTTAAAACCCCATGTCCTAATTGATAAGAAACGATGATACCCACGGGTACACCAGTGTATATATATAACCATCGTTCCTGTAAGACCTAGACAGAAATGACTGAAGATGTTAGCCACCATACAGGAACTCTAATTCTTACCCCAACCAGAGATTGTATATACAACCCTCTTTTACCATTGTCTCGACGCATTTTCACCATGAAACAATGCCGAAGCTACCCCTACGAACTGCCGCTTTCTTTGGTGTATATGTCATAGAAAACGCAGTTCCAGGAACAACTAGGTCAGCAAGAAATAGTGTCAGATTAACAGTGTCCATAACCATCGTATTGACGAGTAATAATACACCATGTTTTTCTCTACTTTTATCCACAGTCAAGCACACACCTACAGTTAACCTCCTCTTCCCCACAGCCCCACAGTCCACATGATTCTATCCCTTCCAGACTCATATACCACCCCATATTGCTCATCCCCCGGTAGCGTTTAGCTAACATACTTTCCCTGTCATTAACCCCCAAGCTATGATACCAACTGTAGTCTAATGCCACCCCTACGCCCAGAGACCTTAGGGTCAAACTTCCACGTAGCCCCCCTTAACCCTCTCCCTCTCATTAACCCCCCACGCTCCTCGACTCCTTTCCGACCTAGCCTCTCCACCATACCTCCTGAATATCCTTAATTTTTCCGTTGCTAACATTCTCAAACCTTTTGTATATATACTCCTATCCAGCCTACCTTCCCCCAGTAGCAAGGAACACCATTAGAACTTTACTAACCCTTTGCATGCCATCTATTCTCTCACAACCCAATCACAACCCTGTACCAAATGATCGTCAGTGCGAGGCTAGCCGCCTCGCCAGTGACTAACTTCTATTGCCATACTTCCAGATAAATGTGGCAGAGTTAGCAACCCAGTCTCCACAACATCCAACAAACCATGCAATTAACAACCCAACCGATTAAACCAGCTAGTCAAGGCACCTTCGGTTTTGGTATTACGAACACCCACATCTGTCTCATAAACAGAGGGTTATTACAAACACTTGTGATATGGCAAGCCCCTAGCCACAGCCACCGGACGACCATCACAGAGAGAGGGGGTGCACCTACCCCTTTTTACCCACCCGAGGAGGGAGACCCCCACCCCTGCGGAGGTATACCTGACCCCTGTTTTGACTTCCGGGTCATTGCCAGGTAGCACAGGAATTCTTCCTATCAATGAACTAACCATGCATGACTAACACCTTTACTAACCTCTATTAACCCACAATAACCCATTAACCTTTCTTGCATACTCTGATAACCAAATTAGCACCTCAGCTATACCATAGAACGAAGACTGAACAATCTAAGAGAGACGCTCCTATCACAGCTGTCCCAGTCCTCCTCGCAAAGTAGATCCAGTCTCTCTCCCCTAAATACTTCCAGTATAGCCAAAATAGTACCTCTTACTAAGGCTCAGTTATATTACAGTATGAAGGCTCCATACAGCCATGTGCCACAACAGTAATCACCCCCTGACCTAGTTCCCGTATCAATTGAGAGCTCAAATAAGTCCATCAAAACTCGAGATCCCTATGGCCCGACAGGGTCCAAAACCACACCTATAAATCAAGCTCCAGCCCCCAGTAAAATCAGTTGAAAGATAGACACCAACCAGTGGCTGATCCCTTAAGTTGATCTCTAGCTCTGCCCTTGTTTTGTTCCTGAGAATTGAGTTCCAGAGCCGGCAGGCTCCGTGGCAGATTGAGATAGAAGAATCTGTCCACGTAAAGGAAATCTACGTGCACCTTATACCCTTCACATAAACCAGTGGGGATATAAGAGTGTAGCCAGCAACGATCGCCAAGAGAGCCATCTTGAGAACTTCTACATATGGACCATCTGGACGGCCGCGGAACCAGTCGCTAGCCCCCAACCTCACGGACGCAAGATAACCAGGACCAGACCAATCAAATACGACCCAAGATTCACTCTATCAGCACTACAGTGTTACAGTGCTATTTAGAGACTCACTTATTAATATTTCTATGAAGTGGCTATATCTTTGCCCCAGTATAATTCACATATAACCATTCCATTAGGAAGTGCTAAGCGTATCAGTGTTTATTAATTAACAGGCGATATTAACTCTCGTAATTACCCATATATCCAGATATTATTACATGGAAGTGAAACCCTAGTGATATCTGAATGTTCGCCCACTGATTTGCGTTCTATGTATTTCTGATACAAGAATATAAAACTTAGATCAGTACCCCCCTGAGGTTACTAGAATTCCCGTGCTCTAAAATACGCATGTCTAATCTAGTCTGTGAACTACTACTTGTGCATCAAAGCTACCAGTGATAAATCTAATAATGAATATGAATCTATAAGTAACATTTATGGTCTCCAGTATATTAACTTGTGAATAAAGCCAGTGATCAGAAGATTAATACCTGAACATTGGAAGTGGGAGACTAGGCTCCATCCAGATCCACTTAATGCTAGTTGTTCAATTCTATCATTTGTCTTGTACGAGTATTCATACCTTCTTATGCTTCATATTAATCATCCTCAAGGAAACTATAGAAGTGTGTTCATCAATAAAAGTGATCGTGTGTCTTGTTACCGTGTGTTTATTTTGTGTTCTCTATTCCTCATACCTTGTTTTGTGCATGCAGCCTTCTATACCCAGTCAGTTAGAACTCATATTATAACAAGACTCTTAAGAGTTCCCCCGGCGGACTGCGTGAAGACTCTTAAGAGTCAGGGGGAAAAAAAATCAATTTAAAATACCGAAAAAAAAATTATTCCCTTATTCTGTGGTATATTTTCGTGCTAACATTAGCGAGTTGCAAGCAGGGCATTGTCATCACTGTTAGCAAGCGAGTGCAAGAGAGAGAGAGAGTATCGATCGACAGTGTCTCTCCAGACTTGGGGAAAAGTGGCGGGAAAGGAGGTTGCCTCAGCCATACATTATGTAACTCCCGGCCTGTATCGCCGATTTTGACCATCCAAACGCTGTTTCCACTTGTTTTATTGTTGTAACAGGTTAATACCTTTATAATCAACCTATAATAGGCACATATGGAGAAGTATTAATGCTATTTATGGTAAAATAAATATATTAGTGATGGAAACAGCTCAAATACGTGCGCACAGGCAGAGGTGTCTCATACCCCCCATGCGCACTTCAGAGGTTAAGAGGTCCTACTGGGCGGCTGCGGGAAGACTCCTAGGCCTATTTTTTTTTTAAACACCCCATAGGCTATGCAGTTTGTTTGTTTTGTTTTGTAGATGTTTAGGTGACAATCACCACGGTCGATCTGGGGATCCGCCGTTAATGAGCTCGTCCTGGAATCTTTACGATTCTTTACAGGACTGAACATGCCATTTTTATCGGAAATAGCTCAGACAAGAGTGTTGAGAGGGGAGAAGGGGTGTTGGAGAGAGAGGAAGGTGTTGGAGTGGCTTTGTTATGTGTGTTTTGTCTGTGGCACTAAAAAAAAATATATATATTTGTTTAGGCGAGATAATTTCCCTCCATTACTTGTTACCATTCCTACACATGTTTCCCAACCCCCCCTTTCCCCTCCTCAATTATCAGGTATTTTCTCTATTATTCCCGATAATTATAGAGTATTTTCGTAGGAGAGAGGGAGGAGGGTGGAGGAGTACGGTAACGACCCTCCAACCAGTCTGAAAGCTCCCCTGGTCTCTCAGTCCCACGCGACACACGAGAGAGTAAGGGTGTAAGTCTCACTGCTTAACCTAAGACGTGCGCATGGGGGGTATGAGACCACACGCCTGTGCGCACGTATTTGAGCGGTTCCCATCACTAACATCGTTATTTTACCATAAATAGCATTAACCCGTACAGCCCCAGCGACGCGCCTGACGCGTCGGCGATGTATGTAACGCACAGCCCCAGAGACGCGCCTGGCGCGTCACCCTAATTGCGCCGACCGTAACCTCAGGTGTAGCCACTCAAGAGGGCTCAGATTTGTATGGGAACTGTGTACGTATCCCACGCAACCGTGCCGATGGTTGAAAACTCTCAAAGTCCACGTGCGTGCGCGCGAGCGCGCAATAACCTCTTTTTTTGGGATAATTGCCTTCAATTTTTTACTCTTATAAAATCCATTTTCGGGGGCTCTGTAGGACCATTTTTTAAGCTTTTTGAGCGGTTTTTCGTGGTTTTTCCTTCATTCCTAACCCATTCGCTATTGTTTCTGGAATAAAACCATTTTTTGAAAACCGGCCGGGTTCTGGTGCGCAAACATTACAAAACTAGCCGGGGCTCCACGGGTTAATACTTACCCATATGCGCCTATTTTATGTTGATTATAAAGGTATTAACCTGTTACAGCAATAAAACAAGTGGAAACAGCGTTTGCATGGTCAAAATTGGCGATACAGGCCGGGAGTTACATAAGTTATGGCCGAGGCAACCTCCCTCCCCTCCACTCGATCCTCCCCACGTCTGGAGAGAGATTGTCGATCGATACTCTCTCTCTCTCTCTCTTGCACTCGCTTGGTAACAGTGATGACAACGCCCTGCTTGCAACTCGCTAATGTTAGCACAAAAATAGACCACAGAATAACGGAATAACAGGGAAAATAGGTGATAACTGAAAGTGGGAAAGGAGGGGATGTGGAGGAGTGATATTTGGCATGGCCCAGGGGCAAAAAAAAAAAAGGGTTCAAGTTTTTTTTGGGTGTTTTAAATGGATTTTTTTTAGGCCCAGTGTTATGCCCTGTTTTTCTACAGGATTAACTTGGGTAATGTGAGTTCTAACTGACTGGGTATATAAGGCTGCATGCACAAAACAAGGTATGAGGAATAGAGAACACAAGTTAAACACACGGTAACAAGACACACGATCACGTTTATTGATGATGGTTAATAGGAAGCATAAGAAGGTATGAACACTCGTACAAGACAAATGATAGAATTGAACAACTAGCATTAAGTGGATCTGGATGGAGCCTAGTCTCCCACTTCCAACGTTCAGGTATTAATCTTCTGATCACTGGCTTTGTTCGCAAGTTTATACTGGAGACCCTCAATGTTACTTATAGATTCAATTTCACTATTTAGATTGATTACTGGTAGCTCTGGTGCACAAGTAGTAGTTCACAGACTAGATTAGACACGCGTATTTTAGAGCACGGGAATTCTAGTAACCTCAGAGGGTACTGATCTAAGTTTTATATTCTTATAGCAGAAACACGTAGAACGCAAATCAGTGGGCGAACATTAGATATCACTAGGGTTTTACTTCTATGTAATAATATCTAGATATGTGGGTAATTACGAGAGTTAATATCGCCTGTTAATTAATAAACACTGATACGCTTAGCACTTCCTAATGGAATGGTTATATATGAATTATACTGGGGCAAAGATATAGCCACTTCGTAGAAATATGAATAAGTGAGTCTTTAAATAGTACTGTAACACTGTAGTACTGATAGAGTGAATCTGGGGTAGTATTTGATTGGTCTGGTCCTGGTTATCTTGCGTCCGTGATGTTGGGGGTTAACGACTGGTTCTGCGGCCGTCCAGTGGGTCCATATGTAGGAAGTTCTCAAGACGGATCTCTTGGCGATCGTTGCTGGCTACACACTTATATACCCACTGGTTTGTGAAGGTTATAAGGTGCACGTAGATTTCTTGTACGTGGACAGATGCTTCTATCTCAATCTGCCACGGAGTCTGCCGGCTCTGGAACTCAATTCTCAGGAACAACACAAGGGCAGAGCTAGAGGTCAACTTAAGGGGGCCAGCCACTGGTTGGTGTCTATCTTTCAACTGATTTTACTGGGGGCTGGAGCTTGGTTTATAGGCTCGGTTTTGGACCCTGTAGGCCATAGGGATCTCGAGTTCTTATGGATTTATTTAAGCTCTCAATGGATACGGGAACTAGGTAAGGTGGTGATTACTGTTGTGGCACATGGCTCTATGGAGCCTTCATAATGTGATATAACTGAGCCTTAGTAAGAGGTACTATTTTGGCTATACTGGAAGTATTTAGGGGAGAGAGACTGGATCTACTTTGCGAGGAGGACTGGGACAGCTGTGATAGGAGTGTCTCTCTTAGATTGTTCAGTCTTCGTTCTATGGTATAGCTGAGGTGCTAATTTGGTTATCAGAGTATGCAAGAAAGGTTAATGGGTTATTGTGGGTTAATAGAGGTTAGTAAAGGTGTTAGTCATGCATGGTTAGTTCATTGATAGGAAGAATTCCTGTGCTACCTGGCAATGACCTGGAAGTCAAAACAGGGGTCAGGTATACCTCCGCAGGGGTGGGGGTCTCCCTCCTCGGGTGGGTAAAAAGGGGTAGGTGCGCGCCCTCTCTGTGATGGTCGTCCGGCGGCTGTGGCTAGGGGCTTGCCATATCACAAGTGTTTGTAATAACCCGATCATTATCACCACCAAAACCAGACTCACCCCAGCTAGCCACAAACACACATACACCAATTATAAAAGAGCTAACTGGGAAGCATTCACAAATGAGACAGAACAACACTTCACAACTCTAAACAGTACACCCATCACTAACATCAACAATGCTGTACACATACTCAATAAAACTATCCAAAACGCTGACAAGAAACACATTCCAAGAGGTAACAGAAAAAGACACAACCCCAACTCAACACCAGAAATTCAAAACCTCATCAGACAACGCGACATACTGAAACACTCCCCAGCACCCCACACACAAGACATCACACAACAAATTCAAGCACTCAACACCCAAACTAACAACAAAATACAATAACAACAAAAACTAAATTGGAATAACTTCCTACAAACACTTGATCACAAAACAAGCCCCAAAAAACTCTACAAAACACTAAACAGCATCACACTTTCCAACAGCAACACAACACAATCACATGCTGCAATCACAACAACAGACTCTACTCCTTCATGTAAACAACAAGCAAACACTCTCATCAATCACTTTTCACATGTCAGCCACCTAAAACCTCGCAAAGACGACCGACGTGTCATCCGACGTAAGAGACAATTCCCCACAGACCCTGACTATACACCCTTCACCAATCACCAGACAAAGCATATCATCAACAATCTCAAGCACTCACCCGCCTGTGGCCTAGACAACATAAGCAACATACACCTCAGACACCTGGGACCACAAGGCATACAAGCACTCACTAACATATCAAACTACAGCTATTCACACAACATAATACCAGACATTTGGAAGCATGGTATCATCATCACATTCCCCAAACCCAACAAAGACCCCACGCTACCCTCCTCGCACCGCCCCATCACACTCCTTTGCTCCCCCTCCAAAGTCATGGAACGCCTAGTATTACAACTAATTACACCTGACCTACCCCTAGCTCCAACACAACATGGCTTTAGGCCACTGCACTCCACAAACACTCTTCTCACAGACCTTACACAAAGAGCTTTCGACGGCATCAACTCAGCTAGACCACCACACAGATCACTATTAGCCACACTCGACATTAGTAAAGCCTTCGATGCCATCCCCCGCCACAACCTAACAAACAAAATCTACAACACAAACATGCACAACAACACAAAAAGGTGGCTGGCCAACTTCCTAGCAGGCAGATGTGCACACATATCTTTTGCCGGTCAGTCATCTAAAATCAGAAACTTTCCAAACGGAGTCCCACAAGGATCCGTCCTATCGCCCGCACTCTTCAATCTGTACATGCACGATATAACTACACCCAATACGCCCCAAATAAACTTAGCCTCCTATGCAGATGACATAACACTCACATGCACACACCATGACCCACAAAGAGCAACAGATCTCCTTCAACCCTATCTCAACACACTACATGGCTGGTGCACTACAAACAGACTTAATCTAGCCCCAGCCAAATCCACCGCAACCCTGCTCACAAGTTGGACAGGAGAACACGAATACATCCCTCAACTCACCATAAACAACACACCCCTAACACATACACACACACCCAAAATCCTAGGAGTAACATATGATACTCATATGACATTCAAACAGCACACCACAAACATTAAAAAGAAACTGACACCCAGACTTAACGCCCTCAGGTCACTTGCTCACACAAAATTTGGATACAACAAAGAAACTACCACCACAGTATATAAACAATACATAAGATCAGTGATGGAATACGCAAGCCCAGCCTGGGCTTCTAACCTAGCTGAAACACATCATAAGACCTTACAGGCTATTCAAAACAAAGCCCTGAAGATCATTACAGGCTGCACAGCTACTGCACCCACAGATCACCTACATCAAGAAACCAAAATCCTCAAAGTCAAAGACCATCTGAACATGAGAGGCACTCAATTCCTGGCAGCAGCCTCCACGAACCAAGACCACCCACTAAACTACATGGCAACACACCCACAGACACAAAGAAATATCAAAACAACACCCAGCACACGGTATCACACACAATTATTGTCCTCTCTCCCTCCCTGCCCACCCCGAACCAACTTCCAGAAGCACATCCATACTTATATCTCTCACCGATCCATCCACTCACTCACAGACAACACGCAGCTGCTTGCACGACCTCCCGAAATCCATCCTTCCGAATCCTCCCTTCCTCGCGAGGACAGAGTCCACCTGGCCAGGCTGAGATGCGGACACCATCCTGCTCTCCTGAGCTATCAGAAGAGACTGGATGACTCCGTTGTCGACGCCTGCCCGGGATGTAACACAGCACCCCATACCATTAAACACATCATAGAAGACTGCATTTCACACAACCACTTATGCCAACAACACAATCTACACTCAATGAGAGCTCTGTGGGAAAGCCAGATCGTGGCCATGGCCTTTCTCAGGGACTCGGGGCTGTTCTGCCAGTCAGCTTAGGGAACAACAACAACAACCCTCTGTTTATGAGACAGATGTGGGTGTTCGTAATACCAAAACCGAAGGTGCCTTGACTAGCTGGTTTAATCGGTTGGGTTGTTAATTGCATGGTTTGTTGGATGTGGTGGAGACTGGGTTGCTAACTCTGCCACATTTATCTGGAAGTATGGCAATAGAAGTTAGTCACTGGCGAGGCGGCTAGCCTCGCACTGACGATCATTTGGTACAGGGTTGTGAATGGGTTGTGAGGGAATAGATGGCATGCAAAGGGTTAGTAAAGTTCTAATGGTGTTCCTTCCTACTGGGGAAGGTAGGCTGGATAGGAGTATATATACAAAAGGTTTGAGAATGTTAGCAACGGAAAAATTAAGGATATTCAGGAGGTATGCTGGAGAGGCTAGGTCGGAAAGGAGTCGAGGAGTGTGGGGGGTTAACGAGAGGGAGAGGGTTAAGGGGGGCTACGTGGAAGTTTGACCCTAAGGTCTCTGGGCGTAGGGGTGGCATTAGACTACAGTTGGTATCGTAGCTTGGGGGTTAATGACAGGGAAAGTATGTTAGCCAAACGCTACCGGGGATGAGCAATATGGGGTGGTATATGAGTCTGGAAGGGATAGAATCATGTGGACTGTGGGCTGTGGGGAAGAGGAGGTTAACTGTAGGTGTGTGCTTGACTGTGGATAAAAGTAGAGAAAAACATGGTGTATTATTACTCGTCAATACGATGGTTATGGACACTGTTAATCTGACACTATTTCTTGCTGACCTAGTTGTTCCTGGGAACTGCGTTTTCTATGACATATACACCAAAGAAAGCGGCAGTTAGTAGGGGTAGCTTCGGTATTGTTTCATGGTGAAAATGCGTCGAGACAATGGTAAAAGAGGGTTTGTATATACAATCTCTGGTTGGGGTAAGAATTAGAGTTACTGTATGGTGGCTAACATCTTCAGTCATTTCTGTCTAGGTCTTACAGGAACGATGGTTATATATATATATATATATACACTGGTGTACCCGTGGGTATCATCGTTTCTTATCAATTAGGACATGGGGTTTTAACATACTACTTCTCGGATGGAAAGAACATACATAGATTTATGGGGGCGGTTGGTCTTCAGAAACTTAGTCTGGCAAGACAGGGGGTTAACATATTACTTCTTGGATGGAAAAAACATACATAGATTTAGGCCTGTCTGAACTGGTTGGCATTGGCTCAACCTAGGGACAGGGCATGGGTGTATTAACCTGAGAAGAACATACATAGATTTATGGGGGCGGTTGGTCTTCAGAAACTTAGTCTGGCAAGACTTAACATATTACTTCTTGGATGGAAAAACATACATAAATTTAGGCCTGTCTGAACTGGTTGGCATTGGCTCAACCTAGGGACAGGGCATGGGTGTATTAAATTAAGGTGTATTCATGTTCATCATCATGTAGGTAGAGGTGTAGGACACGAGCGGTAGTGTATACGCGAGGTGGGGAAAAGGTCAGTGGTTAGAAGGGATAGGCAGGTGTGGTTTGGAGCTGCTTAGCCCTGCGGGCTTCGGCCTGTCTTAACTGGTTGGCTTGGTCACCTGGTCCTTTCCTTCGGGTGTTTCTATTCCCGTTTCCTGGTGGTGTTCGCTCGTGGCTTCCGTGGTGGGCTTCTCGTTCTGGGGCATTTTACCCAGGATCTTAACCCCTTCAGACTCATATGACACAGAGGTTGCCAGATTAGCAATACGAAATAGTTCTCTCACTCTTATAATTACCTCTCCAAAATTAGTTTTCTGCCCACAGCTAACTCAAAGACAACTGCAGAGGTTGAAGTAACTAAACTAAAGGTTTCTAAATACCCCTGATAGTAACAAAGGTTTTAAAGTATCCCTAATAGGCTCAAAATTGCGTCATATGTCGGAGAGGGTTAAGAGTCTTCCCGCAGTCGCCCGGGGAAACTCTTAAGTCTTCAGCACTTGCCGGGTTAAGGCCAGATTACGACTACGGGGCTAAAATATGCAATTTTCACCAGCTAATTGCTGTTACCAATTGTTTTATTGCTTTCCCATGTTCATATGTTCATATTAACCCTCTCACGTTCTTGACGCAATTTTGAGCCTATTAACTTTTGTTACTTTTGTATGTGTTTAGGTGCAATCACCACGGCCAATCAGGGGATCCGCCGTTATTGAGCTCGTCCTGGAATCTTTAAGACTCTTAATCTTACGATTCTATACAGGCACTAGCTCAGAGAAGAGTGTTGAGAGGGGAGAAGGGGTGTTGGAGAGAGAGGAAGGTGTTGGAGTGGCTTTGTTATGTGTGTTTAGTCTGTATACGTCGTCAGGATGTCCCCTGACTGGATGCAAGCATGTGAAACATGCTAGGACGTACTACCACACCCACTAAATGTCCGCCGTGGTGGGGATTCGATCTCGGGTCTTGCAGATTCACATGGATACTTTAAAGCCTTTGTTACCATCAGGGGTATTTAGAAACCTTTAGTTTAGTTACTTCAACCTCTGCAGTTGTCTTTGAGTTAGCTGTGGGCAGAAAACTAATTTTGGAGAGGTAATTATAAGAGTGAGAGAACCCTATTTATTATTGCTAATCTGGCAACCTCTGCGTCATAAAAACGTGAAAGGGTTAAAAGTAAAATAGGCGCAAATGGATAAGTATTAATTATATATATGGTAAATTAACGATTTAAGTGAGGAATGAATCAACATTCCTTCGCACCGTGGGCACATTTAAATACCATAGCTGTGCAGTTAAGAGGTTATATCATTCAATATCTGACACCAGTTTTAGCTCTATTACTCCACTTCATCATCCACGTAGCACGAACTCTGAGCGAACAGAGAAACAAATTTGAGCTAAATTACATGGACTCGAAAGGATGGCGATGTAATGTCACCGCACCCGGGGGAATACACACACCCACACAAGCTACCCTCGTATAAAGAGATGGCAACATGGGTCCAACACAATCACCCATACGAGTGTCACCTCCCAAGGTCTCTTATCTCTCTGTAAAGCTTCTTATAAGTACTATACAGTACACCAACAGAGGTACTGTAACTGCAATATAAGTACTGTACAAACAATACGCAAACATACACAGACCACCAATAATAGTCACACCTTATTAACTAATATTGTTCTCAACACTAATAACTCCCAATGAAATAAATTAAAGCATATATGATCCTCCGAGGAGTTGAACCCAGGATACCACATAGGCTACAGCACTTCCATGCTTAAACCATTATACCACAATGACAGTTCAGCCAGAATTAATTTTGGATGAATCCTAACCGAGTAGGAGCAGCATCATTACAATAATAATGTCCCACACATCTCTTCCCTACATCGTGGACAGAGGCATTGCCAAGGACCCAGTGGCGTGATCATACACATCCACATCCTACACACACTCACACTATCTTACCCATACACTTGTACACATAAAATATATGAAACACCATTATATACTGTATCTACACGCATACATAATCAGACATTGAATATATACATAATTGCAATATTGCATTCATAATCATATGCAAATTTATCTATTCACATATACCTACATACTAATAACAACCATGTTCACACACAAATGCATCCACCCAATTTAGTTTTTCTGTTCATATTTTCTCTCCCCTATATTATCTATTCTCCAACACTCTCCTCTTCCTAGTTCCTATTCCAACTTCTCTCTCCCCCCCTCCGGTCCAGAAACAAATACATGCCAATGGTATAGGATACTGTATGCACTATGCTAATGTTAATCTTACTGGGGAAGGCTTTCAATTTGGAGTGCCACCTGTATTCATTTGCTTCATTGATTTCATTAATTAGGTATATTTGTAAGTTAATTGGTGGGTTGGTGATAATATGATTATGATTATGATTATATATATATATATATATATATATATATATATATATATATATATACTGTATATAGCCTATATATCCCATTCAGTACCAGGGACGTAATTTTCATCATATTCTGGCAACTATAAGACTATTTTATTCAGCTTAAGAAGGACCTCTAGTAATAATATGGCTTAAATCTATCTCAACCAACCCATTTAACTACCACATCTACTACCACATTTAACGACATCCATCAACATACCCATATTCCTCACCAAGCCCTCTATAACCCATCATCTCCAGACATCACCTTTTGCTCCCCAGAACTCGCCCCCACAACATCCTGGAGGGTGGTCAGAACCTTAGGCTCTGACCACCTCCCGATCATTATCACCACCAAAACCAGACTCACCCCAGCTAGCCACAAACACACATACACCAATTATAAAAGAGCTAACTGGGAAGCATTCACAAATGAGACAGAACAACACTTCACAACTCTAAACAGTACACCCATCACTAACATCAACAATGCTGTACACATACTCAATAAAACTATCCAAAACGCTGACAAGAAACACATTCCAAGAGGTAACAGAAAAAGACACAACCCCAACTTCACACCAGAAATTCAAAACCTCATCAGACAACGCGACATACTGAAACACTCCCCAGCACCCCACACACAAGACATCACACAACAAATTCAAGCACTCAACACCCAAACTAACAACAAAATACAAGAACAACAAAAACTAGGCGGGTGCCCAACCCCGAAAGGCGTTGAAATAGGGGAGCTATCCCCCCGCCAAAGGCGGCTTTCTAGGGCCTTTCCTAGCTGATGCTGAGAGGATTGGGTTCTAGTCATGTGGTGATGGGCTGGTCTATCCGAATGAGAACTGAGCTATCTCTGCCATACCCATAGCTTACTCTGACTGTTCCTTTTAATTATATATCTTCTAGATCTCAAGTGGCGGCGTCTTTTCCGTGGATTGACCTCCCTACTGCCAACCTAGAAGTTGGCAGATTGGGAGCCAAAGCGTCACATTTTTCCCTTGCCCCTCAACTTTCCCTTCATAATTGCTGAGGGGCACGGGGCCTTGGGTGGGGCTTTGGTTTCCCGGGCGTTTCCGCACCCTCCTCAGCTCCCTGCCTTGGAGTGGCTTCGGTCACCCGGGCTCTGTTAGTGGTAGGCAGGAGGGATTTTGTGGGGGCGCTCGTTTGTGGCCTTGGCCTTGCTCGAGACCTTGGGGCTGTTCGGCCAGACAGCCTGGGGAACAACAACAACAACAACAACAACAAAAACTAAATTGGAATAACTTCCTACAAACACTTGATCACAAAACAAACCCCAAAAAACTATACAAAACACTAAATAGCATCACACTTTCCAACAGCAACACAACACAATCACAACAACAGACTCTACTCCTTCATGTAAACAGCAAGCAAACACTCTCATCAATCACTTTTCACATTTCAGCCACCTAAAACCTCACAAAGACGACCGACGTGTCATCCGACGTAAGAGACAATTCCCCACAGACCCTGACTATACACCCTTCACCAATCACCAGACAAAGCATATCATCAACAATCTCAAGCACTCACCCGCCTGTGGCCTAGACAACATAAGCAACATACACCTCAGACACCTGGGACCACAAGGCATACAAGCACTCACTAACATATCAAACTACAGCTATTCACGCAACACAATACCAGACATTTGGAAGCATGGTATCATCATCACATTCCCCAAACCCAACAAAGACCCCACGCTACCCTCCTCACACCGCCCCATCACACTCCTTTGCTCCCCCTCCAAAGTCATGGAACGCCTAGTATTACAACTAATTACACCTGACCTACCCCTAGCTCCAACACAACATGGCTTTAGGCCACTGCACTCCACAAACACTCTTCTCACAGACCTTACACAAAGAGCTTTCGACGGCATCAACTCAGCTAGACCACCACACAGATCACTATTAGCCACACTCGACATTAGTAAAGCCTTCGATGCCATCCCCCGCCACAACCTAACAAAGAAAATCTACAACACAAACATGCACAACAACACAAAAAGGTGGCTGGCCAACTTCCTAGCAGGCAGATGTGCACACGTATCTTTTGCCGGTCAGTCATCTAAAATCAGAAACTTTCCAAACGGAGTCCCACAAGGATCCGTCCTATCGCCCGCACTCTTCAATCTGTACATGCACGATATAACTACACCCAATACGCCCCAAATAAACTTAGCCTCCTATGCAGATGACATAACACTCTCATGCACACACCATGACCCAAAAAGAGCAACAGATATCCTTCAACCCTATCTCAACACACTACATGGCTGGTGCACTACAAACAGACTTAATCTAGCCCCAGCCAAATCCACCGCAACCCTGCTCACAAGTTGGACAGAACACGAATACATCCCTCAACTCACCATAAACAACACACCCCTAACACATACTCACACACCCAAAATCCTAGGAGTAACATATGATACTCATATGACATTCAAACAGCACACCACAAACATTAAAAAGAAACTGACACCCAGACTTAACGCCCTCAGGTCACTTGCTCACACAAAATTTGGACATAACAAAGAAACTACCACCACAGTATATAAACAATACATAAGATCAGTGATGGAATACGCAAGCCCAGCCTGGGCTTCTAACCTAGCTGAAACACATCATAAGACCTTACAGACTATTCAAAACAAAGCCCTGAAGATCATTACAGGCTGCACAGCTACTTCACCCACAGATCACCTACATCAAGAAACCAAAATCCTCAAAGTCAAAGACCATCTGGACATGAGAGGCACTCAATTCCTGGCAGCAGCCTCCACGAACCAAGACCACCCACTAAACTACGTGGCAACACACCCACAGACACAAAGAAATATCAAAACAACACCCAGCACACGGTATCACACACAATTATTGTCCTCTCTCCCTCCCTGCCCACCCCGAACCAACATCCAGACTCATATCTCTCACCGATCCATCCACTCACTCACAGACAACACGCAGCTGCATGCACGACCTCCCGAAATCCTCCCTTCCTCCCGAGGACAGAGTCCACCTGGCCAGGCTGAGATGCGGACACCATCCAGCTCTCCTGACCTATCAGAAGAGACTGGATGACTCCGTTGTCTACGCCTGCCCGGGATGTAACACAGCACCCCATACCATTAAACACATCATAGAAGACTGCATTTCACACAACCACTTACGCCAACAACACAATCTACACTCAATGAGAGCTCTGTGGGAAAGCCCGATCGTGGCCATGGCCTTTCTCAGGGACTCGGGGCTGTTCGGCCAGGCAGCTTAGGGAACAACAACAACTACCACATATACTTCTTTAGCTACACAATATCGTCTAATTATAGCTAGAATCAAATACAACTCATGTCGCTGGTACTCTAAGTACTGTAAATTATTTTTTGTTTTCAGTTCAAACACTTGAATCATATTTCATATATCTAACTAGTTTCTTAAGCTTAAAATAAACTAAAGATTTGGCTAATGCTGATTTTCTGCAAATACGTGCCACTGGGGGCAGGAGAACCACCCAGTTTTTCTGCCTAAAATATGCATGAATAACTTTATTCACATGCCAATAGACTTGCAATTACATGCATGTATGTATAATTAACTTTATTATACCTCACTTCATAATTGTCTAAATTGAGTTATCATTATTTGTGGAATAAAATTATAAGGTGCTGATTCATGTGGCACCAGTACTGTACATGTTGATTCATATTTGTTTTCACCAACCCAGATTCTAGGCCCCAAGTGTCTAGGCGAGCCTTTTCAATACTGTATTCGCAAATTAAATTTTCTCTGCCTACACATGCACAAATCTAGACAACTCAATCAGTAGCCTGGTGATGGGCTGGTCTATCAGAGTGAGAACTGAGCAATCTCTGCCATACCCATAGCTTACTCTGACTGTTCCTTTTACTTTTATATTTTCTAGATCTCAAGTGACGGCGTCTCTTCCGTGGATTGACCTCCCAGTCTACCTAGATTGGAAGCCAAAGCGTCACATTTTTTCCTTTGCCCCTCAACTTTCTCTTCATAATTGCTGAGGGGCACAGGGCCCTGGGTGGGGCTTTGGTTTCCCGGGCGTTTCCGCACCCTCCTCAGCTCCCCGCCATGGAGTGGCTTCGGTCACCCAGGCTTTATTGTGATCGGCAGTGAGGGTTCTGTGGGGGCGCACGGTTATGGCCTTGGCCTTGCGGCTGTTCGGGCAGGCAGCTTGGGGAACAACAACAACAACTCAATCAGTAGCCCAGTGTTCCTGTTTTGGTTTGTTAAGTTTTATATTTTAATGTAAGGCTTGGTTGTTGTTGTTGTTGTTGTTGTTCCCCAGGCTATCTGGCCGAACAGCCCCAAGGTCTCGAGCAAGGCCAAGGCCATAAACGAGTGTCCCCACAAAATCCTCCCTGCTTACCACTAACAAAGCCCGGGTGACCGAAGCCACTCCAAGGCAGGGAGCTGAGGAGGGTGCGGAAACGCCCGGGAAACCAAAGCCCCACCCAAGGCCCTGTGCCCCTCAGCAATTATGAAGGGAAAGTTGAGGGGTAAGGGAAAAATGTGACACTTTGGCTCCCAATCTGCCAACTTCTAGGTTGGCAGTAGGGAGGTCAATCCACGGAAAAGACGCCACCACTTGAGATCTAGAAGATATATAAGTAAAAGGAACAGTCAGAGTAAGCTATGGGTATGGCAGAGATCGCTCAGTTCTCACTCGGATAGACCAGCCCATCATCACATGACTTGAACCCAATCCTCTTAGGCTTGGTTGGGTTCTACAGTAGTTGGCCTTGGTTGAATTGGCACTGGCTGAATTTGTTTGCTTGGGAAACATATTAACTTGCTCATGTAGTGATGTACACCCTATGTGGTACATACATACAAGTTTAAAGACCGTTTGTCCACAGAAGCTGTGGTTACAGTCTCACGTCCTAAATGGCAGCTTTCCAGGCGGTCCTGTCAAGGGCCGCCTGTGTTGTCAAGTTCTTTATTTTGAGATCGGACCGGAGTACCCGAGCCCATGTCATTCTAGGTCCACCCCTACGCGCAGCTCCCCCCAAGTTCACTGTCCGGCAATTCTTCACCCAGTTCTGATCATCCATTCTCTCCACATGTTCAAACCAACCAAGTCGGCTCGTGCGCATCACTTCACTGATACTCCTAATGCCCAGACGCCATCTCAATTCCTCGCTCGATACCCTGTCCCTAAGATTAACCCGACACATCCATCTCGCCATTCTCGTCTCATTTAGTTCCATTCTATCGACATCCTCCGCTTTAACTGGCCACGTCTCAGAGGCATAGGTCATCGCGCTCCTAACACACGAGGTATACACCTTCCCTACTTCCCTACTTTTTCTAAAGTATCTATTTCTTTATCCTCCCCTTTTCCCCAGCTAACCTAATCCCACAAGGACCCCAATGGAAATACGCCTAACAGCCTTATTGGGCTATCCTTAGTTGGAATTATGCAAGGCTGGTACATGTCATATTTGTAACAAACTATGTGGTACCAACTCTGTAAATTGCTGACTGAATAAATATTAATATTATTATTATTATTAAGGTGGGGTGGGAGCCCTCTCATGGTCAGGAGTGGCAAAAGCTCTCTAAACTTTCCCCAGCCACTTCTGACTCTAGCAATGGAGCTAGCTTCAGTGCCACCTCCAGCGGAAACTGTATCGCCCAGGTAACAGAACTTTTTCACAAACTCCAGCGTTACAGTCGAAATCAACACCGACAGTCGGGTCATTTAATACAAGATCTCCCTTGCACACTGCACATTCAAAGTCTATGATTCTTGTCAAAGGTCCTCTAGCTCCACTACATCTCTTGTGTACCCAGTCACAACATTGAATTGAATTACATCCCACATACTGCGCATGTATAGTCGCCGCTTCTTTCCATAGCTCCACTAATCATGACCTTTGTTTTATCTATGTTAACTCTCAGACCCATACTTGCCATACCTTCCCTCCATCTTTTGAACTTCGCCTCTGCTTCCTGCGCACTATCTGCGATAAGAACTAGATCATCTGCATATAACATCTCCCATGGGAGTCCTGTCCTAAATTCCCTTGACAGAGCCTCCAAGACTAAAACAAACAGTAATGGGCTCAGAACTGAGCCTTGGTGAACTCCAACTTTCACTGAGAACTCGTTCACTCAGGCCTCCGTGACCCCTCATACATTCTTATTATCACACGCACCAACCACTCTTCTACTCCAAGTTTTCTCATAGCCCACTGCACTACCTCCCTGGGCACCCGGTCGAAGGCCTTCTCCAGATCTACAAAAACTAGGTATAACTCCCCGTTTTTCTCTAGGTACCTCTCTTGCATTTGCCTAAGAGTGAAGATAGCATCAGTTGTGCCACGTCCCGGTTTTGTGTTCTATTATTTCAAAACCTTATTTTATTAAGCGTTATTTCCACATAGCGATTTTGTTATTTTACCATTATATTGTGTCGTCCCAGTTTTGGTTTGTTTATTTTGCAAGTTTTACATTGTAATTAGTCTACTATACTGTACTCTGTTTCATCTGACAGTAAATTCAATCCCTTAGCAGCTAATTTCTTGATAATGGAAAAAATATGAAACCACTGTGTCTCTGCATCGTATTAAGACCAAGTGAATCTTCAAAATAACTGATAAATCTTGATGGGAACTTTGCAATTTACTGTCAGTTGAAAAGAAACAGGGTACTGTATAGTCAAGTTGTCTGGGAACTCGATATGACATGGAAGGTGTCCAGTAAATTTTCGTAACTCTACGTTCATGGTAAAAGAAAAGAGTATCAGTCATTCTTATCCATTTATTTGAATACGAAACAGGTACATACAGGTTATGTACATATTCACAGCCAATCAGGCACGAATACAGATATTTGTGCCTTGATTGTACTTACAGCACCCGTGGTGACACGAAGACTTTAAGAGATGGCCACAGGGGCCCAGGTTGCCTATTCTGTAGTTCCACGCATCACACTGAACTTGATACCCATGAGATAAATCTTGATGGAACTTCGTCTGAGCAGCGGGAGTGATCTTGGCCTTCTCTCTTGCTTATTACCAGTCTTGAATCGCATTTCACAACACTTACGTCCACCAAGCTCCCAAGTTATCACAAGTCCTGTCTATGGGTAGCAAGCAATTTGGGTAAACTTGGCTAAGGCTGCTGCTACTTCCTAACCAACTCACTTCTCACACCAATAACCCAAAGTTTTAAAGACAGAAAGGGAAATTTAGGTTTTCATATTATTACTGTGTTAAACGTTTTTAGATAGTGCTTACAGAGAAGTGTTAAACATTTAATAGTGTGACCACACCATTGGCGAAACAAGGAATAAAGAAATGGTAAATGTGAATTTCACTAATCACCATGCAGTGCATATTTGTTTTTCACAAAATATGAAGATTACTGTGTTCTGTACTATAATGTATGTCCAATTACAAGAACCACAGAAAATAAAACAAATACCGGTACCAAAAAGAAACTACTAGAGGAAATATATGTAAAAGAACAATGTGTTTTGAAATAAAAAAAGAATATGACACTTCCCACAATAGGCAGTCCACCCCCCTAAAACATAACCAAAAATAATAACCCACTGTTAATGACACCACCAATATGACACCAAGAGAGCAAGCCAAGTGACAAAGTGTGAAGGTCTAGGCAGTAACGATAATCCATGGGGAAAAATACTAACACTAGAACCCTGGTATAATTGTACCAATTTTTTAAAAATTTTGCTTTGCACCTTCCTTACCCAACCGATCCACCATCACGGTCGCCGCCGCCTCCTGCCGGTGCTGAAGCCTGTAGGGGGGGAGAGAGAGGGTGGGGGCGTCACAGTCTGCACATGGGCTGCATAGTCAACTTAACCCATGGTCAACAACTTAAATTGACCAAAGATTAAATTACCATTGCATTGGCACACTCAATAACATTAACCCTTTTAGTGATACAGTCCATCCTCCTATAACGCGAGTTTAGGGGCGGCACTGCGCCTCGTGTTGTAGGAATAACACTTTAAATGGAGATAATTCTATATGGGACTGGGCCCCCCAATTTTGCCACTTTTCCGTATTTTTTTAGCTTAATAAATATATAGGCTAGGCTATACAACTTCCATTTCATAGGAATAACATTCACCGCCAAGCATAGTCACAGCTGGGGTTTGTGGTTGTTTCGTGGACAAAATCTAACCAAACGTACTGTCCCACATTAACCCTCTCCGACATATGACGCAATTTTGAGCCTATTAGGGATACTTTAAAGCCTTTATTACCATCAGGGGCATTTACAAACCTTTAGTTTAGTTACTTCAGCCTCTGCAGTTGTCTTTGAGTTAGCTGTGGGCAGAAAACTAATTTTGGAGAGGTAATTATAAGAGTGAGAGAACTCTATTTCTTATTGCTAATCTGGCAACCTCTGCATCATATGAGTCTGAAGGTGTTAATTATAATCAACAATTGGATATTCGTTACTGTGGGCTCTTATTACTTTACTTCCTAATAATAGGCAAGTAAATTATAAGATCATGTTTGGATAAACAAATATACCAAATTAAATTAGAATGAAGAAACAGTAAGTTGAGCGAGATGTTTCAGCTTGCTGTCAACCCAGCTGGGCCAGCTCCGAAGCTCTCTTGCCGTCGCGCAGGAAGAGGAAGCGCCGGATTTGAAGCACTCCGCAAGGCCATTTCGCGTTATATGTTTTCGGCTCGGGTTATAAGAGGTTTAGGTAATTCAGGACCCCCCCCTCATGTTGAAGGAGGATCGCGTTGTAGGAGCTCGTGTTATAGGAGGATCGACTGTATTTATATTTCAACTACCTCCAGACTATTTTTAATCAACTTAGGAAGTATGCTTTATCGAGAACAATGTCAACCCTTAGATTCCAAGGGCCTCTTCCTAAATTAAATAAATTTGTCTGGCAGTAGGAATAATAACACCACCTTTTGACTAGAAGGGTTAAATAGCTGAAGTTGTAACAAACCAGGACACATTCGTTTCATTAGATAACACTTTTGGAAGCTCATGCTAAACAAATTCTCTAATTAAGCAAAATGTCTAAATAATTTATATACAAATATTAGTGCGCTACATGAATCAACTTTCTTACACAATTTTGAAGCAAAATATACATTCATCAGGTACAGTGAGAAAGACTAACGCTCGAGTTCTTAACCCCTTCACCACCACGACATAATTTTCCTCATACTCTGGTTACCATTAGACGATTTTCTTTAGTTTGTAATTATTATTATTAAAATAGGGATTCGCACCAAGCCTAAAAAGACTATGTGGCACCAAAATAAACATTGTGTAAAAAATATCGGAGTTGTTGTGGGGCTGGGCGTAATACGTAGTAGAGGATAAGAAGACTAGGAAATACTAATTAAAGAAGCTGAAGGAGACAGGTATGGAGGAGAAACAGCATAAGATGTGGGAGGGAGAAAGTGGGGAACTCTCCAAGCATATCGGCTAAGACAGGGGGGCGATTAAGGGAGTGTATGAAGGGGAATGCTTGCCGTCGGGCATTTAGTTTGTACAGTAATTTACTTATCCGATTGAAAATGGGTAAAATTATCTCTAACAACCCTCTTAGTAACATGGGTCCTTCTTAACACCTTACGAGCGGCCTAGGCGGTATATAATATGTAGCCACCAGCGGGGTGTTTTTAGCCAAAATAGGGCTGTTTACGTGATCATTTTCATGCCTAAATAAGACCCAGAGCGTAAAACAAGTATCTATCCCTGAAAGGGCATAAATTAAAATGTAAAACTTGCAAACTAAACAAACCAAAATTTCCAGAGCTTTCCAATGACACCATAACGATCCTTTTATGATGGCTAGTTTTCTTGCAACAACCGCGCAACGCGAGTGCAAAAAGCATGTAATTCGGCACTTTCCCCATACAATTCCGTATATAGCGAGTGAGAGAGGGAGGGAGGAGGTGGGATTCGTGTCAGTAGGTTCGCCGCGGTGGTCTGGAGCAGTCATACGCTCGCTACTCTCCTGCCACCACTTGTCTCTCTCTCTCAGCAACATTACGTGCTGAAATTGCCACACGACCTATGTCGAGCGCCGCCAGATAGTCCAGATTTATTATACTCGACTTATGTTGCGCCCCGACAGTTATGGGTTAAACTGCATAAAATCATCTCATTTTAGCCAGAATCAAGGTAAAAAGACGTCATGGTGCTGAAGGGGTTAAACAATTCTTTCCCTTCTCAGCGCCTGATATCGACCGAACACTGTAGGACTGAGTGTTGTTTACAGAGAGACGGAGTACACGGTATACCATTCCCATTTCTAAACGTACCGGTAATATAATTTTCAAGTTATTTCGTCCATTAACCCCTTCTGTACCGACGACGTCATTCATATTTTATTTCAGCTGCATTTAGATAATTTTATTAAGCTTAGGAAGGATATATGGTAGCTAAAGAGAGAAATTGAGACAGTCTGTAGCCTTTCATTGAGTAAACATCCTTCCTAAGCTGAACAAAATTGTGTAATAGTTGCCAGAATGCAATGAAAAGTACATCACCGGTACAGAAGGGGTTAACAGTACTGCAAAGGGAAAGAAATGTGTAAGGAATACAAGCGTAATTCTGGCATTATATAATCTTACCATTCTCAAACTATGTCATAAAAACACATACCAGCAAGTCTAATAGAAACATATACAAAGTCCAGCACATTCTGCATCATAGTAACTATACTTACAGTTTCTAAACTTAGAAAATTAATGTATGTTAGTTATTAGGACAAGCTATTTCAAATCATAAAGTATGCATACAACATTTAAATTATACAGTACAGTACAGTACTTCATGAGAACATTCTTTACCTCTAACTGCAAAGATGTAATTTGTATAGTGTACTGAATACGTATAATATGTATTTTTGTGGATTTTTTTTCCAGTCATAATTGGTAGGGTTTGGACATGTGAAGAGGATGGATGAAGTAAGTTGGGTAAAAAGCTGCAAGTCTGTAACGTGAAGACAGCTGGACCAAGGGGCAGACCAAGACGTGGGATCAGTCCTTACGGTCTCATCTTGAATTTAAAAAATGTGACAAGTGAGGCAGTTTCGAGCAAGACTGCCTGGAGCCGCCATTAGGATGTGAGACCAGAACCGCACTTCGTGTGGAGCACTCGGTCTTTAAATTTATGCATGTATATATATTGGTTGATTACACTTATTTATTGCTGCAAGAAGTTCATAGTCCAGTCATAATACCGTATCATAATTGCAGATTCTTTGAGTGAAGGGGTAAAATTTTTATTTGGTTTTGTATTTAATGAAGATTTTGTTAATGATGATTACAGTACAGTACTCGTAAGAGCGACGATAAATATATTCTTAATAATTAAGATATTTTTGCTTCTTGGCACTTATTTTTCATTTTTCTTAGTACTGTACTTTATAAATCTGTAGCATTTACAGGCTTATAGCTGCAATTATATATTCTGAATAAGTAATATACAAATTAGCTTTACAAACTAATGAACAAAAGACAAATTACAATGTTTTTATGGTAATGGTACTGATCTCATACATTCAGTCTTACAAGCTGTAATAACAAAACTGTCATAAATGTTATTTGGCTGAACCAAAACTCAAATTTTTACAAGACTCCCAATTGACTAAAAAAAAAATCTGAAATAAAAGATGAAATTAATAATAGATATTTTCAGACTCATTTCAGCATGTCATATTCACAAATAGAAATAAACTTGCCAATAATATCCTTACTCTGTTTTACAGTACAGTCGACCACATAAGTTCTCTCCGCTGTGCTATTAGGTCATAGAAGTAAAATTTGTTATTATTGTCACCGTAGGCCTATACATATTTTTTTTTTAAACAATTTTGCCGAGCCCTGCCAGCACAAAGGAAGGGGGGGGGGGGGAGAGAGAGAGAGAGAGAGAGAGAGAGAGAGAGAGAGAGGGAGAGAGAGAGAGAGAGAGAGCTAGAGAGAGAGAGAGAGGAAGAGAGAGAGAGAGAGAGAGAGAGAGAGAGAGAGAGAGAGAGAGAGAGAGAGAGAGAGAGAGAGAGAGAGAGAGAGAGAGAGAGAGAGAGAGAGAGAGAGAGAGAGAGGAGAGAGAAGGAAGGGTGGGAGAGAGAGAGAGAGAGAGAGAGGAGGAGAGAGGAGGAGGAGGAGAGAGGAGGAGGAGAGGAGAGAGAGAGAGAGAGAGAGAGAGGGGGGGGGGGGGGGGGAAGGAGGTCTCTTTCACTCCTACTAATTTTCATGCTATTTGTAACTTGTTCTAATGCAGTTAATTCCTCAATTTCGACACCAGATGTCTGTCGAATCGTCCATTTTATGTCGTTTATTGTGATAATGCCTTCCAACAACAAAACATGGTCAAACGTCGATTGATACCACGGCAAGCAGATCCTGTGACCAGGTCTTTTTTGAAGAATTCATCAGATCAACAAACTGTGTCATAACAAACTATACTCTTTAGTCAACAAACTGTCATAAAAACTATACTTATTAGTCAACAAACTGTGCCATAAAAACTATACCCTTTAGTCAACAAACTTGTCATAACAAAGTACCAGTATACTCGTATGTCAATAATTTACCAGTACAGTACTCGTAAACTAGAAAATCATGGAGGGAGAGAATTCATGTGGGCAACTGTACAAGACCTAAAATTGGAAGTGTCCAAAGACACACTTTTCACTAACCTGTGTTTGGTTAGCAGGCATCCTGAAAGAAAAGAAATAAAAAAAACAATGTACTGGATATCCAATTGTACTAATAAAACTTGACCACCAAAAATATAAACAAAGTAAATACTGTAAATCTAGATAATTTGTAAACAGGTCATCTACTTTGTTTCTTTTAGCATAAAGATTCTTAGGTATTAACCACTTCAGCATAACAATTTTCATCATATTCTGGTTACCATTAGACAATTTTCTTGTTTATAATCTACCTACAGGATTCAAAGGGGTATACTATCTCAATAAACCCCCTGAATAACAAGTCCTTCTTTAGGGGCTATCACACTGGCCTATTTTCCATCGTCCTTCATCAAATCCATGATTTGCGTGGTCCTCCATCGCTCGTTTTGTGGTCTTCTCGGCAGTCCACAATCATTCAAGTAGACGGAGACCGGAAAATCGTGGTCAAGCACACTATATACTATACTCTTTTGACCATTCATAGTATAAATTTTTCCTTTACCTCCAGCTATGGGGTATGTGCCTGTGTATATACATACATAGAAATATAATAATTACAAATGAATTCCGAACTAATGAAATATAATTGGAAACGGTTGTTTTTATTGCAAACTGCCATTTGTTCAAGAAATTAAGCAGCTATACACTGATTTGATTTCATTAATCATCAATAATCTCATTTCGTGGCTCATTGCAGGAGGCGTTGGCTGTGATCTTAAAATACAGGGAACAAGTCTCCCACGGCCACCATGTTACTTTTTTTTTGGTAATTTCTATGTATTTATTAATGCTTAAAAGGGGATTATGTGAAGTGAAATACTATTTGTAGATATTGTGTTAATTTTAATATTATTTGCGTTAGGATACGGTAGGTACTTTAGTATTTAAGTAAGGATATGGTAATCTAGGTTAGAATTTGTAAAGTTTATGTGGGTTGGTGATAATATGCAAGTATGTACAGTATTGGGAGGAAGGAGCGATGTGGATGGTTTTTGTTATTGTTGTTGTTCCCCAGGCTGTCTGACCGAACAGCCCCAAGGTCCCGAGCAAGGCCAAGGCCATAACCGAGCGCCACCATAGAACCTTCCCTGCTTACCACTAAGAAAGCCCAGGTGACCGAAGCCGCTCCCAGGCAAGGAGCTAAGGAGGATGTGGAAACGCTCGGGACACCAAAGCCATACCCAAGGCCCTGTGCCCCTCAACAATTATGAAAGGAAAGTTGAGGGGCAAAGGAAAAATGTGACGCTTTGGCTCCTAGTCTGCCAACCTCGAGGTTGGCAGTAGGGAGGTCAATCCACGGAAGAGATGCTGCCAATGAGATCTAGAAAATAAATAAAGTAAAAGGAACAGCCGGAGTTAGCTATGGGTATGGCAAAGAATGCTCAACTCTCACTCTGATAGATCAGCCCATCACCATAGGACTAGAACCCAATCATCTCAGCATCAGCTAGGAAAGACCATAGAAAGCCGCCTTTGACGGGGGGGGGATAGCTCCCCTATATCAACCCCATCCATGATGTGGATGGTTAGATGGATATACAGTAGATGTGGAGATAGATAGATCCAATATAATTGCATATAATAATCCAAGACCTATCCTATTGCAATTTATATGAAACTTACAAAATATCTATAAATAAATATATTTCAATTCATATAATGCCATATACTGTATAATGGGGAAAAAAAAAAAAAAAAAATTAAGGACCACATAAATCGTAGATTTGATGAAGGACCACAGATTAAAAGATCAGTGTGATCGTTTAATGTTAGCCAGAATAAAAGTTAATAAGGTGTCATTGTGTTGAAGTTAAAGGGTATATTAAAGTATTACAAACAGTTTCTATCTGCTAGCGATCATTGTAATAGAGACGATGAATTACACTTTTTCTTATAGAACAAGATTTTTATCTTAATGGGGTGCTTAGCAACATACTGGTTTAAAAATAATCCATTTAGTTAACTTTAATACATTTTTTGTATGCTGCCGAGTATCACCACATACCTATACAGTAAATCAAAATTAAAATTAATTGTGTAAATGGTAAAACAAAACAATCAAATGCAAAGTAGCAATTGACCACCTGCGAGTTTCAGGGTATAAGGAAACTCGCAAGTGGTTAATTGAAACATGTTTTCCAAATGATAAAAATTTGTCACTTATGCAAGACCTTTCAACTTACACAAAACAAATTAATATGAAGTAACTCATATTTGGTGAGGGCTGGTCCTATCCAGAGTAAGGTTTGGCATCCTCTACCCAACCTTAGCTGTTTCTGTCTATTTTAATTTCCTACTTTTCCTTCTGGGGGCAGGGGGCTAGGAATCCTCCTCCCCTTGTATAATTCTCCTACGCGTCGAGACAGAGAAACGGGCAAGAGAATGCGAAAGTCGTCCCGGATCCTGAGAATAGGAACTTTAAATGTTGTTTCTATTCGGGCTCTGTCTCGTGTCAGCCACCCCAGCAACGGGGTATGTGCCCGAGTACATCCATACAACTCATATTTACAATTCAAATTGACTTGTGCATGTAGTTGTGTACACCCTATGTGGTGGATTGTGTTCTTTTATTTCAAAATTATATTTTATTAAGCGTTGTTTCCACATAGCGATTTTGATCAGTTTTTTGCATTTATCTTGTATCGTCCCAGTTTTAGTTTGTTTACTTTGCAAGTTTTACATTATAATATAGCTAACTTGCATAAAAGATGTCATGTTCATTAAAAAACAAGTGTTGGGAGCAACATAACGTTTTTGTAATTTAAATGTTTATATCCAAGCAAACCTGAACCAGCCTGTGTGTGCCCCAAGGTAGTTAGTTCTTCAGGGGGTATGGTCAATGCTCTAGAGGACATAATCAGCACAATGCTGGACTAACAATGTCATCAGGCAAATACAGGGCAATTTTGTTACAAAATCTCTGTAAGAGCCGAGTATTCAAGGTGAGAACATGGCAATATATAGACTATAATGGATTATGTCCTCTGTATGGTGATCATCTTATAAGGACATATATACTTTATAAACTTTCCATTGTATAATTCACCTACTTGATGAGACTGAGAAAGGGGCGAGGGAACGCGAAAGTGGTCCCGAACCCTAAGAATTTGAAACTTTTAATGTTGTTTCTATTCAGACTCTGTCTCAAGTCAGCCACCCCCAGCTATGGGGTATTGTGCCTGAGTATATACATACAGTACACTTTCCATTTTATTATTCCGATCCATTGATGTTTCACTACCAGCTGTCCTTGCAACTTTATAGGCATTCTGCTTTCATTCATTCTGTGTACATGACTGTAACACTGTATTTGTGGGGCCGCTCGGTTATGGCCTTGGCCTTGCTTGGGACCTTGGGACTGCTCGGCCAGATAACAACTTTCTCTTTATCCATAGAAGTATTATAATATCTAATTCCCAGAACTTGCTCTTATCAACTAAAAAAGATTCTTATGCTAAGACTGGAAAATTAAAATATTTTTTATTTTAATAAAGACAAATGACTGTTTCAGGTCATCTACAGCCATATGCAGGTTCACACCAGAATAGGGCTCTACAGGAGCCGAAATTATCGAGTCTCAACCATAAAAGTTATTTTGTATGTGGGATAAGTTTCTTAATCTGTATTTATGGCACTGAATTTTTCCACTTCTTAAGGCAAGTTTAAGTTTGGGTCTAACCTGAGGCGGGGGATCCAGAATACTGTGTGATGGTGGTACCACAGTGGTGGTGGTGGCTGTGGTGCTGGTGGTGGTAGTGGTGGCGGGGTCACAACTACCTGAAAACTCCAAACTCAAAAATTATTGGTAACAATATCTTAAAACATCACTTCTTCGGGGGAAAACTGAACTCTTGACAATAACATTGTAGATACAGTACACACAAACTGAATAATTAATTTGGCAATACTTCCTGGTAATCTTAACTTAAGAAATGTATGTGAAAATCCTCATGCAGGTAGGTAATACTTGCTGTATATTCAACCCAGCTTGTTTCAAATCAACAACGCTTATCAACTACATTCAACTTTGGCTAACAAGAACCTAACATTAGAACCAAAAGTGACAGATACTCACTTTCATTCAAACTTGCTGTCCTGAGGAAGTTATTCGGGTATCACAAGGTTCTGTATAATAATATCCGTTACAATAATGAAAAAATCCTACGATAATGCTTACTGGTAATACTTGTACTTCAAGGACTAAACAATAACATACGAATACTGTACAATGAAATATGTCCGTGTGAGTGTCTACATGTTCCTATTACCGATATAACAAAAATAATTCAATGCCCAAAATATTAATAAGTATATTAAAGTCATCTAAATATATTCCATACTGATTTTCCTACTCAGTGGCTTGGCATTGGTTACTGATCGAGACTACATTTTCTTGCCTCTCTGTCTGGTTCGGAGACAACGGGTGGAGGTGGGAATAGAGGCAGGGATGGGGGTCGGAGTAGAGGATGGAAGGGTAGAGGTAGGGGTGGATATGGGAGCAGAGGAGGCAGGGGTAGGGACAGGGGAGGAAGGAACAGAGCGTAGGGTAGAGGTAGGATCAGGCCAGACAATGCAGGTATCATTATCATGAATATTCTCCACTACATCCGGGCCACTGCTTCCCGCCTCATTGTCAATTTTGACTCGTTTTCCATGCCTTCTTTTTCGCTTTCTCTTGACTATGGGCGTGTTGAGGTTTCCCTGGGCAGAATAAACTGCCTGGCCAATGGAGAATGCCATATCAGCCTCTGCTGAGGGAAGGGTGGAAGTGGCAGCAGGGGTGGGGACATGGGAGGAAGGGGCAGAGGTGGGATCAGGGCCAACAATGCTGATATCACCATCACCTACAACCTTCGGAACACACCTTCCTGCCTCCATGGCAAGTTTGGCAAGTTTGAATTTCTGCTTATGACTCATTTTTCGCTTTCTCTTGACTATGGGCGTGTTGAGATTTCCCTGGGCAGAAGAAACTGCCTGGTCAATGGAGAATACTAAATCAGCCTTTGCTGAGGGAAGTGTGGAAGTGGCAGCAGGGGTGGGGGCATGGGAGGAAGGGAAGGAAGGGGCAGAGGTGGGATCAGGCCAGACAATGCTGATATCATCATCACCTACAATCTCTTCCACTACCTCCGGAACACAGCTTCCTGCTTCCATGTCAAGTATGGCAAGTTTTAATCTCTGCCTTCGTCTCATATTTCGCTTTCTCTTGAATATGGGCGTGCTGAGCATTCCCTGGGCAGAAGAAACTGCCTGGCCAATGGAGAATGCTAAATCAGCCTCTACTGAGGGAAGGGTGGAAGTGGCAGCAGAGGTGGGGACATGGGAGGAAGGGGCAGAGGTGGGATCAGACCAGACAATGCTGATATCATCATTACCAACAATCTCTTTCACTACCTCCGGAACACAGTTTCCCGCCTCCATGGCAAGTTTTAATCTCTGCCTATGCTTAATTTTTTGCTTTCTCGTGACTATGGGCGTGTCGAGGTTTCCCTGGGCAGAAGAAACTACCTGGTCAATGGAGCATGCTAAATCAGCCTCTGCTTCTAAGTTAGAAGCAGAAGTAGGGGCTGAGCTGGGCTTTGGAGTGATAAGAGAGGCGTGGGTGGTGGGTGTAGGGATACGAGTGGAAGAGGGAGTAGGAATTGGGATGGGGGTAGGGATATGAGTGGAAGAGGGAGTAGAAATTGGGGTGGGGGTAAGAGTGGAGGAGGGGGAGGTAGGGCAGCTAATAATAACAGCCTGCCCACTTCTTTCCCCATCCGAGACGCTGCTCGCACTTCTCCGTCTCCTCACCCGGTTTCTCTTAGGTTTCTGGCCCATTTCAGCACTCAGGCTTCTCTTGGTGGTAGTAATCACTTGTCCCGTGGAAGACGAAATTTTTGCCACCACGGCTCGTCTTCTCAATCTAGTACCTCTCTTAGTGCCGTCATTTTCACCAGTAATCTTTTCTGCAGCATTCAGTGCATTTTTATATTCTTCTTTGTCTGTCCTATCCATCTCTTCAGGCTCATCATCATTTTCTTTGATCTTAATAGGTACTGGTACACCTTCATCGGCTATTTCCATCCCTTCTGGCTCAATATTAATAGGTGGTACTCTATCCGACACTGTATTAATGAGATGCGTTTCCAAGTCATCCTTTGGGCAATTCTCTTCTAGCCTGTGCTCATCTTGCTGACTGCTACCAGAAGTAACTTGTGAATTACAGTCAATGACTGTACACTCTAGATTTTCCTGATTGCAGACTTCAGCACCTTTTGAGGCTGATTTTAGTACATCTACCAGTGATCCATTCTCATTATGACCAGATGTAGCTTGAACATTATCTTCAATGTCACTAGTTGCTACATTATCCAAACTTCGAGAGTGAACATCTGATAATTTGTCCTGGGCTTTCTCACTCTCTCTTTTAAGACTATTATCTACTGTTGTGTCTTCTGAAGGTTTTGAGGTGACAGGAGGGACTGTTTCAAGATCATTACCAATCTTTGGACTAGGAGAGGATTTGACTGGGAAACTGTCTTTGGATGGCACTTTATTAGCCACTTCAGAAATGCTTTTGGATGGCACTGTATCGGTATTGTGGAAATTGTCAGTCTGTAAGGATAGAAAACTTTTCTGCCCTACTATAACCGTCTCTCCTAATTTCTTACTCAACAATTCACTATCACTTTCCAAAGCTACCAACACATTCTCAGATCCATCAAGACCCGGTGCAACTATCCCCGCTTCTAAATTTCCTTGTGCTGTCACATCTACCTTGGTCTTACCTGATAGAGTCTTAGAGCAAGGCTTCTCCACTCCGATTCCCTTCCCCCTTCCCACATTCCGAGTCGTGGAAGTTGAATTTGCAGTTCTAACCCCCCTCCCTCTCCCCACATTTTTAGTCACTGCATTTACTATTGCAATTTGAGTTACAGTTACACCCTTTGCAACAACTTCTGTACCCACTACATTCTGAGTTACATTAGTGGCTTTTGTAATTCCTGCCCCATTAGCTCCTACAGTTTGAGATACAGTAACAGCTTTCACCATCCCAACCCCTTTAGATACTACTGGTTTAGTACCAACGGCTGAAACTCTAGGCCCGGGCACCACAGCTTTAGGAGAGAGGTTGACACAGGAGGAGTTGGTGCAGAGAGGAGGCTGGTTGGGTTGGTGCTGTAGGGGGTCAGGTGGGTTCAGGTCAGGGCGTCGCTGAGTCAGGTGTTGGTAGATGCAGGCGTCGTCGTTACACCGTCCCAACAGGTCGTGAGGACACAGTTCGCTCATCTCGTCCAAACTGCCTCCTTTCTCTCTGAGGAATCAGGGGGATATTCAGATTACAAGTTACATTTTTCACAGTACAATAACAATGACCCATCCAGACTCTTATTAAGAATTCCCGGCCATCTCACTCAGGCGGGATGCGGCCCACTTAAGAAGATGAGTTAATGTTTGGTATCAGGAAGCCTTGGGTTTCAGGATCCAAGAGTCCGAAAGTGAGAGGTTTTATTGTATGTTTAGCATTCAACTATTTTGAACTCTAAGCCTAGCTCACTTGGAATTGGTTGAAATTATTCAAGCATTTCCCCGCTTGTTCATTTACTATCTATCTATCTATCTATTTACTCAGGCCCAATCCTAACTTTTCCTATTTTTTTCTTTTCTTTTTCCTTCTTTTCCTCTTTTTTTTTTTTTTTTTGGAAGTGGCCGACTCAAGACAGAGCAAGAACAGGGAAAACATACAACAACGAACACACATCTAGGTCACCCAGGAGAAGACCCAGAGACCAGGGTCACCAAGGTCCCACCAGCATTCCATCGGCCCCCGGCAGACATGCAGCGGAGCCGAAGCCACAAGCCCGCCCACCACACTTCCAGGCGCACCCTTCATATTAATCGTCTCCCCGGGCCAGGCGCCTGATCTAGTCCAACTTGCGCCGACCCCTTCCCCAAAATGACCACGTGTTCACGCATCTATTCACAAGCATTCTCCATTCATTCCTGTTTATTACCACTTCTTTTGCCTGATCTATAGTCATACCTCTATCATCCAAAGTTTGTCTTACACAGTCTCTCCATCTCAATGGGAGTCTTCCTGCCCTTCTATCTCCCCTTGTACCCAACTCACATATTCTCTTTGTAAGCCTTTCATCTCCCATTCGTTCAACATGACCATACCAGCTCAGCACCCTTCTGTCCACTCTGGCTGACAAATGTTCCTGCTGCCCCACTCTCCTACGTATCTCTTCATTCCTCAATGTCTCTACGAGTAACTCCGCACATATTTCTCAAGCAGCTCATCTCCATCACATCCAGCTTTTTTGTTGTTGTTGTTGTTGTTGTTGTTGTTCCCCAAGCTGCCTGGCCGAACAGCCCCAAGGCCCCGAGCAAGGCCAAGGCCATAACCGAGCACCCCCCACAGAACCCTCCCTGCCGACCACAATAAAGCCTGGGTGACCAAAGCCACTCCATGGCGGGGAGCTGAGGAGGGTGAGGAAACACCCGGAAAGCCAAAGCCCCACCCAGGGCCCAGCTTTGTTCTCTCCTTTTCCTTCAGAGCCCATGTCTCAGCCCCATACATCACTGTTGGCACAACAATTCCTTGATACATTGCACCTTTTACTTTCATTCCGAGATTTCTCGTCTTCCACATACTGTACTTCCCATTGCTCCGAAAACCTTCCTTCTTTCACACACACTCTGTTTTACCTCCATTTCCATACCTCCACTCCTGCTTATTGTTCCTCCTAGATATTTAACCCCTGTCGAACGGGGATATTTGTGATTTCTACTACCTGTGTGGCGGGCATATTTACCCTAAACGAGCTACATTCCATGCTCTTTTTCATGCATAAACAAGAGCCAGAGCGTAATACAATAATGTATCCGTGAAAGGGCGATAATAGAGCTTTCCAATGACACCTGACTCATCCTTGTACGACCACGGGTTCTCTTGCAACAATTGCGCAACACGAGGGCAAAAACCCTAAAATACGGTAAATTCACAAGATTTTACCCTGTCTAGCGAGGCCAGGAATGTGGAGGGGTGTGGCGGGGACATCAGTTGCCTCGCTAGGCTCAAGCCGAGCGGTCAGAGCCCGCCTGCGGTCCTCCCTACGCGTGGACTCTCTCTCTGTGCCGATAATGTGCTCAACATCCCTTGCTACATATGTCGGGACCCGCGGGATAGGCCATGGTTCTCTCACTCGACATATGTCGAGACCCGCGGCTTGAGTGTTAAAACACTCTACTTGTTCCAATATTTCCCCATCCAGCCTCACATCTAGATTCACCCTATGATCACCCATATTACACACCATTACTTTACTTTTATTGACGTTCACCTTCAGTTTCCTCCTACCATAAACCACACCAAACTCTTTGACTACCGGTACCCGCTGCAGTTTGCCAGTTTCTCCTCAGAATCCGCCACCAACGCTGTGTCATCAGCGAACAGCAACTGATTTAACTCCCAATCACTACCATTCTTTCCTACTAAACCCAATCCTCTTCCCATAGTTCTCATTTTCACCTTCCTCACCACACCATCCATAAACATATCAAACAGACATGGTGACATTACACAACCCTGTCGCAAACCTACCTTTACCTCTCATCATTTCCTACTCCCTTTATAAAAACTCTTAACTGCTTCTAACAACTTTCCTCCAATTTCATAAATCCTTAATACCTTCTATATTGCTTCACGATCCACACGATCATACGCTTTTTCCAAATCCATAAAAGCCCAAAATATCTCCTTATGCTTCTCTAAATACTTCTCGCATAACTGTCTTACTGCAAGCATCTGATCCACACACCCTCTTCCCCTCCTAAAACCGCACTGTTCTTCTCCTATTGCCACTTCCGTACACTTTATTATCCTCTCTATCAACACCCTGCCATACAGCTTTCCAACCACTGACAATAAACTAATAACTGTATAACTTGAACACTCCTGCCGATCTCCCTTCCCCTTGTACAACGGCACAATACATGCACCTGATGAAGCTATCTGCGAAACGTTGTCAATAAAGTGCTCTTCCTCAGATGGTGTTTTTTATCCACACATTGAAGTCTCACCAGCCAATCTATTATCACATCTCCGCCCTTCTTTATACACTCCACAGCAATACCATCCAAACCATCTGCTTTTCCCGATCTAATTTGTCTCACTGCTTCTTTCACCTAATTTTTCTCAATCCTTTCATTCATTCCCTGCCACCTGGGTGGCCTGGGTAACCTATCTCCATCAACCACTGCTTCTCTTCCATCTCTTACATTTAGCAAAGATTCAAAATATTCCGCATATCTTTTCCTCATTTCAACTCCTTCCACTAGTAATTCTCTATTAGCATCTTTCACCGACTCTTCCCTCTTTTGTCCTCCTTTCTTTACTCTATTTACCTCCTTTCAGAACATCTGCTTTCGTTCTTCAAAATTCTCACTCAACCTTTGACCCCACCTTTCGTTTGCATCTTTTTTCACTTCTCTAATTTTCCGTTTTGCCTCTCTCCTTGTACCTCTCCCATACCTCAACACTACCATCCTGTAAAACCCTCTCAAATCACTGTCTCTTCTCAACTGCCTTTCTCACCGTATCATTCCACCACTCGCTTCCCTTCCTGATACCTCTGCCACCTACTTTCCTTTTACCGCATACTACCTCTGCAATTGCTTTCACTCCTTCCTTAAACTGTTGCCATTCAACCTTTATTTCTCTCTCTTCCATCCACTTTTCATTTAGCCTTTCCTTGTACTCCCTCTCTTTTGCACTCTTCTATATCCTTGTACTCCCATTTATTACCTTTCTTACTTCACGCTTGTCTCTGATTCTCCTGTAATTCCTAACTCTTAGCTTACTTGATCAAATATCAATAAAAACATGCAATGTTGATAATTAAGATACTGATACTGTAAATACAATAATACTCACTTCTTATTGTCAGCAGTTCCTTGCGTGTGGTTAACAGAAGTGTGTGAGGTTTCTGTCCTTGCAGCTTTCACTCCTACTGGTCTTGTGTCCGGAGCTCCACTCTTACGCTTCACGGCCACTCCCTTGCCTCCAACCACAGCACTACTGCTCACACTCACTTTCCCAGCATCACTCGGAACCACAGACACTTTCCCTAACACTTTCTGACTTAATGTATTTGGGAGATTAATTTTAGCCTGGACAGTTTTTGCTACTTTCTGACTCAATGCAACTGAGGACTTTCCAATGGACTGGATAGTACTTGCTACTTGTTTACTCAATGCAGTAGATTGGACAGTCCTTGCTACTTTCTGACTCAATGTTGTAGATTGGTGTTTATCTGTAGTTTGGATAGTACTTAAAGATACATTATTCTTGGTGCTGGTGCTACTTCTGATTGCTTGGGTTAGACTTGCACTGCCTTCCTTGGCGAAATATGTCTCCAATTGCCTAATAACTTTACTGGCAGACGCATTTGAGCTAGGGGAAGCAGTAGTAGAAGTGGAAGATTTGATGGAGGAGGAAGTGGATGGTACAGAAAGTGAAGCGGATGACATAGAGGGAAAGACAGTGGTGGCAGGGGTGGAAGCGGATGATGCCGAGGGTGAAACGGATGCAGTGTTGACGTCCCGCACCCTCCGCAAAGCGTCGATGCTGCTGGCCAGGGCTTGCTTGACGTGGGTGTCTTTGGTCTTGGAGTGTGGCGACAGCAGCAGTTTGGGCAGAATATACTTGCTGCCATGCACCTGTGAACAAGATATAGTCATAATTGTAACTGCAGGTCATAACCAAAAGTAAGAATGAAGACCATACAATATCAGTCAAGCTCAATGTTTTATACCAAATTCATAATTTTTTTTTCTAGATTGATATAAAACCAAAAACAAATAACAGGCAACTTCGTGCAGGTAACATTGAGTTCTCACCATAGGGCCCAGATAGCCTTTGTAAAGGCTTATGGCTATTATATGGCTTAACACTTACGGTGCAGGCATATTTCCGCCATATTAGGGCTTATCCTGATTGATTAGTTAAGTGTCTGAATGAAATTAAATGTATTCAGGCGAAAACTAGAAAAAAATAGCTTCAAAATTACGCCAGAACGAGCTTCGTAGCTCACAGGGTTCACCCGCAGCGCTACCATAGACATTCACTAAAATTAGCAATTCTCGAGCTATTTTTACCTTTGGCATCACTGTATATCTAGCGAGACTCTGACTCAGACTCTTTATTGTACCGGGCGGCTGCCTGGGAGGACGGGTGGCCTATCGCGCTCTCGCACTCGATTTTACAGGCTTTAACCCATGAAGCGCGTTAGGCCTCACAGAAGGCTCACCATAGCGAACGCGATATGCCTCACAGAAGCAAGACCATAAAAAAAAGCCTCCCAAAACACCCCAGGGGCTCTCAAAACAAAGGAATTTGTCTCTAGGTGAGATAATTCCCTCTAGTACTCATACATGTGTTGCTCACCCCCCCCCCCCCCCTTCCCCACCATATTCCCCCCTCCTCAATTATCACCTATTTTTCCTCTTATTTTCATAATTTATCGGTTATTTTTCTCTCCTGCGGTAATGTAGCACAAGTGGGTTGCCTAAAAGATCGTTATATAATACCTAGACACCGCCCCGCTCGCCTCAGTTACCTCACAGACAGCGAGAGGGGAGGGTTGCGCCTGGCTCACTCTTGCCTGAGAATATGACCGGGTGGCCAATATTTACGTTTTTCACCACCCAAATGCTTTTCCAACTTATTTTAGCACTCTTGAAGGTTCATACATACAACATACACTCCAACCTCCATTCAACGGACAAATGCGTGCAAGCACCTGTCCGTTCCTGCTAAATGTCCGTTGCTGCTAAATACTGTCCAGTCCGGATGTAATCCGGAAATTCCTTGAGAAAAATCCGGTGTTGAGTACAGGTGTCCGGATCGTGACATTTAACTGTTATGTATCCTTTTTTTTACTGTATCTGAAATAAATCCTGGTAATCCCTTGTGCTACACCCTATTGATAATGCAAAACTATTGAACACACTTAAAAGTGTATATTATTTGGTCTCTATATAATCTGTGAATCATTTCCGATATGATAGAATTAAAGATTTTTTTTTCCACCAACTCATAATCAGCAAAAACGACACAAATGTCAATTAAAAACATGTTATAATATTTCCCCATCATTTTGTGTATACCGTGGGAAAAAAAAAAAAAAAAAAATCTATCAAACGTAAATCTCCCGTCTGGGAAGCTCGGCGCCTAGACGGAGGGGAGGGTTGAACTATTTTTTTTTTACTATCTTATTTATTGTTTATCTATGTGCTAGAAGGATATTATATTTTTCAATTCCATCCCATTAGAAATGATTCAAAGATTACAAAAAGTCCAAATAAGACATAGTTATGTTAATGTATAAGGGATTTAGGTAGATGAATTAGAGAGATAGATAGATAGAAAGAGTGTGTATATCGAAGGAAAAAAACAAAACAAAAAATCTATCAAACGTAAATCTTCCGTCTCTGCTCCCACGGAGGGAAGAGTTGAAATATTTTGTTGACTATCTCATTAATTATTTATCTATGTGCTGGAAGGATATTATATTTTTCAATTCCATCACATTAGAAATTATTCAAAGATTACAAAAAGTCCAAATAAGACATAGTTATGTTAATGTATAAGGGATTTAGGTAGATGAATTAGAGATAGATAAATAGAAAGAGTGTGTATATCGAGGGAAACAAACAAAACAAAAAATCTATCAAACGTAAATCTGCTGGCACGGAGGGGAGAGTTGAAATAATTTGTTGACTATCTTATTTATTACAGTATTTATCTATGTGCTGGAAGGATATTATATTTTTCAATTCCATCATATTAGAAATGATTCAAAGATTACAAAAAGTCCAAATAAGACATAGTTATGTTAATGTATAAGGGATTTAGGTAGGTGCATTAGAGAGATAAATAGATAGAGCAACGGACTTTGCTCCAAAAAAAAAAATTCGAGCAACGGACTTTGTCCGTTGCTGGGTCTATTGTCCGACTACGTTTTTTTTACCGTAATTGCCGATATCCGGAGAATCAGAGTCCGTTGAATGGAGGTTCGAGTTTATATGTAAAATAAAAGCATATTGAAAACAAATAATGCTCTACTGTATATCGTAAATATAACTAATTCTGTCAGAATCCAAGGCTAGAACTTCACAAATAAGTACCCTTGCACCTAGGGTATTTTCACGTTTAAAAGGTTAAGAGGCTTTAAAAGTCTGTTTATTGCTGTAAATTGCCATGGCGTTCGGGAACTTCTCCCGCAGCCAATGGGTTAATACCACTTATAACTGTGCTAGAGAAAGTTTTGTTATCATAGCAGGCGGTCCACAACAAGCAAAAACAGTCAGTCAATCAGCTGACTCGTGCTTTCATCACAGTCACAAGCAATCGAACAATTATTTTCTGCAGTCAGAATTGATTCATGATGTATGTGGCCAGTGATATAAGAATGGATACAATGGTGAAATAAATCAATAATAAATAGCAGATATAATCAATAATAATCCTTAATCAATAGCTGAAAAAGAGTAAACAAGCTGAAGCCCTAGCTGCCTCACTGGCAGTCGAGCAATTGAACGATTTGAAATAACTTTGAAAATTTGACAGAATTAATATACTGTCTGAGGAACACTTATAATAAAAAACAATACCTGAAATCAGATACACAACTAATTTATTTAGCCTTTATCTGATCTGACTGCATACCCACCCAATACCCAATGAAATCTAAAATATGCTAAGACTTTGGCTATGCCACGTGCTTGGTGAAAGGTGCGTGATAAACGTACAGTAACCCCTCGCTATTTCGGACTAATTGGGGGGACACCCAGTCCGAAATGTCCGATTATCCGAGATGTCCGAACTCCGGCTGTGTCCGATCTAAAAGAGGACAAAAAACCGACATGAAAGAGAAAAATCCGATGAATATCTAATACTGAATAGTGAACCGGGAACAGACTTCACCGGGCGCCGAGCTGACCGGGAAACGGAAGCAAACTTCATGCAACCATGACAACGTAATAAATGCGACCAAGAAAACGGAGGCTACCCTATTCATAACCTAGATTTAAATATATTGATATAATAGCACATACAGTGCTGTATAGTAGTTTATTTGGAACAATAAGTAAGGAAAAACAATCACCCCTTCATTGAAAACAGGTCCACCTCACTCCCCTTCGCCTCACTTCACCTCACTCCACTTCTCCACATCACTCCCCTTCTCCACATCACTCCCCTTCTCCACCTCAAGTGATATCGAGGTCACCTTACGCTTTGGGAGGCATTATAAACGGGAATATGCACGGAGGATATGTTTAACACAGGAACAACAACACAAGATACCGCATACTGATGCCCGTGACGTCACGTCTCGTCCAAGCGGGTGACTCAGAGCCTAGCCTTTATACCGGCGCTCGGACGGATCCCCGTTTTGACGGACATTCACCGGGGATGGGGGCGCGTCATCCGACACTTCGAGACTGACGGACACATCTCGGGAACATACGAGATATCAGACTACGTACATTGGACGGTTATGACGGACATTTGCCCTTATTTGTCCGAAAACTGTTAGAATCTTCCGACACTGTTAGAGACTGTCGGAACGATGACGGAAATGTCCGAAAAACGGAAATACGTATCCGGGAGGCCGCCACCGATCCGGCTAGTACGGGTTTCCGACAATTAGAGGTCCGAAATGGCGAGGGGTTACTGTACTGTATTGACAACATTTCCTTAGTGCGGGACACAGCATTCAAGTTCAGGACGACTGACTGGGTGCAAACATATTACATGTGACAATAATTCACGAAGTTACACTACAAAACTCACTTTCAATAATCGCCTTTGTTAGGACTCAATCTCTGGTTCAGCAGGTCTGCGGATAAGAGCAAATTCAAGAAACGTGCTGCGACTCAATAGCAGGGTTCGATATTTTGAAATAAAAAACAAAATTTTAAATTTGATATATATATACTCTTTGTTAAAATCTGTTATTGCTTCTTCATATTTTGCAATTATTTCTCTCTATTATAGTGTATCTATTCATTGTCGATAGCATCAATTGCTCGCTTTTGCGATTTCCTTAGTTTATTTGTACAATAAATGTAGGTTATTTGTAGGGTAGTAATTGTAAGGGATGCTATGCTTACAGGTACCTACCCGATAGCACTATCGTTAGTGAGTGTTATTTGTATTTTGTACTATTGTTAACCCCTTCTCTACCGGCAGCATCTTTTATATTTTGTTTCAGCTACATTTAGACAATTTTATGAAGCTTAGGAAGGATGTATGGTAGCTAAAAGGATTAATTGAGATAGTCTGTAGCCTTTTAATGAGTAGACGTCCTTCCTAAGCTGTACAAAATTGGTTAATAGTTGCCAGAATATAATAAAAATACATCACCGATACAGAAGGGGTTAACCGTTAATGTCTTGTCAAGTTGCAAATTTGATTTTAACACTTACGTTGCGGGCTTATTTGCGCTATTTAGTGCATATTCAGGCACTCCTGAATGATTAATCAAGTATCTGCATGAAATGAACTGTATTCTGCCGAAAACTAGGCAAAAATAGCTTCAAAATTACACCAGAACGAGCTTTGTAGGTGGCGGGGTTCACCTGCAGCGTTGCCATAGACATTCGGGAAAACTCGCTAATTATTAACTCTCGCTCGCTCGGCAACACTGTCGAGACAGCCGCGCGAGACCACAGTCTACCTCAGTGAGCGGTTGGCTGCTCTGAGGGTCGGTCGGAGGTCCCTCACGCTCCCGCCCACTGACACTCGATTTCTACGGCTTTTAAAGCCTGGAAATTGCTGTTGTTGTTGTTGTTGTTGTTCCCTAAGCTGCCTGGCCGAACAGCCCCGAGTCCCTGAGAAAGGCCATGGCCACGATCGGGCTTTCCCACAGAGCTCTCATTGAGTGTAGATTGTGTTGTTGGCGTAAGTGGTTGTGTGAAATGCAGTCTTCTATGATGTGTTTAATGGTATGGGGTGCTGTGTTACATCCCGGGCAGGCGTCGACAACGGAGTCATCCAGTCTCTTCTGATAGCTCAGGAGAGCTGGATGGTGTCCGCATCTCAGCCTGGCCAGGTGGCCAGGTGGAAATTGCTGTAAATTGCCATGGCGTTCCGGAACGTCACCCGCAGGGAAAGGGCTAATAGAAAATTTTGACACTAATTATAGTTTCTTTATTCATGCAGAGTTTAGTAACAAAATTACCAGAATGTCCCCGACTTCCCAAATGGACTAATTCCTTGAACGTGACGATAGTGCGTTGTTATGTGTGCAATTAGTTTGCTTGGGAAACAGATTAACTTGCTCATGTAGTAATGTACACCATGTGGTGGATTGTGTTTTTTTATTTATAAATTATTATTTTACTTAACCTCTGAAGTGCGCATGGGGGGTATGAGACACCACACTCCTGTGCTTGACGTATTTGAGCTGTTCCCATCACTAACATAGTTATTTTACCATAAATAGCATTAATACTTATCCATATGCGCCTATTATAGGTTGATTATAAAGGTATTAACCTGTTACAACAATAAAACAAGTGGAAACAGCGTTTGGATGGTCAAAATCGGCGATACAGGCCGGGAGTTACATAATTTATGGCTGAGGCAACCTCCCACCACACTTTCCCCCCCCAAAAAATTTTTTTTTTTTGGGTGTTTTAAATGGATTTTTTTTTTCCCCTTACTCTTAACCCGTTGAGCCCCGGCTAGTTATAATATTTTGTTCACCCCAGTCCCAAGCCATTTTCACTTCTTTTTTATGTTTGCTAAAATGGAAGACATGAAAAAAAAAAAGCACCTCGGATTTTTTTTTTGGGGGGGGGGGGGAGCCACACAAAAATTGTTGCGCCAAAATGGAAGAGAATGGTGAGAAATGAAGAAAAAATAAAAAAAACTCACCTCGGTCATTTGGGGGGGGGGGGGGTGGGGGGGGGTCAAAAGTTCGTCTCCCCCGCATGACCACCCGCCCGGGAGCACTAGGGTGAAAACTGAGTATGGCATTGTACGGCATACATCCTAAGGAGTGTCTCACATAAATCTCAAGCCTCTAGCTCCCATACGACCGGAGTAATGAAGGTTCAAAGTGGCGGTGAACTAAGGGTGTAAAGTATCCCCACTAAGCCCACCACCACCAGCCGCGCGGCTGTCTCGGCCCGCTCACACCTACCGGCCCGGCTCCCACACACACTACGGTACCTCCCCCTCCTATTCTCCCGCCATTTCCTACCTTACGAGCCACGTAAGTGTTTTTTATATGTCGGACGCACGTGATGCGTCGCTGGGAGTTGGTGATCAAACACTGCCGACGCATCACGTGCGACGCTGGGTCTCACCGGGTTAAGAGTCTTCCCGCAGTCCGCCGGGGGAACTCTTAAGAGTCTTCCGGCAGTTCCTGGGTTAAGCGTTGTTTCCACATAGCGATTTTAATTAGTTATTTTGTCTTTTTACTGTGTTCGTATAAGTTTTGGTTTGTATACAGTAGGGTCTCACATAGACAGGAAAAAGACAGAGAGACAAGTACGAAGTCAAAGCAAGGAGACGGAGCGAGAGATAATGCAGGGAGCAGGGGACCGGAGAGAGAGCCAGGATGTGGTGGAGAGGGTGGAACAGAGGGAGAGAGAGGGGGGAGGAGAATAGAATTAGTGGGGGAGGTGGAACTGGGTCAGGGAAGGGATGGAGGAGGAGGTGAACCTGGTAGGAGGCAGAGAGGGAAGAGAAACAAGGAGGTGGATTCAAATATACTGTGCTACTACACTAATATAGATGGAATAAACAGTAAAAAGGTAGAGTTAGATAATATATTAAGAAAAGATCAACCACAGATAGTCTGTTTGACAGAGACAAAGCTGAACCAGGACTTTGACAGCAACATAGTGTTTAGTGAAGGATATAATATATGGAGAAATGATAGAAAGGGTAAAAGGGGAGGTGGAGTGGCAGTATTAGTTAAGAACCCTATGACAGCAAAGCACGTGGAGTTAAATAATGACAAGGCAGAAATAATGGCAGTTGAACTCAATGATATAGAAGGAAAAAAGCTAGACACAGCAGTAGCTTACATGCCACCAAAGACCAGAGCATGGAGGGAGTTGGAGTTTGAGGAGATGGTAGAGGATATGATTCAGTCGTTGAGAAGATTGCTTTTAAGGAAGAATCGATTGATCTTGGTAGGAGATTTCAACTGTAGTGAGGTTGATTGGGAATCGGGAGATGCAGGGCCAAATCAGAGATCTTGGGGAAGTCGGCTAGTGGAGTTGGTTACGGAAAATGTACTTACACAACATGTGAAGGAAAATACAAGAATGAGGGGTAATAACGAACCTTCTAAACTCGATCTGATTTTTACAAAGGATCCTCACGAAATTAGTGATATAAACTATCTATGTCCTGTAGGTAAAAGTGATCACCTATTACTAAAATGGAAGTTGACCTCGAGTAATGCCAATAGATTAGACAATAGCTACATAAATGACAGATTAAATTATAGTAAAGCTGATTATGTATCCTTGAAAAGATATTTAGAGGGAGTAGATTGGGATCTTATTTTGAAGGAACGGGACGTACAAGGTAAATATAGTAGATTCCTCGAAATTTATAGAGTAGGAACCAATATGTTTGTCCCAAGATATAAAACTGGAAATTTTACTAAGCAGAAAGATTGGTTTAATTTGAAATGCAAAAGAGCTTTGGGTAGGCGTGATGCAGCTTGGGCTAGATTAAGAAGAAGGAACACTGAGAGTAATCGGAATAAATATAAACAGGAGAGGAATAGATATGTTAACATAATTAGGCAAGTTAAAATGAACTATGAGAAGAACATAGTAAATAAATGTGAAAGTGACCCTAGATTATTTTATAAATATATAAACAGTAAGTTGAAGGTAAAGAAACAAATTACTAAATTAAGAGTTGATGCTAGGACGTATGAAAATGTATCGGACATGTGTGAGGTAATGAATAACAAATTGGGGTCAGTTTTTACTAGAGAGGAAGGTTTTGACGAACCACAGGCGGGAGTACTGGAGAGTGGTCTTAGTAAGATTGAAATAACTAGAGATGAGCTGTTATCTGCGATGAGAGGACTTGAAGTAAGGAAAGCTATGGGACCGGATGAAGTGTCTGCCTGGGTTTTAAAGGAGTGTGCAGAGCAATTAGTGGAGCCAGTGAGGGACATAATTCAAGCTTCCTTAGATAAAGGACAGGTTCCTGTTGAATGGAAAAGAGCTAATATCATTCCGATATACAAGAATGGAAACCCTGAGGACCCTCTAAACTATAGACCAGTTTCACTTACTAGTATTGTATGCAAGATTTGTGAAAAGCTAATTAGGAAGAGATGGATGAAAATGTTGGAGAGAAAGAAAATAGTAACCCCAAAGCAATTTGGATTCAGAGAAGGGACATCTTGTGTTACCAGTTTGCTATGTTATTACAGTAGGGTGATAGATGTACTCCAAGAAAGAGGCGGATGGGTGGACTGCGTCTACTTAGACCTTTCCAAAGCATTCGATAAGGTACCACATAAGAGATTGTTATCTAAGCTTGAGACGCTAGGATGTGTCAGGGGGAGTTTGCTGAAATGGATGGAGAGCTATTTAACAGATAGGGAAATGAGGACCAACATTAGAGGAACTTACTCATCGTGGCGGAAAGTTGAGAGTGGTGTGCCGCAGGGATCTGTGTTGGCACCTCTCATGTTCCTTATGTACGTGAATGACCTGCCGATAGGCATAAACTCTTACATGTCAATGTTTGCAGATGACGTAAAAATTATGAGACAAATAACAAATAAAAGTAGTTGTGAGGAGCTGCAAGGGGATTTAGATAAAATATACGAATGGAGCACCAAGTGGAAAATGAAATTTAATATAAGTAAATGTCATGTGTTAAATATGGGAAGAAGTGTGAATAGACCAAATTGGGAGTACAGGATGGGAGATAATAAAATTAGCAAGGCCGAAAAAGAAAAAGATTTAGGGTTGATTATACAAGATAATTTGTCGCCAGAGAAACATATTAACAAGCTCTTTAGCGGAATGTATGCAATGACCGGGAATATGAAAGTTGCTCTGAACTATTTGGATGAGACCATGGTAGCGAAAATTATGAAGAGTATGATTAGACCAAGATTGGAGTATGCAGCAGTGGTGTGGTCCCCGCATCTAAAGAAGCATATTCACAAGTTAGAAAGAATCCAGAGAGCAGTCACTAGATTGGTTCCAAGTCTCAGAGAACTGCCATATGAAGGGAGGCTAGACAAATTAAATCTACCGAGTCTAAAAGAGAGGAGAGAGAGGGGAGACATGATAATGATGTACAAATGTACCCGGGGGCTGGAGAGGCTGGATAGGGAGGGTATATTAATTATGGATACAGGAATAACTAGAGGCCACAGCTACAAAGTAAAAAGACCTACCTGCAAGAACGATATCAGGAAGTTTAGCTTCCCCTATAGATGTATTGACAAATGGAATGGGCTGGAGGAGTAGGTGGTAGGGACAAGGAACATCCATATTTTCAAGAAAAAATTGGATAAAAAGTAGACTGAGAGACGGGACAACACGAGCTTAGCTCAACTCCTGTAAACTACAATTAGGTAAATACAATTAGGTAAAGAACTTGTTCGCATAAAACGAGTCGCTTATAGAACGACCGACCTAAAATATTGTTCCAAAATTTTCGTTAGGAATGAATGTGATCATATAGAACGATCTCGCCATCAAAGTAGGGCAAATCCGAGGAGTTCTCATATAGAGCGCCGAAATACAGTATCGTACAAAACGTACGAAATATCGTACGCTCCTGACGGAAATTTACGCTTACAGTGAACATTGACCATATTGTGCCACCAAAATTCCGCGATCACATAGAACGAAATCACATAGAACGGCCTCGTTTATCGACCAATTTCTCGTTCTATGCGAGACCCTACTGTATTTTGCAAGTTTTACATTATAATAATACAAAGTATAGTACAAGACCCAGGTCCGGTAATAGTGGGTAGACACAATGTACAGTAGATACCAATTAAACAAGTCTTTCTTCTACACAACAAGTAAACTCTGAAACTCTCTCCCTTAATCTGTCTTTCCCTCATCCTATGACTGAAATTGCCTCAAGCTCCATGTGTCCAGATATCGTACCTTGAATAAGACTCTTTCACTCTTTCAGTCTTATAAGACTCTTTCACTCTTTCAGTCTTAGGGGGGGGGACACTTCTAGAAGGTAGCTTTGCTTTTGTCTCTTCATGCACAGAAAAATTTATTAATAGTTACATACTGTCTTACGTTTTAAGTCAATCAAGGAAAATTCTGGATTCTGAAAACATATTGTGTTGAATATAATGTAGCTTAGGACTACAGTATATTATTTTTATCATCGTTCTTAACACCAATAACACCATTACAGTATATCTCATTATCCCCTTGAATGTTTGTCGATCTATGGACTTAAATATGGGCTTTGAGGCTTGGACTAAGGTATGAACAAGGAAATCGGAAGCATTATTGCCTTGAAAACTAGGCTGAATTGGAGAAAAAGGGTTGCTTTAGATGTGTTCTTGATCTGCCTCAGCATATGACGGCGATTCATTCGTTTCCATCCTCTCGGGGATCTAGGTGTTAAGCAATACAGTACAGGTCTCCCTCGATTTACGATTGAGTACGTTCCTGAAAACCTGATCTTAAATTGAAAAATCGCATAGCAAACCCTAAAAATAATGAGGTAAATAGGGATGCGTTCTCGGACCAGCCAAAAGCCAAACACCTAAAATAATATTGTGAATTGGGGTATCGGATAGTGAGGGAAACCTGTATAGATTTATGTAAACTCTTTTTCCGGTAACTTCTCTGGCAGCTTCTGAGTTGAACTTTTATAAGAACTCATCATCTCTTAACCCTTGTCTAGCGGGGTGTTTTGGGCTCATTTGGGCATATTCAGGCCCTCCTGAATGATCAATCAAGTATCTGCATGAAAAGAAATTTATTCAGCAAAAAACTAGGCGCTAAAAGCTTCAAAATGAGACCAGAACGAGCTACGTAGCACTCGTGGTTCTCTTGCAGTGGTGCCACGAACATGGGAGTTTAGCGTATAGCGGTATATTTTTCCCAGCTATGCTCACTACTGGCTACACTGCCAGCCTCTCGAGAACACAGGGAGCATGAGTTAATGGGCGGCGGTAAGCCCTGGGAGTCGGCTGTCTGGCCCGCTGTGCTCCCGGCCATTTGCACTCTATTTTAACCCTTTAAAAGCCTTAATAATGCTCCTAACTTGCTGCAAATTGGTGCACGACTTAAGTCGAGCACCGCCAATAAGGGGTTAATGTCTCCAAGCTACTCTGTCCAGACATACTCCCTTCGCCCTTACCGTAATTTTCTTTCTATTATGTTAGTTTTTCTTCTATCTATTTTTCCACTTTCTTCTCCCATACCAGTATAATAGTAGTAGTAGTATGGGACCTGCAGAGGGCTGTTCTCGGTCAGTCTAGTCATCGATATAGATATATGATAGTCCTGAAATGTTGCCAGATAAAGCTTTTCTGAATCTAACCTTTTAGTATTTTAGCTGTAAAGAGTAGGGGGAAGGCAAAGATCTGAACTATGTGAATGGAGAGGGGTAGAATAAACAGGGTAGATGAATGACAGACAAGCAGAACGAATTAACAAAAACATTTTATATCAACCTCCTGGGGACAGATAACCAAAGATTTTTTTTTATTTTTTTAACTGAGCTCCACAAAAGAATTCTCATAGGGCTGGCCCGAAGGATTCAATCAAGATACATAACTAAACAAGTCAAGATAGATAGGGAAGGGCAGGAGGGGAACAAATCGAGGAAGGTGAAGACACGCAGACATTTCTCGCTATTTCACCAGTTCAGCCGGACCACATGAGCTACACATCAGGAGCGCGTTCAAGACCACTAATGTTAGCTCCAGGTTGGTGCTACAGCGTTACTGAACGACATTGTGCGCACATACGGTCGCTCACAGGCACTACAGCCTTTTGAGGAGTGACGCCCTGAGGTGCACAGACAATACATCTTAAGAATTCGTCTTTAGCGCTAGCAGACGAATTACTCTTGACCATATGCAAATCAAATCACTTAAAAATATCGAATATTCATATTAGTATGTGTTATAATTTACTTTAAAACATTTATATTAAATTTTCGATCAAAATATTGATACAAATATACAGATTTATGTTTCGATAAGAGGCGTAGAGGTATTGAAGTGGCGGATGAAAATAACATGACAAACTTTATGAACGAATTTGCTTTCTTTCATAGTTAGTTATGTAGAGCAGATTAACCAGACCACTGAGCTCCATACGGAACTCTCGTAGGTCTGGCTTTCTTTCATAGGCTATATACTTTATTGTAGAATGTAATACAAAAAATATGGTTACTAATAAATATTAATATGTATTTTAGGCCAATGAGACGCTATCATTTAATAGCCTAGCATGCTTTAGGACTAATTATTTATGGATATTACAGGATAAATATCCTAGCAGTTATTTAGATGTACAGAACGGTCATTGTCGTTGTTTTGAGCGTCAAGCAAAGACGCTGGTATAAACGTAACCATGGCAACCAAACAGTTTGTTTATGTAGTGCGGAAGAGGCATCAAAATCGTTCAATAGGCCCCAATTCGCGCTACGGAAACTGTAACGTCTGAAGTCTTGCTCTTGAACAAGCCCCAGAGCTCTTATAGGGCAGGGCCGAAGGATGGGGCAAGAACTGCTACACCGCAACACCAACCAAGAAGTGATCAAGGGCGAAGAATGAAAGATCAGGACTAAGGTAGAACAAAATTCACAGCAAGATGCAAAAAAAATTAATTACCGAAGGGAATCAAGTCAGGTCGGCCACAGCAGCAACTGAAGAGACAAAACGGGTCAGGAGTCAACTACCTAGCCAGTCCAGGGAGACATGAGATAGAGGCTGCCCGAGGACAGCCGAATGGGACAGAATAAGAATAGAAGGGGAAACATAGAATGAAGAAAGAAAAACTACTCAAAATTAGTCAAACTGATGACGAAAGCTCGAGGGGAGAGGGAGGGAAATAACCCTAGCCCTCCTCCATCAAGCCCCAGTCGCCGGCCCAGAAGCCCCCCAACCGCGCCAAGGAGAGTAGTACCAGAGGGGACCAAAGAAGTAAAAGAAGTATTTAACACTCAAGCCACAGGGCCCGTCATGTGTCGGGTGAGAGAACCATGCCCCCCACCCCTGCGGGGCCCGACAATATCCGGGCGGGATGTTGACCACATTATCTGCTCTGAGAGAGAGTCCACGCGTTGGGAGGATGATAGGTGGGCTCTGACCGCTCGGCACGGACCGAGTACCGCGACTGAAGTCCCCACCACAACATTACACATCCACTGCCTCGCCAGACAAGGAAAAAACTAAGGAAATTACCGTATTTTAGGGTTTTTGCACTCTTGTTAACATCGTTGCAAGAGAACCTGTGCTCGTACAAGGGTGATTCAGGTGTCACTGGAAAGCTCTATTATCACCCTTTCACGGATACATAATTGTATTACGCTCTGGCTCTTGTTTATGCATGAAAATGAGCATGGAATGAAGCTCGTTTAGGGTAAATATGCCCGCCAGGCAGGTAGTAAAAGTTACAAACATCCCCGTTTGACAGGGGTTAATACCGGTACTTAAAATTGTCAGATAGGGACTTGATTTAGAGATTCTTATGGTATTGAAGATGCTTGGGATGATTTCATCATCCCTAAATGAAACAAGGATGCCAGTCAAAGTAATCTTTGGAAGCATTTTCTTGGGCTTGGTGACACAGTAGTTACTGTTGGCGCAGAGACATGAACCGATTGCATTGTTTGTCATAACTTTTACCTTCTCGGATGGAAGCTTACCACTAGGGTGCCAGAGTCCTTTGTGGAGCACCTGTCCACCGGTATGGAGACAAAAGCCTTGTTCAAGAGCTTGGTGTTAAGAGGGACTGTTCCGTGCTGCACCTCTGGATTTGGCTTGATGGTCAAAATTGTTGGTTTTGGACTTTTAAAAGTATTCCATTGTTCATCACTTCCATCAACCTTGTTCGTTGTTTACTTATTTGACTCCCCCCAGACTCCCAGAGTCTACCGGATTACTTCCATGAAGGAAGGGGCACAGGGGGTAGTGACTCTAAATTCTATATTATCCAAACGCTTAATAACATCTTGAAAGGGGGCATTAGGGGCATCGACTTTAGATTCACTGTCATCAAGATGCTTTAACCCTTACACTGCAGGCATATTCAGGCACTCCTGAAGGATTAATCAAGTGTCTGCATGAAATTAAATGTATTCTTCCGAAAACTAGACAAAAATAGCTTCAAAATTACACTAGAATGAGCTTCGTAGCGGACCTCAGTTTGCCTCAGTGCACGGCTGGACGTGTTGGCGGTCGGAGGTGGGCCCCTCGCGGTTCAGCCCACCGACACTCGATTTCTACGGCTTTTACAGGCTTTTAAAGCCTGTAAATTTATGTAACTTGCCAAAACGTAGTACTACGTTTCCCGCAGCCAATGGGTTAAATGTCCTGGAAAATGTGTCAATATTGATTACTACCGATTACCATATACCCCCCCTTAAGCTGGTATCACTGGAGCACTTTAGCAGTGGAAGATTCAAAGCCACAGAATTCAAGTAAACAAGCAGCTAAAATTGAGTCTACTATCCAACAATTTTATCTTTCAGTAAGAGTGTACTTTGTATCTTAAGAGTTCCTAATCATGTACAGTCTAATTTTGTATTAAACAGCAAAATCAATCAAAATAAGATAACTTGTAGCGGATTCAAGGCTTCGATACATGTAGCTGATAAACTTGCTATGTGATGCCGGCATTCAGGGTGTCAAACCGGAGCAATTTTATTTGAAGACTTGAATGAATGAGAAGGAATTAAGAAAATAAACATTGCTAGCATTATTTTGGCTATTTTATAACTTCTAAAGACATAAATTGAACTATAAAGCATAATTTTATCTTCGCACATACAATAATACACACTAATAATAATAGACTTTGATTTGGTTTGACACCCTGCCGGCATTACTTGTTAACAGAGAATTTGATCAACCTTCCTACCTGGCAGCCAAGTTGTTCTCCTCGCTTCTGTAACTTGCTGATGGCTTGTCTGTCTGTCAGGATCTGCTTGTGAAACCGGCGAACCTTCTCCATCTTTGTCTTCAGAGCAACACCTTTGGTCTGCAATAATAATAATAATAATAATGATTATAATATAATGACAATAATAATAACAATGAAGCTTTCCTCAGTGAAAGTATCATATTGAAGTTATGAATGTGGTGCTGATTATCCGATAAGTAAAACTGATAACTGGCAAACAATGATAAGAGTAAATGAAAGGAACACAAAATCAAAATTCATAGATAACTGTCCAAACATTAACACGCAATTTAAAGTTCATACCTGTATAGCATCTATCTATACTCATCAGACCACATATTCATTTTAAATCCACCAAAAACTGTTTAGGTTGCTTACCTCCAGCAGATTCTCGAAGTTGGCCAAGTGAGCACGGAAGTCGGTAACAGACTCTTCCCGGGATTCTGTCGCTGCTCCTCCTTTTGTTAGTCTGTGTCTGTTGCTTAGTCTACGTATGTACAGTATATTCGTTAGTCTGGCTGTTGGTGAGGCTGTTGCTATTAGAAAATCACACCCACATACTGAACAAAGTATTAAATAGGGCAAGACGGCGTAATTTCGCCGTTACGCTAATCATTTTCATTCAAACGCCAAGATCTCCGAAACTATTGCATGGATTTGACTGCAGTTTGGCTTAGGTTGTGTTGCAGTTTGGCGGGGCCTGGCGCCGCCGGGGCGAGCGGGGCGTCTGATGGTATGGGCGGGTGTGTGTGGGTGGGTGTGTCCACTGTGGTGGCGCGTGTGACACATTGTTGGCAGTCGCCATCAGCTGCTGCCCGATACTTCACACTAGCAACCTACACGCCGCACCCTCACGAGACACGTCCACACCCGTAGGCCTACTAGACACAGTGGCACCTACACATCTGACACACCTGCATCTCAGCCCGCCCCGTTCAGTCGTGTGTGTGTGCGTGCAACGTTTTTCTATTGGCATGTTTAGTGGCAGTTTGGGTTTGTGCATTTTTCATTGGTTTTACCTGCGCGCTAGTATTTTGTCTGGCCATTAATCATATAATTTTCTATAGTTTAATAGCAAAAAGATGTGTTTATATTTGTTATTGTTGTTCCCAAAGCTGCCTGGCCGAACAGCCCCAAGGCCCAGAGCAAGGCCATAACCGAGCGCCCCCACAGAACCCTCCCTGCCGACCACAATAAAGCCTGGGTGACCGAAGCCACTCCATGGCGGGGAGCTGAAGAGGGTGTGGAAACGCCCGGGAAACCAAAGACCCACCCAGGGCCCTGTGCCCCTCAGCAATTATGAAGAGAAAGTTGAGGGGCAAAGGAAAAATGTGACGCTTTGGCTTCCAATCTTGGTAGATTGGGAGGTCAATCCACGGAAGAGACGCCGTCACTTGAGATCTAGAAAATATATAAGTAAACGGAACAGTCAGAGTAAGCTATGGGTATGGCAGAAATCGCTCAGTTCTCACTCTGATAGAACAGCCCATCACCATATATATTTGTTATATATTTATATTTGTTAAAATAGGTCGTGGCGAAATTGCCCCGCCTGACGGGGTAATTTCGCCGAGAGAGAAACTTTATACAAAAATTTGGTAGCATGGCCAAAATATATACAGTATATATTATATATACAGGTATATGTGTGTGAATTTTGTGTTTTGTCTGTGTTTGTTCGCTGTTTTGTCTTGTGTTTTCCTGTTCTTGCTCTGTCTTGAGTCGGCCACCCCCAAGAAAGAAAAAAAAAAAAACCCAAAAAATAATAATATACAGTCGACCCTCGCATGGGCAGACCCCAGTTGACCGGACTTCGGTTTGTGCGGACCTAACAGCCGATGCGGACAAGTCCCCAAAAGTCCGGAAAAATTGGGAAAAAGACCGTTAATTTAAAAGTTGTCCGGTATTTGGCGGGTCGGGCGGTGACACGGGCAGGCAATTTCCCGCTAAAATCGTAGAAATACGATAATGTAACCATAAGTACTATATATCTATTATAAACCTTAATTCTTTATAATATTTCATAATAAACTTATATAAAACGAGTTATAAGTTCAAATGAAAAATCAGTGTACCGGTACCTACCGAAACACGCGTGTGTTATTGTTATGTCGGTTTGTGTGTACTTACACTAGTTGTACTTACACTAGTTGTATTTGCGGGAGTGAGCATGCTCGTTAATTCCCGCCTCCTAAGATATGTTTGTCATACCGTGCTTTGAAACTATGCACGGATGGTGCAGACACTACTTCGGTGTGTGTGTGTGTGTGTGTGTGTGTGTGTGTGTTCTTTTCTTGTGTGGTTATGTCGGCCGTATCAGTAGGGAGTCTAAAAATCTGAGTTATTTATGTAGGCAACAAAATGTTATTATAATTAGGCCTATACTCTATGGAATTTAATTGAATTTTACCAAATAATATTTAGTGTTTTCAACACTAAATTTGTTTTAGCAGATAACACAATAACAAATAAGGCAAATATAAGGGCAAAGGGGAAAGAGGAGTGTGTGGTAACCACCGAGGAATATGTCTTCTAAGCGTAGTAGGGAAGGTATACAGTAGGGTAGTGATTGAGAGAGTGAGAGTGAGAACGGAGAAATGGATAGGCGACGAGCAGGGAGGTTTTAGGAAGGGAAGAGGATGTGTAGATCAGATTTTTACCCTGAATTGTGTTGTGGAGAAGTATCTGGAGAAGAAACAAAAGGTGTATGTTGCCTTTATGGACTTGGAAAAGGCCTATGACAGAGTGGATAGAGAAGGTTTGTGGAAAGTACTTAGAATATACGGAGTAGAGGGCAAGTTGCTGAAAGCAGTGAAGAGCATGTATGAGGGTGCAAAGGCGGCAGTACGTGTGGAGAGTGAGCAGAGCGAGTTCTTTGACCTGAATGTTGGGTTGAAACAGGGGTGTGTGATGTCCCCGTGGTTGTTTACTGTATATATGGATGGAGTTATGAAAGAAATACTATCAAGAGCAGTGGATGTTGGTGTATCGCTGAAAAGGGAGGGAATTGAGTGGAAGCTACCTATACTGCTGTTTGCGGATGATACAGTTCTGATGAGTGATAATGAATGGGAGTTGCAGGGTCTGGTAAATGAGTTTGGAACAGTGTGCGAAAAACGGAATTTGAAGGTAAATACGGGGAAGAGCAAGGTTATGGTCTTCGAAAGGGGTGAAGTCACAGAGTGTGAGGTGAAGCTGAACGGTCAGGCTATGGAGATCGTCAACTCTTTTAACACCTTACGAGCGGCCTATGCGGTTTATTTATGTGTACCGCCCAGCGGGGTGTTTTTAGCCAAAATAGGGCTGTTTACGTGATCATTTTCATGCCTAAATAAGACCCAGAACGTAAAACAAGTATCTATCCCTGAAAGGGCATAAACAGAGCTTTCGAATGACACCATAACGATCCTTGTATGATGGATAGTTTTCTTGCAATAACCGTGCAACGCGAGTGCAAAAAGCAGGTAATTCGGTACTTTCGGTACATAATTGAGTATGTAGCGAGTGAGAGAGGGAGGAGGGAGCTGAGATTTGTGTCAGTAGGTTCGCCGCGGTGGTCTGGAGCAGTCATACGCTCGCTAGTCTCCTGCCACCACTTGTCTCTCTCTCTCAGCCACATTACGTGCTGAAATTGCCACTCGAGTTATGTCGAGCGCCGCCACATAGTCCAGCTTTATTAAATACGACTTAAGTGGTGAGCCGCTAATAAAGGGTTAAGTATCTGGGCAGTGTGTTGAGTAAAGATGGGACTATGGATGAAGAGGTGCGGGAGAGGGTACAACAGGGGAAGAGGGTTGTAGGAACGCTAAAAGCAGTAACAAGAAATAGGGTGGTCAGTATGGAAGTGAAGAAGTCCTTGCATGACAGTGTGGTAATCCCGACACTGACTTACGGAAGCGAAGCATGGACGTTGGTTGAGAGACTCAGACCAAGAGTGAGAGCAGTGGAAATGAATTACTTAAGGAGTGCGTGCGGAGTTACATGGAGGGATAGACAGACTAATGAGGAAGTGAGAAGGAGGTGTGGTGTGGAGGTAGATGTGCTGGAAAGTGTGAAAAGGAACAACTTGAGATGGTTCGGCCATATGGAACGTATGGAAAGCGAGAGAATGACTAAGAGGGTGTACGAGAGCGAGGTGGAGGGACAGAGGGGGAGAGGTAGACCGAATATGAGTTGGAAGGATGGAGTGAGGAACTACATGAACGAAGGCGGTGCTGGTTGGGGGGAGGGGCGTCGACTGACTGGGGACAGAGGTGCATGGGGGCGGTTCGTTCGTGGCCACCCCTTCGGGGATCACGGCGTCAGGCAATAGATAGATAGATAGATAGATAGAATAACAAAGTTTAATGGATTTTTCTTTGGCTTTTAGCCTACTATTATAAATATTATTTGGTAAAATTAAATTAAATTCCATAGAGTATAATTATAATAACATTTTGTTGCCTACTTAAATAAATTGGGTTTTTACTCCCTACTGATATGGCCGACATGGCCACACAAGAAAAGAACACACACACACTCACTCACTCGACAATAACACACACGCGTGTTTCGGTAATGGTACCGGTACACTGATTTTTCATTTGAACTTATAACTAGTTTTATATAAGTTTATTATGAAATATTATAAAGAATTAAGGTAAGTACTGTATATAATAGATATATAGTACTTATGGTTACATTATCGTATTTCGACGATTTCAGCGGGAAATTGCCTGCCCGTGTCACCATATTGCTAACATTGCCTCGAAACTCTCCACGGAAATTGTCATCACAACTGAACCAATTGACTTAGAGAGCTCTACTCAACGCCAGTCTACAGATTGGAAACAGCAGTACATTTAAAGAAGCGTGGGAATTTTCTAACTGTTAAAATAACAAAGATAAGGGTAGCCCATTAAATACATTTTTCGGCCATATAGCCCGGATCTCAACAACGTCCTTAGGATGGAGAGCCCGTGCGGGAAGGGTTAGGGTTAGAAAACATCGTATAGCCTAGGCCTATTTACTCTATTTCCCATGTACGGACTTTTTCATTGTGCGGACATGGGTCTCCCCCCCCCCCTATTAGTCCGCACATTCGAGGGTTGACTGTATATATATAAAATAGAGGAAAATAAAAATAAAAAATAGAAAAAGTGGGGATTGGGCCTGAGCATATACAGTTGTTGTTGTTCCCTAAGCTGCCTGGCCGAACAGCCCCGAGTCCCTGAGAAAGGCCATGGCCACGATCGGCCTTTCCCACAGAGCTCTCATTGAGTGTAGATTGTGTTGTTGGCGTAAGTGGTTGTGTGAAATGCAGTCTTCTATGATGTGTTTAATGGTATGGGGTGCTGTGTTACATCCCGGGCAGGCGTCGACAACGGAGTCATCCAGTCTCTTCTGATAGCTCAGGAGAGCTGGATGGTGTCCACATCTCAGCCTGGCCAGGTGGACTCTGTCCTCGCGAGGAAGGGAGGATTCGGAAGGATGGATTTCGGGAGGTCGTGCATGCAGCTGCGTGTTGTCTGTGAGTGAGTGGATGGATCGGTGAGAGATATGAGTATGGATGTGCTTCTGGAAGTTGGTTCGGGGTGGGCAGGGAGGGAGAGAGGACAATAATTGTGTGTGATACAGTGTGCTGGGTGTTGTTTTGATATTTCTTGGTGTCTGTGGGTGTGTTGCCATGTAGTTTAGTGGGTGGTCTTGGTTCGTGGAGGCTGCTGCCAGGAATTGAGTGCCTCTCATGTCCAGATGGTCTTTGACTTTGAGGATTTTGGTTTCTTGATGTAGGTGATCTGTGGGTGCAGTAGCTGTGCAGCCTGTAATGATCTTCAGGGCTTTGTTTTGAATAGTCTGTAAGGTCTTATGATGTGTTTCAGCTAGGTTAGAAGCCCAGGCTGGGCTTGCGTATTCCATCACTGATCTTATGTATTGTTTATATACTGTGGTGGTAGTTTCTTTGTTGTGTCCAAATTTTGTGTGAGCAAGTGACCTGAGGGCGTTAAATCTGGGTGTCAGTTTCTTTTTAATGTTTGTGGTGTGCTGTTTGAATGTCATATGAGTATCATATGTTACTCCTAGGATTTTGGGTGTGTGTGTATGTGTTAGGGGTGTGTTGTTTATGGTGAGTTGAGGGATGTATTCGTGTTCTCCTGTCCAACTTATGAGCAGGGTTGCGGTGGATTTGGCTGGGGCTAGATTAAGTCTATTTGTAGTGCACCAGCCATGTAGTGTGTTGAGATAGGGTTGAAGGAGATCTGTTGCTCTTTTTGGGTCATGGTGTGTGCATGTGAGTGTTATGTTATCTGCATAGGAGGCTAAGTTTATTTGGGGCGTATTGGGTGTAGTTATATCGTGCATGTACAGATTGAAGAGTGCGGGCGATAGGACGGATCCTTGTGGGACTCCGTTTGGAAAGTTTCTGATTTTAGATGACTGACCGGCAAAAGATACGTGTGCACATCTGCCTGCTAGGAAGTTGGCCAGCCACCTTTTTGTGTTGTTGTGCATGTTTGTGTTGTAGATTTTGTTTGTTAGGTTGTGGCGGGGGATGGCATCGAAGGCTTTACTAATGTCGAGTGTGGCTAATAGTGATCTGTGTGGTGGTCTAGCTGAATTGATGCCGTCGAAAGATCTTTGTGTAAGGTTTGTGAGAAGAGTGTTTGTGGAGTGCAGTGGCCTAAAGCCATGTTGTGTTGGAGCTAGGGGTAGGTCAGGTGTAATTAGTTGTAATACTAGGCATTCCATGACTTTGGAGGGGGAGCAAAGGAGTGTGATGGGGCTGTGCGAGGAGGGTAGCGTGGGGTCTTTGTTGGGTTTGGGGAATGTGATGATACCATGCTTCCAAATGTCTGGTATTGTGTTGTGTGAATAGCTGTAGTTTGATATGTTAGTGAGTGCTTGTATGCCTTGTGGTCCCAGGTGTCTGAGGTGTATATTGCTTATGTTGTCTAGGCCACAGGCGGGTGAGTGCTTGAGATTGTTGATGATATGCTTTGTCTGGTGATTGGTGAAGGATGTATAGTCAGGGTCTGTGGGGAATTGTCTCTTACGTCGGATGACACGTCGGTCGTCTTTGTGAGGTTTTAGGTGGCTGACATGTGAGAAGTGATTGATGAGAGTGTTTGCTTGTTGTTTACATGAAGGAGTAGAGTCTGTTGTGATTGCAGCATGTGATTGTGTTGTGTTGCTGTTGGAAAGTGTGATGCTGTTTAGTGTTTTGTAGAGTTTTTTGGAGTTTGTTTTGTGATCAAGTGTTTGTAGGAAGTTATTCCAATTTAGTTTTTGTTGTTCTTGTATTTTGTTGTTAGTTTTTTTTTTTTTTTTTTTTTTTCTATATTCCAACTTACTTCCTCTCGGGCATAGGCTGAGAGCCTTAACATTCACCGCTTTACAATGAACAGTGAAGCCCGTGAGGTCTTGTTCCAGTCTAGGGAGTGAGACATGTGAAGCACGTAGAGTACAACGAGCACCTGCCATCTTGCCTTTACATGAGGCACGGTGCTCACTCATGGCCCGAAACGACCCCACCTCTGAAGCCACCTCGTTCCCGTGCTTCACTGTCTCAACCCCTACACTCGGACTCTCACACTTACACACACACACAACGCCACCTGTTGAGCAGATAACTCACCAGGCATTGCACCCCTATAGCATATTTTGAATATGGGAATATTCATACAGTGCTATTTAATCAGGGAACAATGAGGGTATTTTATTGAAGTTTCGGTGGGCTTGTGGTAATGCACTGATACTAGGTACAGCACAAATTCCATCCCAATAATATCTTCCCATTGATACATCGGGATTTGAACCCGGGACCTTTGGATTACCAGGCCAGTGGCAAGACCACTCCACCACACCTCCCCTAGTTTGGGTGTTGAGTGCTTGAATTTGTTGTGTGATGTCTTGTGTGTGGGGTGCTGGGGAGTGTTTCAGTATGTCGCGTTGTCTGATGAGGTTTTGAATTTCTGGTGTGAAGTTGGGGTTGTGTCTTTTTCTGTTACCTCTTGGAATGTGTTTCTTGTCAGCGTTTTGGATAGTTTTATTGAGTATGTGTACAGCATTGTTGATGTTAGTGATGGGTGTACTGTTTAGAGTTGTGAAGTGTTGTTCTGTCTCATTTGTGAATGCTTCCCAGTTAGCTCTTTTATAATTGGTGTATGTGTGTTTGTGGCTAGCTGGGGTGAGTCTGGTTTTGGTGGTGATAATGATCGGGAGGTGGTCAGAGCCTAAGGTTCTGACCACCCTCCAGGATGTTGTGGGGGCGAGTTCTGGGGAGCAAAAGGTGATGTCTGGAGACGATGGGTTATAGAGGGCTTGGTGAGGAATATGGGTATGTTGATGGATGGATGCATATACAGTAGGTAGATAGATAGATATATATATATATATATATATATATTTTTTTTTTTTGGGGGGGGGGCATCTATTATAATGTAAAACTTGCAAAATAAACAAACCAAAACAGGGACGACACAAGATAAACGCAAAAGAACTAATCAAAATCGCTATGTGGAAACAACGCTTAATAAAATAAAATAACACAATCCACCACATAGGGTGTAAATTACTACATGCGTAAGTTAATCTGGTTCCCAAGCAAACTAATCGTACATATAACAATGCACTATCGTCATGTTCAAGGAATTAGTCAGAAAGGCTGAATGTATAGAGAAAACAAAAAACAAAATGTCAAAATTCCATTTGTGGCAGTTTCTATTAGTAAAAAACCAGGATTTTCGGCAAAATTACCCTGTCTTACCCTATAGTTGTTGTCGTTTCCTAAGCTGCCTGGCCGAACAGCCCGAAGTCCCTAAGGAAGGCCATGGCTACGGTCGGGCTTTCCCACAGAGCTCTCAAGGAGTGTAGATTATGTTGTTGGTGTAAGTGATTGTGCGATATACAGTCTTCTAGGATGTGTTTAATGGTATGGGGTGCTGTGTTACATCCCGGGCAGGTGTCATCTTTACAATAAATACTCTCTTCAGTATGTGAGTTTAGTTTTCCAATTTTTCACCCTTATATTATTGTTCGTCTACTAAATGTCAGTCACGTACCTGCTTTAGACCAAACATTCCTCATTCGTCCACTCAAAACTATTTAGGTCGCTTGCCTCCAGCTGATTCTCGAGGGTGGCCAAGTGAGTGCGGAGGTCAGCAACAGTCTTCCTAAGACCCTGTCGCTGTTCTTCCTCCTGGGTGGCCTCCTGTACTAGTGTGTCCAACTGGGAGATCACCTGGTTCATCTGACCCCTGCCACACACAAATCCTTATGAGACTTGGCATAATTCATAATGTAAAACTTGCAAAATAAACAAACCAAAATAGGAAGGACACAATATAAAGACAAACAAACATATCAAAATCACTGAAGCTCAAACAGGGACAACACAACACCGCATAACATACAAAATATATATTCACACTGGCATATTTGTTTGCATTAGTTTAGGTTTGTATTAGACAATAATATATTCATAAATGTAAAAACCAATCATGAACACCAACCTCTTCGCAATGTACGCCCTCTCCACGTTCTTCAACTTAAGCTTCTTGTCCTGCTCATCATCATTCTTTCCAGCAGTGTTACCTTCTGATGCCGGGGCAGTTTTGTTGTTAGTGCTGAATTTGTTGAGTTCGGCATTATTCTTCTCACCAGATTCCGAAGCTATTTTTTTCCTAGTTTCGCTATCACTTTTCTCGCTAGATTCTGAAGCAAGTTTTTGTCTAGTATCGCTATCACTCTTGTCGTTAGATTCTGAATTATTTGTTTTCCTAGTTTCGCTTACAATACTTTTCTTTATAGTTTTACTAAGGCCTTTCTTTTCAGTGTCACTTTCACTGTTGCACGATTTCTGTGCTGGCTTTTCATTTACTAGTTGGCAATCGGTACTTACATTGTCAACCCCTTTTCTCAATTGTACACCTGAAATTTTTGAATGAACAGTTTGAGGCAACACTTTTTTCTTGGTTTTACTTCTTTGTACACATTTTTTCTGACTACTCGCAGGTACAGTTTGGCTTTCACCACTAGGCTTGGCAATATTTTTTGTAAGTATTTGGCCTTTTACACAGGTACAATTAGAAACACAAATATCTTTTGTACACTCGCCAGGCTTATCAGCATCATTTGTATCACTTCTTTCACCTACACTGATCTCACAATTAACTGGTTCTAATGCTGAATTGGTACTAGTGAAATTCCGCTCTTGCACTTCCTCGGCAGAACTATCACTGCCGCCTGTTGATTTGTCTTGTGATGTGTTAACTACTTCGTGTTTAGACTCCTTTGAAACGCCATAATCTTCTTCTAGTCCTTCTTGATGCAGTCTTTCTTCTTCCTCTGACATAACCTTGCATATCTGGGCATTATTTTCTTCCACGCTGTCCTCACTATCATGAACTTGATCCAACACCATCCACTCTCCGGCAAGGCTCTCGTCCATCAGCACGGGGCATTCACCCTGACCGTCCCCTTCTGTTTCAACCTTATCCGATATCACAACTTCTCTGGTGCTTGTGTTCTGCTGGTAATCGACACTGTTACCCTGTTCTTCTGGTTCCTTATCATGTGTTTTCTGGTGTATGACAACTTTTAGGGATGCAGGTGGGGTGCCCAAGTCTATAGAGTCGTCTGTTTCCGGGACGGGGCTCTCGTAAGCATTCGGACTGTCTTCAAGTGTGACTCTTCGCTCTTTGACAGTGACAGCTTTCCGCTCAGATTTGTTCTTATTCAACGTGTGCAACACCATTAGTCTCAGCATTTCTTCGTCTTCTTCATCATCAACCGGTGTGTTTCGTGGCGATTCATCATAATCTGGAGTGTTTCTTGGCGACCTGTCATCATTAATGGGAGTGTTTCTAGGCGACCCTTCATCATAAACCGAAGTGTTTCTTGGTGATCCTTCATCATAAACTGAAGTGTTTCTTGGCAACCCTTCATCATAAACTGAAGTGTTTCTTGGTGATCCTTCATCATAAATCGGAGTGTTTCGTGGCGACCCTTCGAGTGGAGTACCTTCCAGAGACGAGTTTTCCATTGTGTCAAGTTGCAGTGGCAACGGTGGTTTTCCCTCTTTCAATTTTTGCCTCATCATGCTGGCTGTTACCGCGCTCCGCTTGTCGAGGGCGGATGCAATATTGGACAGCTGGATCTTCAATCTCCCCATCTCCTGCCAGCTCACCTCCCGCGCTAACATAGACTTCCCACGGTCCTGTGTAGTTTCTGAACTGGACATACCGGCAGCTGTTATGGTTGCCGCATTCTTCACATTAATGCCGCTTCCAGAGGTACTGGCTATAGGAGACTTCAAGGACCCTGTAGTGATCGCAACAGGTTGTTTCTTTTGCTGCATCTTCTTTTGGCGTAAGATTTCTTTCTTTCTAATCTCTTCTTTCAGTAAGCGGTACTCCACTTGCTGAGGTCTGCTCAGGTGCCGCACAACCTGCAAAAAATAATAAGATAAAAAGTGCTGCATACTTCACAGAAGGATTAGGATATTATCCTATTAACCTTACCTGCTCTTACTGCCAAGGCTGTTGTGAAACCCATTTACCATATTATGTAGATTAACCCTTTCAGTACAGGTGACGTCCTATGTCAATACAATGCTGTGGGCGACGTCCCTATACGTCTTGTTGGTGTAATGGTTAGTGTTTAATATCTGTATGTGGTAACCCAGGTGGGATCACATGCTTCATTAATTTCATTGGGAGATGTTTGGTGTGCGGAGTGAAATTTAGAAATGAGATTACCGGATGAATTTCATAGTACTGAGCCGGTTCTAATTGTTGCCAGATGAAAGATATGACTCTAGGCTTCACTACCATTGTAACATCCGTGTCCAACAAGCCTCGGATAAACCGGTCCACTTCCATGTGTATTTGAGAGAGCTAAATATAAGATACGCATGTGAGGTTCAGTTCATGTTACAGGCTATAACTCAACCTGTCTTAACATAATAGTTGCTAAAATAACTGGTTGTTTCTTAAGGGGGTAGTAGTTGCTTTTTATTGGAGGGTAAGACGGGGTAATTTCGCCGAAAATCGCGGTTTTTGACAAATAGAAACTGCCACAAATGTAATTTTTGAATTTTTAAAATTTGTATCTATACATTCAGCCTTTCTGCTATAGATGCCCAAAAAAGAAAAAAAAAATATATATAATGTTTTGGTCATGCTGCCGATTTTTTGAAAAAAGTTACTCGCGCGGCGAAATTACATCGCCGGGCGGGGTAATTTCGCCGCGACCTATTTTACGCATCATCTAGCTAGTAAGCTAGATAACATTATATGATTAATGACCAGACAAAACACTAGCGCGTAGGTAAAAGCAATGAAAACATTCACAAACCCAAACTGCCACTAAACATGCCAATATAAAAACGTCGCACGCACACACACATAACTGAACAGGGCGGGTAGAGATGCAGGTGTGTCACACATGTAGGTCCAGGCGCCACTGTGTCTAGTGCGGGTGTGGACGTGTCTAGTGCAGGTGTGGAGTTGTGGACATGTAGTGCGGGTGTGGACGTATTTATTAGGCCTTCAGGTGTTGTTGTTGTTCCCCAAGCTGCCTGGCTGAACAGCCCCAAGGCCCCGAGCAATTCCAAGGCCATAACCGAAAGCCCCCACAGAACCCTCCCTGCCGACCACAATAAAGCCTGGGTGACCGAAGCCACTCCATGGCGGGGAGCTGAGGAGGGTGCAGAAATGCCCGGGAAACCAAAGCCTCACCCAGGGCCCTGTGCCCCTCAGCAATTATGAAGAGAAAGTTGAGGGGCAAGGGAAAAATGTGACGCTTTGGCTTCCAATCTTGGTAGATTGGGAGGTCAATCCACGGAAGAGACGCCGTCACTTGAGATCTAGAAAATATATAAGTTAAAGGAACAGTCAGAGCAAGCTATGGGTATGGCAGAGATCGCTCAGCTCTCACTCTGATAGACCAGCCCATCACCACATGACTAGAACCCAAACCTCTCAGCATCAGCTAGGAAAGGCCCTAGAAAGCCGCCTTTGGCGGGGGGATAACTCCCCCTATTTCAACCCCTTTCGGGGTTGGGCAGCCTTCAGGTGTGGCAGTATTTAGTGCGGGTGTGGAAGTGTCTCGTGTGGGTGCGGCATGTAGGGTGCTAGTACAAAGTACCAGGCAGCAGCTGACGGCTACTGCCAACACTGTGTCACACGCACCGCCAGTGTATGCACCCACATACAAACACACCTCATGTGTTACAAATCTACTCAGTTTTTATGACAGAGTGGTTGACATATTACAAGAGAGAGATGGATGGGTGGATTGCGTATATATTGACATGAAGAAAGCTTTTGACAGAGTATCGCATAGCAGGCTGAAGTGGAAATTAAAAGAGTATGGAGGGATTCAGGGTAGTTTGTTAAATTGGATGGAGGACTATCTTTCAGGGAGACAGATGAGGACTACTATCAGAGATAAATTTTCTACGTGGAAAGATGTCACAAGTGGAGTTCCGCAGGGAGCGGTGCTGGCTCCCATAATGTTTCTAATATACATTAACGACATGCCAAAGGATATAAATGCATATATGAATATGTTTGCAGATGATGCCAAGATCATGAAGCGTATAGAAGATGAAAACAGTGGTAGGGAATTACAGAGGGATTTGGATAGGATAGATCAATGGAGCAAGAAGTGGAAAATGGAATTTAACACAAATAAATGTCATGTAGTGGAAATGGGAGTAAGTAAAAGAAGGCCTCATACGGAATATAAGTTAGGAGAAAACACTATTAACCCATCAGAGAAAGAAAAGGACTTAGGGATAACTGTTAGGAGTGATCTTTCACCTGAGAATCATATTAATAAGATAGTGGGAGAAACATATGGACTGCTAAACAGAATAAAAATAGCCTTTAACTATATAAACGAGGAGATGCTGGAGAAAATAATAAAAACATTGGTGAGACCAAGACTGGAGTATGCGGCAGTGGTGTGGGCACCACATCTAAAAAAGCATATAAAGAAGCTGGAGAAGGTTCAGAGAGCTGCAACTAGGATGATACCAGAACTGAGAGAATTACCATATGAGGAGAGATTAAAGAAATTAGATTTACCATCTCTAATGGATAGGAGGGAGAGAGGCGATATGATTATGATGTACAAATGTGTGAGAGGACTCGAAAAGGTGGACAAGAAGGGTTATATTGTGAAAGATAATGGTAGAACTAGGGGGCATAGATATAAACTAATGAAAGGAAGATGTAAAGGAGATGTGAGAAAGTATAGTTTCCCTTACAGAAGTATAAGTAAGTGGAATCAGTTGGAAGAGGAAGTGGTGTGTGCCAAAAACATTCATATTTTTAAGGCAAAGTTAGATAATTGTAACTCAGGAAGCGGGACAATACGAGCCTAAAAAGCTCAACTCCTGTATACTACAAATAGGTAAATACAAATAGGTAAATACACCCACAAACACCCGACCATACCGTCAAGACGCGCCGCCAGGCCCCGCTAGCTCTACAATCTAAGCCAAACTAGCTATACAATCTAAGCCAAACTAGCTCTACAACCTAAGCCAAACTGCAGCCGAATCCATGCAATATTTTCGGAGATATCGGCGTTTGAATGCAAATTATTAGCGTCGCGGCGAAATTACCCCGTCTTACCCAACCCCTTTTTCCCTCATGTTAAGCATATTACAGCGAAATTCCGCTAATCCGGAGGCTGAAACCTCAGATTGCCCAATACCTCGGAAGGTTTTTCCCCAAAAATATAAATAACATAAAAAATACACCTCTACACCACCGGAACTTCACCGCACTGCACAGGTAGGCAACGAAATACGCCTTTTTAAAATTATTCTAATTAATTATTAATTTGTATGTGTTTTAGGGCCATTTTTATGTATAAATCTGATACCTCGGAAAATCTGCTAATCCGGAAGTCCCGCGGTCCCCTGCCTTCCGGATTAAAGAATTTTACTGTAGTTCTGAGATTTTAAGACGTCTGTTTCGTTAGTTTGGTGATTTTGAATCTTTTCGCCTAATTTCTTTGTTAATATTAAGACCTTTTGTGCCATTTAGGTGTAATTTTTTCCTGGCGAGCTATAGCGAGCCTGTAATTTTAGAAGGAACCGGCCTTTGGCCGGAACAGTTTTCTACCAAAAATTTTAGGCTACAAAGTTTTTTAAGCTTGATGGAAGACTGGCGAGGAAACTCAAAAATAAATAAATATATACATACAACGACCAAATAAACAAGCAATACCCCCTTAAGAGTTATCAGGAGTGAAAAATCATGCCAACATGGGAAATTACTGCTCGGTTGTATCGACTTCTTGAGGAAAACATCCCTTCCCCTCCATAGCCTTGTCAAGGTCACAATGTACACAATGAGTATCGTTGAAATTCGCTAGCTTCTATGGTTATTGTGTTAGGGTGAGTTATAATAAGTAAAAATTAGACTAAAAAAAAACCCGCATAGGCGTATGTGGGCAAACTGTGTCGGTGGTGTAATGGTTTAGATGTTTATTATCTGGGTGTGGTGTCCCGAGTTCGAATCCTGGGAGGACCATATGCTTTCATTAATCTATTCAAGTACATTGGGGTTTGTAATTGATGATTATTGTAAGAATGGGGTACTACTTATTTATAAGGAGCCGTAGCAAAAGAGTTAAGCACCCAGATATCATCAGATGTAGATACTAAAAACTAGTTCAAATTGTCACACACATGCAGAGCTGCACTAGAATAATAAAAGTAATGCTAAATAGAGGAAGTGAATACTGTAATCACTGTAATGGGTACTCCTGATTTGTTTCCCTGTTTGAAAATGAGATTACTGAAAATGTCTTACATGAACAATGATATATTAATAATAAAACAATGACATACTAACCTGGGGTGTTAAATCTGAATGGTGAGGTTTAGCTTCTGGTGTATTTGTCACCTGTGCCACTTGCTTCTTTCCTTTCATGTCCGTAGGCTTGGTGTTCCGTAAACTCTTCAACAACATATCCAAACTCTGGGACAATAATCCACTACTGGCAGGCACTGGTTCACTTTCCTTTTGAGCAATTGTTGGTTCTATTGATGTTTTTACTGGTGGTTCTATTTGGTTTGGGAGTTCACCTTCTTCTTCGGAATCAGAGTTCAAGTTGATAATGACCGGCTTAATAGGCGGAAACTTGATCTTTTGGCTCTCAAGAAGTGAAGATGAATCGCCAGAACCTTGATAGTAAAACTGGCTGCTTTTTGGGTCCAGCCCAAATCCTCCAATGTCAGAGAGACTCGTCCGTCCCTCTGCTGGAAACCCTCGAGACTGAATGCCTTTGTCATTTCGAGACTTCTTAATGATCCGTTTTTTATGTAGAGAGGCATGGGATACATGAAGCTTGGTAAGAGGAAGTGGCTTAGAAACAGAAAAGAGCTTAGCAACTTGAGGAGTCTTGATAACTGGTAGAGGCTTGGACGATCCTGGCAAAGAATAAGGAGCATTCTTTGTTGCTATCCTGGGAATGGGGGGCACTCTACGATCACTAGCACGAGGCTTGTGGGTCATAAAGCTACTTCCCGCGATAGGTCCTTGCTTGGCGACGGCTGAACTATCTTGCTTGGCCTCTTTCTGGTGTTTTCTTAGCGACATATCGATGAGCAATTGAGCACGCAATAAGTCCTCATCTTCTTCTTCCGCCCCTCCCTCCGAGCCAACAGTGTGCGAAGGCAAGTCTTGAATAGCCTCCGCAGAACTGAGGTTGTCTGGCTCTGCATCAGAATAATCAGCCTCTTGTGATGGTGGTAGTTTCTGCACACTGTTCTTTTCTCCCATTTTCTTTTTATATTCTAACTTTTTATTTTCTAACAGCCTTCGCATCTGCCTTCGAAGTTCCCTTCTCCTCTTCCCTTCAGCTTTTTTATTGACTACTTGTCCAAGATTTGTCTTTCCTTCATATGAACCGTCTGGTTTAATCAATGGAACTTCTATCAAGTTTCGGCTTTTCTTGGATAGTTGTGGATTTTGTTGATTCATCATTACCAACATGAAGGCCTGGTACTGCTCTGCTGGAGAATTCTTTAAATCTTTAAGCACCTCTGGTGTTTCCTGACTGGTCTCTTTACCTATACTTGGTATCGTCTCCAGCATGTCATCCTTTGGAACAGAAGGGTACGTTTCTGTATTATTCAGTGGCTCTGGTATATCTTCTGTGTATGTTTCTGTATTTGTGCTAGACCACTGAGAATTAACAAGTTGTGGTAATTGTGGTTCATGATGTTCTTGTTGTTGTTCCCATTTATCATCAACACCCCCCTCCTTGGTAAACTGCTGCTGGTACGGAGTATTGGGATCATAGTTGTTCTCATACGGCCCTTGCATAGTCTGGAGGTACAGGGCCTGATCATAAGAAAAGCTGTTCATGGTTTCCATGTTGTTGTCCGGCTCCTCGGGTGGAGGAGGAGGTGGCATCATGTAAGCCCATTCTACAGGGATTTGGAAGCTACCCCTTGAGCCATCCGGATTGAGTGAGGACCCATCATTCGCTGTACTTGGCTGGTCGGAATACATGTTGTAACCTGGATTCTGGACGTGTAAGGGGGAGTTATTGTTACTTAAAGAAATGTCTTCGCCCACGTCTACAATTTGAAGGAGTTCAGAATCGCCTTCATCCTCTTCTCCCGAGGTATCGCATATGTCCATGTCGATTGGGTCCTGGTTCGAATCCTGTTGTTCTTTGTCACTCAATCTCGGGTTATCATTTCCGAATGTCTGCTTATTCACATTGTTACTTCTTATCTTATCTATATTGTACATGTTGAAATCTCTTTCAAGAGGAATAAGTTTACATGAATTATTAAGAACACCATTAACAACTAATTCCTCCTCCTCATAAAGTTCTCTTAAATCAGGTGAGGGTATGGCTGGCGAAGCTGGGGAACTGCCCATTATTTCAAGGCAAGAACCTCGCATCACAAAAGGGAGGAAGTCTTCATATTCCTGTGGAGTTGTGGAAATTGTCCTCTCTGCATTTACTGGTAGCGAGTTAATGTCTAGTTGTACCTGGCTGCATTGTGGATCGGAGGGCAGCTTAATTCCTTCGAGTATATTGATAGAGATGGCGTTGCTGGAGGGTATAGCAAGTACAGCTTCTCCCTCCTTCTGCCCCTCTTTTCGAATGTCGCTGAGGAACCTGAGAGATGACTGCAGAGCAAGTAACCGCAACTGCAACTCATCCTCGTCTTCCTGGTCCAGAGTGCATCCCTCCTGGGCAGTGTTGGGATTTTGATTCTCAGACGATTCTTTACTCTCGACACCTGTCTTGGCTTCTGCAGTGTTGTCATTGGTTGCTGCTGGTTGATCTGATGCAGCACCTCCTTTCGACTGATTCCGGAGGGTTTCTAAAATCTTTTTCTTAAGCAACATCTCGCCAATACTGCCTGGGGGAGGATGTTTCTGACCCTTCAACAGAGGCAAGGCTAGCTCCCTTATCGTTTCCCATTTAATTTCGTCAGTTTTCGATCTAGACTTGTCATCATAAGAACCTTTAGACTTTGGGGGATACTTCTTAGGCGAAAAGTAAGAATTCTTGGGCTTGGGAGCGTATTTCTGCGGTGGTACATAGGACATTTTAGACTTCGGGACATATCTCTGCGGTGAGATTTTCTGGGCCGGTTTCTTGAGGGTAGGCCTACTCTTGGATGGCGGCGTCAGTGTGGGCTTGGTCTTGGCAGCAGATTTGTGGTGGAGGGGCAGTCTGGTGATGATGGACTTGGGAGGGGGTCGCTTTGGGCCGTACTCCAAGGATTCATCACTGTCCTTGCTTAGTTTGTTCTCCTTTCCTAAAAATAAAATAAATACAGTAAATAAAATAAATACATACCGGTAATATAATTAAAATGTAAAACTTGCAAACTAAACGAACCAAAACTGGGACAAAGACAATATAAAGTCAATTTAACTTATCAAAATCGCTATGCGGAAACAACGCTTACTAAAATAAAATTTATGAAATAAAAGAACACAATCCACCATATAGGGTGTACACTACTACATGAGCAAGTTCATCTGTTTCCCAAGCTAACTAATCGCACACATAACAACGCACTATCATCACGTTCAAGGAATTAGTCAATTTGGGAAGTCTGGGACGTTCTGGTAAATTTTACTAAACTCTGCATGAATAAAGAAACTACATGTCAAATGTCAAAATGTTCTATTCAAATCAAATTTGCAACATGACAAGACATTAACAATAGTACAAAATACAAATATTGATAAGATATCTATAATATTACAAAAAACATACAGCACTCACTAACGATAGTGCTATCGGGCTGGTACCTGTAAGCATAGCATGCCTCAAGTGACCCCTATCAATAACTACCCTACAAATAACCTACATTTATCGTACAAATAAAGTAAGGAAATCGCAAAAGCAAGCAATTGATATAATCGACAATGAATAGATATAATATAATAAAGAAAAATAATTACAAAATATGAAGAAGCAACAACAGATTTAAACAAAAAGTACTCTTTTAACAAAAACAATGAATTTATGTAAAAGAACAAAAATAATAATAATAATAGAATAATAAAAATAATAATTAGAAACAGACAAAAAGTAAGCAGAGGTTATACAATAAACTTAAAAAGTTAAAAATGCTTGATTAACCCGTCCAGCCCCGGCTAGTTTTGTAATGTTTGTTCACCAGAACCCGGCCGGTTTTCAAAAAATGGTTTTATTCCAGAAACAATAGCGAATGGGTTAGGAATGAAGGAAAAACCACGAAAAACCGCTCAAAAAGCTTAAAGAATGGTCCTACAGAGCCCCCGAAAACGTATTTTACAAGAGTAAAAAATTGAAGGCAATTACCCCAAAAAAACAGGTTATTGCGCGCTCACGCGCACGCACGTGGACTTTGAGAGTTTTCAACCATCGGCACGGTTGCGTGGGATACGTACACAGTTCCCATACAAATCTGAGCCCTCTTGAGTGGCTACACCTGAGGTTACGGTCGGCGCAATTAGGGTGACGCGCCAGGCGCGTCTCTGGGGCTGTGCGTTACATACATCGCCGACGCGTCAGGCGCGTCGCTGGGGCTGTACGGGTTAAAATTATTAATGTAAAATTTTAGAATACAGTCCCAATAATTGACCCTAAAAAGATTAAATTTATGTAACAATTTACTTGCCTCAAAACCTCCTGTCTACTAAGAGTCTGTATATTAACCTACCTCTAGCCCAAAAGTCATATATTTTAGTGCAAATTTTAGAAAATCTTATTAACTGGGAATAAAAACAATTACAGTATAAGTTATTTTACTATCGATATTACTACTAGGGAAAGTAATTACGTTAAAATTAAAATAATCAACTTTGTGATATACTTTAACCCATTGGCTGCGGCTATGTTTGGGCTATTTAGGGCATATTCAGGCACTCCTGAATGATAAATCAAGCATCTGCATTAAATGAAGTGTATTCTGCCGAAAACTAGGCGAAAATAGCTTCAAAATGAGACCAGAACGGGCCCCGTACGTGGTCTGGTTCACCCGCAGTGGTGCCAGTGAAACGCGGGAAACCCGCTATTTGGTAGCACTCGCTCGCTTGGCTACACTGTTGTGAGACACAGAGAGAGACCCACGCGAGACACAGTCAACCTCAGTGAGCCGCTCGCTGCCCTGAGGGTCGGAGGTGGGCCCCTCACGCTTCCTCCCACTGACACTCGATTTTTACGGTTTTTACAGGCTTTTAAAGCCTGGAAATTGTTGTAACTTGCCAGGACGTTCCAGAACATTACCCGCAACAAAAGGGTTAAGTATGCACTGTTCATTAACAATCTATATTTATATCAAGAAAATTTTCAACTTCATCATTTACGTCACCTTGTGTGAAGGGAATGAAATTAGGATAAATAAGTTTAGCAACTTGATTAAAATTTAACAAATTGCAAACGAGAATATCATCAATATACAGTATCTACTATTATTACTTAACAATTTAGCAAGTGCTAATTTTTCTGGGATTTTATTTTTCTTGCTACTGTCAACTAAGTCTTTTATATATTTAAATTCTAAAGCAAGCAAGCATAAATCTGCAATTAAAGGGCTAGCATTTCCACCCATAGGAATTCCTAATATTTGTTTGAAAATGTAAGGCCCCAATCTAACATAAGTATTGAAAAGGAGGAATTTAAGGGCATTTTTAAGTTTAGTTCTATCAAAATATACTGAACTAGTGGGAGTAGAGCTAAGTGATGCATTATTAAAATATGAATAAAGATTTATGAAATAATTACCATTCCTAACGAATCTGTCAAAGTGCAAATCTATAATAAAGCAAAGTTCTGAATATACTAAATCTAAAGGCAAATTGATATACAAAGTTGAAAAGTTGAAGCCATGTACCGAGGTAACTTTCGGCATGGTATTTATTTTTACTGTCTTCGTGGTGATGGGCTGGTCTATCAGAGTGAGAACTGAGCGATCTCTGCCATACCCATAGCTTACTCTGACTGTTCCTTTTACTTGAAAACAGATTAACTTAACTTAACAGATTAACAGATTAACTTGCAGATTAACTTGACAGATTAACAGTTACAGTTGACAGTTAAACAGTTGACAGTTAAACAGATTAACTTGCTCATGTAGTGATGTACACCCTATGTGGTGGATTGTGTTCTTTTATTTAATAATTTTCATTTTAGTAAGCGTTGTTTCCACATAGCGATTTTGATAATTTAATTTGACTTTATATTGTCCTTGTCCCAATTTTGGTTTGTTTAGTTTGCAAGTTTTACATTTTAACTTATATATTTTCTAGATCTCAAGTGACGGCGTCTCTTCCGTGGATTAACCTCCCAATCTATCAAGATTGGAAGCCAAAGTGTCACATTTTTCCTTTGCCCCTTAACTTTCTCTTCATAATTGCTGAGGGGCACAGGGGTACAGGGCCCTAGGTGGGGCTTTGGTTTCCCGGGCGTTTCCGCACCCTCCTCAGCTCCCCGCCATGGAGTGGCTTCGGTCACCCAGGCTTTACTGTGGTCGGCAGGGAGGGTTCTGTGGGGGCGCTCGGTTATGGCCTTGGCCTTGCTCGGGGCCTTGGGGCTGTTCGGCCAGGCAGCTTGGGGAACAACAACAACAAAAACTGTCTTCGTGGCACAATGCATAAGTGTGTTGATTTTCGGTGTGAGCGTCCTGGGTTCGAATCCCCGGACTGCCACATGTGTTTGTTAATTTCATTAATCGAGTTTAGGAGTAAAGTTGGTTGGTGGAGAAAACATAATAATCAATAACTTCTAATGAATTGTCAACACTCTAATAATAGTTAATGCCAGTTCTTCTCTTGATGGTATTACAATATCTTTAACCCGTCCAGCCCCGGCTAGTTTTAAAAAATGGTTTTATTCCAGAAACAACAGCGAATGGGTTAGGAATGAAGGAAAAACCACGAAAAACCGCTCAAAAAGCTTAAAGAATGGTCCTACAGAGCCCCCGAAAACGTATTTTACAAGAGTAAAAAATTGAAGGCAATTACCCCCAAAAACCAGGTTATTGCGCGCTCACGCGCACGCACGTGGACTTTGAGAGTTTTCAACCATCGGCACGGTTGCGTGGGATACGTACACAGTTCCAGGCGCGTCTCTGGGGCTGTGCGTTACATACATTGCCGACGCGTCAGGCGCGTCGCTGGGGCTGTACGGGTTAATGAGTACTGTACTTCTAATGTATTTTAAGCAATTTACGACTTGTTCTGACAGAGTTTTATTGGTAGCAAATTTTGCTCCGACAATAAAAGCGATATTTATAAGATGTTTTATGAAATTTAGGTAACATGTATAAATTTGCAATGCACTTGTTCTTATCAGAAAGTTTATTATCAAATGTTAAATTTTTCTTGGTATGTTCATCGATTAAGTTATCAATATTCAAATTATTTTGATTTTCATTAACAGAATTACCTGTACCACAAATATGTTTATGTAATATGTTACCTCTAATGCCTAATTCTGTTTTCATGTTTTCAAGATAAAATTTCTTACATGTGAAGCTATAATTATTGCTGGATTTATCTACTGTAGTGATTACAAAATGTTTATGTAAATTTATTAAATCAGCTTTAATTAAGCTTATTATAATTATAGTCTACAAAATCTAAACGATTAAAGTAATTTTTTCATAAAAAAGAAATCTTCAATTCCAATTCAATTCACAAGCTTTTCAATTCCAATTCAATTCATTATGCCAATCACACACCAACAGGGAAGGGCAGGCAGGGTTACCAAATGAAGACATCAAATACCGCTAGATTCGTTCTCAAAAGTCGCTAGAAGTCTAATAGATAGTAAATACATGCCAAAAATCACTATATTATATTGTTTATTTGAAAATACTGTAACTCAATTATTGTACAATAATTAATTTGCATATTACAGTATAAAATAGTATTTCATCAATTCATATCAATTCGTTGATATCAATTCTAATTCAGCTTTTTTTAATCAATTAATTTAAATTCATAATTGACCCCAACCCTGCTTCTAGCTCTCTCGCATCGCAGCGCACAATTTTTAACAATTTATCTTTTAATCTATTGAATATCTTTTAAAATATTGTCCCATGTTACTTTATTATTCCCTATTCTATATTTAAATCCTTTGCGACATAGCTCCGCTAATTTGTCATTTGCAAAATGTGTAACTAGTTCTACATCACCTGTTAATATAATATGACATATCGGACTATAAATTAACTTTATTAATGCATTACGTCTGGTAGCTGGCATATCCATGACTCTTTCACATACGCATTTATTATTATTGAAAATATCATTATCTGAAAGATTTCCTAAAACTATTATAATTACAAATAATAGACCCAACAGGTCGTTCATATGAATACACTATTAATGGTTTGAAATCTATACAACCATCTGGTAATATGGACTTAACTTTCTTTGAATTAATAAAACTATTAACATTATTTTTTCTAAAATTTTATATACCGGTATATAAATTTTATAAATAAAATAATATAATTGTGTAAACTGGAGCTACATTATACAGGCACTCCTCACTTATAGTTGCCTCATTTTAAGTCATTCCATTATTACACTGTTCATTAATTAGGAAACAAAATTCACCATTATCAAGTTCTAAATCAGACAAAAATAGGGTAAAATTGCACTACCAATGGAAAAGCATACTTACTTCACATAAGTGGTTACAATTAAAGTCTCACTTTTCAGGCATGTAACTACTTTAAGTGAGGAATTACTGTAGAACTGCATTGTAACAGCCTAATTATCTTTAATAGTTACTTTACAAAAATTAATAATATGGATAGTTAGGCACATACTGTAGTACATAACTAGTTACCTAGAAGCTGAATAATATTATATATGGTACAGTATAATATTATATAATATAATTTTGTTTAATTGTGTACAAGACGAAAATGCGTATGAATAAATTATGAGCAACTGTAGGGATGGAATATTAAGCTGCCAAGTTAATTTGAATTTTCTTTTTGTTTTACTGTATTCTTTATTTTGTCCTGTAATGTAATAACAAAAACAAAAATCCATGTGCCCGCTCTCCCACACACAAAGTGACACCTAGTATTATAATAATAATAATAAACAAAAATAATTATAATAAAAACAATAAGGGAATAGGTTGTAGGCACCAGTCGCTCAGGGAAGTACTCACAGGGAAAGCCTTCGGTCAAGTAATAGGGTTGCTAGAGATCCTGATTCACAATCTGATCTCCTTTGCTGTTTTTTTTTTTCCTATGTGCCTCAGTTACACAAAGAGCAATTCTAGCTTGATATGGAGATGCACATACTCTTGCTTTCTTACATATAACCACAAGAACTACACCCCTTACACAAACTAATTTCCAATTTCTTCTTATTTTGGCGAATGAATGCGGCAACCCCACCGCCCACCACTTTAGTGGTACAATCAGCTTCTGTAGCAGTGAACTACTGGTTCCTATCTTCAGAACACTCCTGTGCTCAGTATGCTTCCAGCCAGTGCACCCATGAGGGTAAAGAAAATAGCAAAACAGTGGTGGAACTGCCATCCAGGTGAGGAATTGCTCTGGGTATGCTCCTTCAGTGCTAATGGTCATAATCCACTTAGTGGAAGTGGCACTGTGGAGTAGGGCAGTGGGGGCATGTCTGGGAGCCTGGAGGCAGTTTTTGTCATGGCAATCCCTTTTGCGGGTACCAAATTTATGTATGTACAGTATGTAAAAAAAACAGTAACAATGAAATAAATAAATAAAAATACTAACCTTTACCTCTGATAGTCTTGGGTGAGGAGGAGGTATTCTCATCGTCCTCGTCACTACTACTGGAACAACTATGCGATGATACGCTGGAGGTGTCCGACAAAGTGATTACTTTATTACGAGGGCACTTAGGAGGACATCTGCGCTTGGCCTTGTGGGACGGCAACTCGCAGGTCGACGCACACGCACCTCGACTCTCCTTCCCTTTCGTCCTCTTGCTGCTCTCGGCTTTGTGTTTGGATTCCTTGTGTGCTCGCTGTCGTCTCTCCCAATCGTCCTCTTTGCACTTGGTACTACTACTCCTATCCCTCTTGTTATTAGTGTCTTCCTTCTCCCTTTTGCTTATGACCCTGTCTCTCCTACTGTTCTCCTCCCTCTCGTTGGTCCACTTCTTGCCTGCCTCGGGTCCTCTAGGGTAGTCAATCTTACTGTGTACAATAGATTTAGTCTGATGAGGGCTGGTGTAGATAGCCGTTCGTCCGAGGTCATCGTAAATCACAACTTCCGATGTTACTGACAGCGTTCTCCTCACTGGAATAAAAGACAGACAGAATATAATACACAATTCCCTTCATTGTGAAAAAGTAGTTTACCAATTTACCTTTAGATTTAGTATTTTCAGAACTTTGCTTTATCATAGATTTGCATTGACAGATGTGTTAAGAATGGTAATTATGTTGTAAATATTAATTAATATTTTACTAATGTGTCAATTAGCTCTACTCCCACTAGTTCAGTACCGTATATTTTGATAGAACTAAGTTTAAAGATTCCCGTAAATTCCCCCTTTTCAATACAGTAAACCCTCGCTATCTCGGACCTCTAAAAGTCGGAATCCCGCACTTCTCGGACTGGCATCGGCCTCTCGGAAAGTTCGCCGTATATCTCTGAAAATTCCGAGGGCCCACATGGTCTGTCGGACAGGTGTCATATATCACGGAAAATTCCGAGATCTATCTATCTATCTATCTATTGCCGGACGCCTTACTCCCCTTACGAGGGTGGCCATACACAGAATGCCCCCAAGCGGACCTATTCCCTGCGAGAAGGACAACCCGAGCCAGTTTAGTGAAGGACTTACAGGATTGACACTCAATTTAAGATCCGTCCAACTCAGAGGCCCTCTGTGTATCTTGTTAGCGCTATTTTTCTACAGTGGTGTTCGGCTAATCCATCCACTAACCTGCCTTACCATTAGGTAAGCAGTTCCGAGATCTAAGGGCAAATTACGAGATCTAAGGCTACAGTGAGGTGGAGAAGGACAGTGAAATGGAGAAGGAAAGTGATATTTATAATTATATGTTTGCTGTATACGGTACTGTACAGGTACTGTAATTTATCTTGAATCTAAGTTGTTAGTGATAGGGAAGTCTCCATTTTCTCTGGTGGCTCGGACTCCCTCTTCTAATTCGGACATTTTCCTCTCCTAAGTCGGACTTCGGAAAATTTGACATTTCGGACTGGGTCTCCCCCCAATTAGTCCGAGATAGCGAGGGTTTACTGTACTTATGTTAGATTCGGGCCTTACATTTTCAAACAAATAATAGGTATTCTTATGGGTCGAAATGCTAGTCCTTTAATTACAGATTTATTCTTGCTTGCTTCAGAATTTAAATTTATAAAAGACTTAGTTAACAGTAGTAATAAAAATGACATTCCAGAAAAATTAGCATTTGCTAAATTGTTAAGTAATAATAGTAGATACAGTATATCGACGATATTCTCGTTTGTAATATGTTCGATTTTAATCAAGTCGCTAAATTAATTTATCCAAATTCCATCCCCTTCACACAAGGTAACGTAAAAGATAAATTTAAAATGTTCTTGATATAAATACAGTACCGGTATACAAATTGACAATGAACAGTGCATACTTAAAGTATATCAAAGTTGACAATTTAAATTTTAACATAATAAACTTTCCTTTCCCTAGTAGTAATATTGATAATGATATATAATATAATTGTTTTAATTCCCAACTAATAAGATTTTGTATCATTTGCATGTAACCTGGGATGTGTGGTGGTTACTTAACCCTTGTCTAGCGGGGTGTTTTGAGCTCATTTGGGCATATTCAGGCCCTCCTGCATGATAAATCAATCATCTGCATGAAAAACAAATTATTTAGCAAAACACTAGGCACTAAAATCTTCAAAATGAGACCAGAACGAGCTACGTAGCACTCGTGGTTCTCTTGCAGTGATGCCACGAACATGGGAGTTTAGCATATATCGGTATATTTTTCCCAGCTATGCTCACTACTGGCTACACTGCCGGCCTCTCGAGAACACAGGGATCATGAGTTAATGGGCGGCGGTAAGCCCTGGGAGTCGGCTATCTGGCCCGCTGTGCTCCCGGCCATTTGCACTCGATTTTAACCCTTTAAAAGCCTTAATAATGCTCCTAACTTGCTGCAAATTGGTGCACGACTTAAGTCGAGCGCCGCCAATAAGGGGTTAATGATGATAATAATTATAATTAAGGAATACAGTACAATAAGAAAATGCTAATAGGTATATTGGATATACTGTATACCGGTACTAAACAACAGGTTACAGTTAGAATATAGAATAACAAACAGTCTACTGCACCAAATCACCACCCATAACGAGGGGCGTCGCGCTCCTTGGTGCCGCTAGAGGAGCGGCGAACACATCCAAAGGTAAGGTAAGGTAACTCGTTGAATATATATACAGAACTGTAATATGGTTATAAAATTAACAGGAGTCAATATTGAGTAAAGGAGTGTACTGTACAATGAATATAACTACCGGTAAATTATAACTCTTGTGTTGAGTATATAACTATGAAGTGGTGTGGAGTCCAAGGGAGTACAAATGAGTTCAAGGATGTCAAGTAACAAATGGTAGTGTTTAGTGAACAGTGTGGCGTATAGGGTTAACTTAAGAGTGACTGTCAAGGGGTTAACTTATTGGTAGCAATAAGAAGGGAGGAGAAAGCCTAGTGTGTGGCTCTTCTCTTTCCCCTCTTTGGCGGCACCCGGCTATAGTCGGACAAGAGAACCCCAACCTAAAGAGCGGGGCCCGGCTATAGTAGCATGCAATTTTGAGCACGTAATGTGCTCTGAGAGAGAGCCGAGCGGTGGGAGGAGCATAGATCGGCTCATGACCGCTCGGCACGGGTCCCGCGCGACTACTGACATCTACTCCACACACACTCACACTCACTGCCTCGATACACAGGGAATTTTGTAAGGAAATTACCGTATTTTAGGGATTTTGCACTCTTCTTGCACGATCGTTGCAAGAGAACGCGTGGTCGTAGAAGGATGGTTCTGGTGTCATTGGAAAGCTCAATTAACGCCCTTTCAGGGATACATTATTGTATTACGCTCTGGCTCTTGTTTATGCATGAAAAAGAGCACGGAAATAAGCTCGTTTAGGGTAAAAACCCCCGCTTGGCAGGTAGTAGAAGTTACCGCCTAGGCCGCTCGTAAGGTGTTAAGAGTGATATAGGTGTTCTACTTGATTGGGAAGATTTACCTCATTATATAGGCAGCTATCACGTGTCTTCTTGTGATAGTCGAAACAGAATTTTGGTGTAGAAAGCAGGGTTTTGCATACTCCTAAGTTATTTATAAGCAAGGGTAAGCACTCTTGCGACCTGAATCCACTGTCTCAACAATGTTAACTAGGCTAAACTGTCTCGCAGGTGTGTGTGTGTGTGTACAAAGGATGTTATGATTGACATGTTTAGAAGCTGGATTGTAAAGTGTACATTTTAGGAGTGCTTGTAAAGGCTGGTGTGTAAGGTTGTTTATGAGTGACGCAATGCAGGTGTCTTTTAATGGGTGTTTAAGTGTAGTTATAGACTATTATAATGAATAATAGGAGTATATAGGATACTGTGGATATATTGTATATAATAGTTGATGGTAGAAGGATGAAGGAGTAACCAAATATGTAAAATATTGTGTTACATGCACTAAACTAATGACTTTTGGGCTAGAGCTAGGTTACTATAGACTCTTTGTAGAAAGGTTTTGAGGCAAATAAATTGTTGCATAAATTTAATCTTTTTAACCCTCCAGCCCCGGCTATGTATTATATATATATTCCTCGAAACCCGGGTGTTTTGGCCGAAAAACGTCTAGGCTAGGCTACCGTATATTCGTTAATCAGATTGCTTCCTGCATTCCCGCGCATCCCCAAGCGTAGCTGTGTTATTTACCTGTATAATGGCATTAAGTAGAGCTCTCTAAGTCAACTGGTTGAGCTGTGATGATGATTTCATTGGAGATAACTTTATGGCCAACACAGCCACTTTACACCACTTTTCGATACTTAACAACAACATACAGGCACACACGAACAAGCGACGCTCTCCTTCTTGTGGCCGTAGATGCGGGGCGTCGGTCCAGCCGCTGTTGTTTACATGCGTCGGACCGACGCCTCGCACACGAAGCTCACAGGCTTTCAACCACTGGGCGTTCAAGAGGCCTTCCGGGTACCTGTTATATGCTTTTTTATGGGCGTTCAAGAGCCCTTCCGTGGTGAGAGGGTTAAAGTCAATTATTGTGACCATTCTTAAATTTGATATCAATAATTGTAATCAAGCAATATTAACTTGAAGTTTTTAGTATAACCTCTGCTTACAATGTGTCTGCATTTATTGATTGTTTATCTACCGTACTTCTAATGTATGGAAAGCGAGAGAATGACTAATGCTGGGGTCACACATTCACGTATATGCTCCCGTACGAAGGTTTATTGGTAGTTGGCAACCGAATACGTAAAACGTAAGGGCTTAGTACGCAAAACGTAAATTAAATTGTGTCTAGTCGTGGGGGTTGGCACGCATGGCGGGAGTAGCCACGCTGGTCGGGGAGGTGGTGGGTGCGGCCAAGGCCGCCCGGTATGTTTTGGATTTCGAATCAGATACGTGGCTCGCGCTCACGTATGTCAAAAGTCGGGAAATCCTACATCTGACCGGGCTAGCTGCTACGTCTTACGGGAGCAGCCCCGTAAGAAGTAGCAGCTAGCCAGGTCAAACGTAAGCTTCTCCCGCCAATCGTACAATATTCCCGTCAAACGGGACAGTTAAAGTTAGTCCGGGCGCATCTGGCAGCACCGCCCCACTGCGTGTTGGCGGGAAGACGCAGCAACGTTGTACCGGGGGGGGGGGGGGGGGGGGGGGGAGGTATATATAAGGACCAGCGAGGGACACTCTAGTCACACCTCTCACCACACCGGAGCAGCAACCAACGTATATATACGTCCTCGCCGAAAATAAATCGTAGCAGCGAAACGACTGCACCTATGGCTTTCATATTTTTACCACATGTACCTTACCCTTTAGGATACCCACCACAAAAATCCCAATTCCCTCCTCCCACCCACTCGCTGACTGTCGGTCCCGTCAGAAGGAAAAAAAAAGGAAAATCTGTGGCGGCGAAACGACTGCACCAATCGGTTCCATATTTGTGTGACAAGTCCCTTACCCTTCTGCCTCCCACCACCCACTTCTAGCGTATCCGTACGAAGAAAAGGAAAAAAAGGAAAATCCGCGGTGGCGAAACTACCTCACCAATCGTCTTCATATGTGTAACACAAGTCAATTACCCTTCTACCTTCCCCCCACCAACCCCAAAAACACCCTCCCACCCATACATTCCAATACCATAAAAGTCTCTGTAGTCTATAGTGTCTTTTCAGCTACAGTAGGGTCTCACATAAAACGAGTTTATGGTCGATAAACGAGGGCGTTTTATGTGAATTCGTTTTATGTGAACACAGCATTTTGGTGGCGCAATATCGTCAATGTTCACTGTAAGCGAAAATTTTCGTACAAAGCGAACGATATTTCGTACGTTTTGTACGATATTTCGGCGTTTTATATGAAAGCGTACGATATTTTGTACGTTTTGTACGATATTTCGGCGCTCTATATGAAAACTCCTTGTATTTGCTCCACTTTGGCGGCGGACTCGTTTTATGTGATCACATTCGTTCTGATCGAAAATTAAATATTAATATTTTAGGTCGGTCGTTTTAATCGAGACTCGTTTTATGCGAACACGTTTTATGCGGGACCCTACTGTACTTTCGGGACCATCGGGGACCTGATTTCTGGGGAGGGGAGTGTTTTTTTTTACCAGTATCCTTCCTTTCTCTCCCAACTTGATAGATTTAGCAAAAAAAAAAAAAACAAAAAAAAAAAAAAAAAAAAAAAAAACTCTGGTACTGGCAGAAGCACACCGTCAATATTGGCTGGCACTCAGCGGGTTAAAGGTTACAAGGATGAATGGTCTCTCCTCTTGCTCCTTTCCTTCTTCTCTTGTTCCTCTTGATAGATGAAGTTTGCTATTGCAAGTAGTTCCAAGATTTCGATGTAGGAAAGGATCCATTGCATTAGCCGCTGTTAAGCCTGTTCTCCGGTTTTATTAGGGAGTTCACAAAATTGAACTCCTCCAGGATGAATTCCGCGATGTTGTTCATGGTGCCGATGAAGGAATGGGAATGGTGTGGCCATTCCTGCCCTTTTGTAGTTCCCAGATTCCAACCCAGACCTACGTGATTGACAAAGACTGTCTTTGTCTGTGTTTGGACAGACTGGGTGTGCCTACGCTTGTCCGGAAACGGTCCACATAAGTCCTAAACACTCCCAAGACGTACGGCCTCAGCTACGCAGGTCTTGTGGGGGCGTGGCCTGTGTTCCCGCAAATCGGGCAGCCCAGGCGGACTAACGGGGACATGGTTATGCAAGTCGCAAGCACGTACATAGTTCCATACGACTACATTACGTCTGATGTAACACTCGCCCCATCACGGTACGTCTGTCGGGAAGTGCAATAGTCGTGCTCTATACGGGCGTACACGGCCGGACTACGCCCGTCAGAACACAAAATTGGCGATTACGCCTGACGGGAGCTATATACGGGAATGTGTGACACCCAGCATAAGAGGGTGTACGAGAGCGAGGTGGAGGGACAGAGAGGGAGAGGTAGACCGAATGAGAGGTGGAAGGATGGAGTGAGGAAGTACATGAACGAAGGCGGTGCTGGTTGGGGGGAGGGGCGTCGACTGACTGGGGACAGAGATGCATGGGAGCGGTTCGTTCGTGGCCACCCCTTCGGGGATCATGGCGTCAGGCAATAGATAGATATATAGACTTCTAATGTTATTATTGATTTTATATAAAATTAATTGTTCTTGTTAAAAGATGACTTTAAATTTGTTGTTGCTTCTTCGTATTTCGTAATTACAGTATTAGATTATATATTACGTGTATTGTATTTATTCACTTTTGATAGTATCAAAATAGTATTGAGAGAGTGAGTGTGAGAAATGGATAGGCGACGAGCAGGGAGGTTTTTAGGAAGGGAAGAGGATGTGTAGATCAGATTTTTACCCTGAATTGTGTTGTGGAGAAGTATCTGGAAAAGCAACAAAAGATGTATGTTGCCTTTATGGACTTGGAGTAGGCCTATGACAGAGTGGATAAAGAAGGTATGTGGAAAGTACTTGGAATATACGGAGTAGATGGCAAGTTGCTGAAAGCAGTGAAGAGCATATATAGTCCTGGAGCCAAGGGGTGTTTGCATGCATGAATGGGCCAGAAAATCACCCGCTTGATTTAGTTAGAGGGTCCACTGGGACATCTTTTTAGCGAGGGTAGACATCCCGAAACCCGGCAGTTATCGTGTTATTCGGGGTTTTCGCTGAATTTAATGAAATCAAAATAACTCCTTTTTTACGTGACGGTTACATAAATTGCAATAACTCGGCAATTAAATGGTCTACAGAGCTCTTTCACCACTCAAAATAAAGCTTAAAGAATTAGCTATTCAATGGATACCATCACAATAAGATTGGTCAATACCCAAGGTCACAAGAGGTCAAAGTATGACCTTTTCTGATGAGGAACTAAAATTTATGACTTTTCAAAATTAAATATTTGTGAAAAATAGGTAAATGGATTGAACGTTTAATGCTTTTATATTCTGGTTAGGTACACCATAGGCAAGTTTTTGAAATTACAGTAAACTTCCGTTAATCCGAAGGGCAGCGGACCGGCCCTCGTTCGGATTAGTGGATTTTTCGGATTATCGGACTTTACCTCTATGAACCTGTGTATTAATGGCCTGACGAAAACATTGAGGCATTAGGCCACCCAAATGACACACACACATATCATATGTTCATGAAATCACTTCAAAAGTTTACCATTGTCATTGTAGCCTATTACCTACTTCAAAACATTCAGATTAATGGTCAAAGGAATCTGCTGATATAAACGTAAACACCATATGTCCGCATCGTCTACTAGCGAGTTTGTCTTGCTCTTGAAGATCAGATCAGATGTGGTTCGGGAAGTAATGCCTTAACAACGGCACTTCCCTGAGAGGTTCTTGTAATTTTCCTTTTGTGACGTGCTCTTGTTATATTATATTGTATTGAAAGCACCCTTGGGACGCTCCGATCACTGAACTATAAATAGTAGCGTATCGGAACGTCCAAAGGTGCGTTTTCAAGCTCAAGACTGAATGCGCTTGCAGAAAATGCGGTGCAAGCCAGTAGCGCATCGGAGCGTCCCAAGGATGCGTTCAAGAGCAAAACAAACTCTCTAGCAGACGATGTGGTGTTTACGTTTATATCAGTAGCTTCCTTTGACCATTAATCTGAATGTTTTGAAGTAGGTAATAGGCTACAATGACAATGGTAAACTTTTAAAGTGAATTCATGAACATATATGTGTGCTCCATTAGGTGTCATTTGAGTGGACTAATGCCTCAAAAAGGGGACTTTAGGACTTCTTGAAATTCGGACCATCGGGTGAATTCGGATTTGGCCTCAAATTGAAAAATTCGGACTATTGGGAGATTCGAATCATCGGTCGTCGGATTAAAGGACTTTTACTGTAGTTGGAAAAGTTGATTACGTATTTTAACCCGTGTAGCAATCAATAAAAGGTATATACTGTATACCGTATCAACGTACTGAAGCATAACAGATATATGCCGTAATTTGTATTCTTTAGGAATGCAAAAATGAGTTAATCCAGTATATTTTATGTTCTCTGTTCATATATTGTTCATTTAAAATTTTGGGAAAACTAATTTTTGTTTTTTTGTTTTCAGTGAAGAATGTCTGGCTTACCAAAGAAAAGATTAAGGGCATCACAGTCACCATCCTCAAGTGGTTCTTGCGATCCCAAGAAATGCATAATCTGCCAAAAGTATGATGATAAATGTGAAACGACCAGCACAGAGAATGGCAGGGCACGTAACATTGAAGCAGCGGAAGTGAGAAAGGACGTAGTTTTTGAAAGACTGAAGCAAGTGGACAAAGGCAAATTCTTATACCATGTTACTAACGAATGTTATAAACAGTATACCCTCAAGAAAACACTAGATAAACTCAAGCAGTTAACCGAAGTCTCCACGGATATTGCTGCTTATTCCCCAGAGGATAGCTCATCCTCTAAAAGGAGTAGACGGTCTATGGTGGATTCTCGAGACCCCGCATCTCTGCCAGCTAATATTAAAAAGTTTTTAAAGAAATGTGTCATTTGTGGAAATCCAAAACACAACAACGTATACGATAAATGGAGGATTTCTGAAAAAGGACAGGCTGAATCATTCCTAAAGGCAGCCATGATACTTCAGGATGATGTGTTTACCCGAACTTCCGACTTGCAAGATGCGAATGCCGTATTTGGAGCGGATCTTTACTGTCACAGCCAGTGTATTCGTAACTACATCAGGAAAGGAGAGAAAGTAGCAACTGAATCATCGTCAACGCCAACTGGCCAGCAGAAGTTTGATATCTTTGCAAATTTTATGAAAGATTTAGAACCAGGGTTGAACTCGGGGAGATGCTATAACCTGACTTATATTTCCAAGTGCTGTAATGAAGCGCGGAGTAATGATCAAACTTGTTTTACGTACACAAACAGGGATGTGAAAATGTACCTAATCCACCTGTTTGGGGGGGATGTCTCATTTTTTTCCCCAACCGGTTAAAAAAAAAAAAAAAAATTGTTTTCAAGCCAGGTGCAGCTGAGACAGAGCCAGAGAGCAGTGAAAGGTCATTAGATAGGGAAACAGTAAGAAAGTGTGATACCATGTTGAGAGATTGCATCCTCAACGAAGACTTTGAGCTGAATGACAGGTTCTGTGATGCCAATGAACTTGAGAAAGCATATTCTGACATGATAATTCCCAGTGACGTTGCAGACTTTTTTTCAGCTCTTTTTGATGTTGATATTTTACACAGTGACAATATTGTAGATGGTGAGCCTGAAATTTATGAGGAGAGTGACACTAGATCTTCCAAGATAAAAAAAGTACTATCTGTGTATCAAGTCATCTTTTACATTGCAAATAATGGTAAAAAGCGAACCCCTTTGCACATGTTGAACTCTGAAGCTATTTATAATGTGTGTAGGTCAAAAACGCTTATTTCTAGTCTCAATAGGTTTGGACTGGCAATTAGTTATGACGAGTTATCACGGAAATCCGTGACAATCTGCTCGAATTTGATGAAAGATCTAGGAAGAAGTATGAAACATTCCGAAATGAAAGAATCGTAATGAAACACAGATCCATCTTTGATACCATTCACAGGACGAACCTTAAGACATTCAAATCTATGAAGGGAGACCAAAGTACAGTACCTATAAGTCTACAAGCAAAGAGACCAAGCAGCAAATGGCAGAAACCCAGAAGATCTATGACATTGCTAGTGTCTGAGGATATGACATGAAACATTTGCTGGGGTTTGACCTGATTGACAGCAGTTACCTCTTTGACAAGAATGGACTAATGACCAAACCAAACAAAAGTGAACTGTGCACTGAGTTAGAAAAACACCTTGAAAAAGCAGACTATATACCACCATCTAAATGGAAGCCAGCAAATACAGTGACTATCATTGATGTAATGGCAGGCCTTCGTCGTATGCGGGTATCCCAGATGAACACCTTTGGTGAACTCTGCGATAAGTTCTTGGAGGTGTCATATGGACTTGGCAGCAACTCTAAACGTGTCGACTTCGTCTTTGACACATACATTGAGGGTTCAGTGAAGGACAGCGAAAGAACTAGAAGGTGTGGTTGCAGCCCAATTGATTTATATGGGATAGGTACAGGAACGCAATTGCCAGTCACAATGGATGCATTCTGGGCCTCATCTGCAAACAAATCCAAGCTACAGAAACTCATTCGACAACGCATCTTAACCAAGCCAAAACCGATGACAGATACAGTTGTTAGCTCGATTGGACTTCCACCTGAAATTGAACCATGCCTGGCTATTTTGAATGGAAAAGAGACACCATTACCTGATCTAGACACAACGGTTGAAGAGGCCGACGTCAGAATTATCCCACATGCTCGTCATGCAGTTGAGAATGGGACTAAGAGAGTGGTTATTATATCAAATGATACTGATGTAGTAATCTTGGCCCTACACTACTGGTCGCTTCTGAAGGCACATGGCCTACGAGAGATGTGGATTCGTGCTGGTGTTGGTAATACCACAGATACATACCCCTTCATGTTCTAGGCGATAAGTTGGGATCAGATACTTGCAAAATCTTAGTTGCCCTGCACCATCTCACTGGTTGTGATTCCACAAGTAAATTTGGTACAAAGGCTGCTGCACTGAAGGCAGATCCGGTGCATTATCTGATTGATTTTGGAAAGGAATTGAACTGTATTAACTTCATCTTGGTGGAAGAGTTCCTTGTGAATGTGTACAAATCAGGAACCTCATGCAGAACAATGGATGAATTACGGTACTACCTCTACCACCACAGCAAAAAGACCATTTTGGAACAGCCTCCCACCAGCCGATCAGTCAAAGGTCATGTCCTCAGGGCATTCTTTGGGACATATCTACAGCTACACTGCCTAAGCAATCCTTAACTGGATCCCAGAGACTTTGGTTTCATTGAAGAAGATGGCATTCTTCAACCGGACCATCTTCAAGTCTTGCTACCGGATGACTTTGCAATGCTCTGTAAATGTACCTCCTGCTCTACTAAACGCTGTGTCTGCAGACAACTAGATATGAAATGCTGCCCTTACTGCAAATGTCAGGTGAAAGGATGTCAAAACCTAGGCCATAAATGTGACACATCACAGAATACATTTCCAACTGTATCCCCGGCTCACCCCTCTCCCCAAAAGTAGGTCATTCATTAATGTGACAACAAATAATTGAAATCTGCTTTGAAGATATATATGCAATGTGTGATACTGTGATACAGTGTTTTGATAGAACTTTAGCTGACTCAGTAGTACCATAATTATATAACCAATACATAGCTATTATTGGTATATCATTCGCAAACTTCATATTATTGTACTAGACGCCAAGGGGTTAAAATACATAATCAACTTTTCCAACTAATTTCAAAAACTTGCCTATGGTGTACCTAACCAGAATATAAAAACATTAAACGTTCAATCCATTTACCTATTTTTCACACATATTTAAATTTGAAAAGTCATAAATTTTAGTTCCTCATCAGAAAAGGTCATACTTTGACCTCTTGTGACCTTGGGTATTGACCAATCTTATTGTGTTTGTATCCATTTAATAGATAATTCTTTAAGCTTTATTTTGAGTGGTGAAAGAGCTCTGTAGACCATTTCATTGCCGAGTTATTGCAATTTATGTAACCGTCACACGTAAAAAAAGGAGTTATTTTGATTTCATTAAATTCAGCGAAAATCCCGAATAACACGATAACTGCCGGGTTTCGGGATGTCTACCCTCGCTAAAAAGGTGTCCCAGTGGACCTTCTAACTAAATCAAGCGGGTGATTTTCTGGCCCTTTCATGCATGCAAACACCCCTTGGCTCCTGGACTAATATGAGGGTGCAAAGGCGGCAGTATGTGTGGAGAATGAGCAGAGCGAGTTCTTTGACCTGAATGTTGGGTTGAAACGGGTGTGTGATGTCCCCGTGGTTGTTTACTGTATATATGGATGGAGTCATGAAAGAAATACTAGGAAAAGCAGTGGATGTTGGTGTATCGCTGAAAAGGGAGGGAAATAAGTGGAAGCTGCCTATACTGCTGTTTGCAGATGATACAGTTCTGATGAGCGAAAATGAATGGGAGTTGCAGGGTCTGGTAAATGAGTTTGGAACAGTGTGCGAAAAACGGAATTTGAAGGTAAATGCGGGGAAGAGCAAGGTTATGGTCTTCGAAAGGGGTGAAGTCACAGAGTATGAGGTGAAGTTGAACGGTCAGGCTATGGAGATCGTCAGCTCTTTTAAGTATCTGGGCAGTGTGTTGAGTAAAGATGGGACTATGGATGAAGAAGTGCGGGAGAGGGTGCAACAAGGGAAGAGGGTTGTAGGAATGTTGAAAGCAGTAACAAGAAATAGGGTGTTCAGTATGGAAGTGAAGAAGTCCTTGCATGACAGTGTGGTAATCCCGACACTAACTTACGGCAGCGAAGCATGGACGTTCGGGAAGAGACTCGGACCAAGAGTGAGAGCGGTGGAAATGAGTTACAGTACTTGAGAAGTGCGTGCGGAGTTACATGGAGGGATAGACAGACGAATGAGGAAGTAAGAAGGTGTGGTGTGGAGGTAGATGTGCTGGAAAGTGTGAAAAGAAACAACTTGAGATGGTTCGGTCATATGGAACGTATGGAAAGCGAGAGAATGACTAAGAGGGTGTACGAGAGCGAGGTGGAAGGACAGAGAGGGAGAGGTGCACCGAAGGAAAGGTGGAAGGATGGAGTGAGGAAGTATATGAATGAAGGCGGTGCTGGTTGGGGGGAGGGGCGTCGACTGACTAGGGACAGAGGTGCATGGGGGCGGTTCGTTCGTGGCCACCCCTTAGGGGATCGCGGCGTCAGGCAATAGATATAGATAATTTGTGATATCCTTAATATATTTGTACTATAAATGTACAGTAGGTTATTTGAAGGGTAGTACAGTAGTCCCTCGAATTTTGCGTCTTTCAAATTTGCGAACGGGACCCAAGATTTGACCTTTTTTGCGGGACTTGATATGTGCGATATTACTTGAGTTTTGCGGGTGGCGCCAAATGATACGGGGTTTCCGCACTAGTTTTCGGGGGGGAGGGGTAGCAGGGTCGTGACGTCGGGCCGCCCTGCGGCCCATTGTTTACTGTTTATAGATTCTCCCACGCTCCAATATGTTCTCACGCTCTCGCATAATCGACTTCCTTGGGCAAAATTGAAGTGTTACCTGTGCCCTGGGTCCCCTGAATCTGTATTTCTGTGTTTTTCTTTATTGTAGGATGTATAATTAAGTGTATGTGTCATAATGTGTGTACAAACAAGGACGAAAATCACCAAAAAATAGGCCCTCGATGATGAGATGTCGACCATATTCAATTAATCCCATAAGGTTAGTTATTTGAAATTTGCGATTTTGAATTTTGCGGGCTGCAATGTCGACCATATTCTCGCAAAATTCGAGAGTACTGCTACTATACAGTAATTGGTAGGGGTCATGTAGTCATGCTCTATGCTCACAGGTACCTACCCGATAGCTCTATCGTTAGCGAGTACTGTATGTATTGTGTACCATTGTTAATATCGAGTCAAATTGTAAATTTGCTTGAATAGAATATTTAGACATAAATTGTAGTTTCTTTATTCATACAGAATATATAAGAATTTACCAGAACATCATTAACTTCCCAAATTGACTAATTCCTTGAACATGACGAGAGTATGTTAATGTATGTGTGACTAATTTGCTTGGGAAACAATTTTACTTACCGGGTACTCATATAGTGAGGTACATTCTATCTGGTGGTTTTGTGTTCTTATATTTCAAAATTATATTTTGCTAAAGTGTTATTTCCACAGTGATTTTGATAAGTTCTTTTGTCTCTATATTGTGTCGTCCCTGTTGTTAATAAAATAATGAGAGAGAGAGAGAATTATCAAGTTCCATAAAAAGTTAACATCGGCTTAAATGGATTACCCACGATAGTTTTTTAATGCCCGCACAATGACTTCTTGTATTTTTATAGACTATTCATTATAATTAATTCATATTTATTCACCAACCCACCAATTAACTTGCAAATAAACCTAATTAGTGAAATCGATGAAACTAATGAATATATGTGGTACACCAAGGACTCGAACTTAGAATACTCACACCGAAATTCCGCGCACTGAGCAATAGGCTATCAAGCCAGAAATCTTGACCATTTATTTCTGTATCTGAAAAAGGCCTAGAGTCTAGCCCTAGAGATAGTAAAGGAGCAACAGTTAGCGGAGGAAAAATTAAAGATACATAGGCAGGGAGGTAACTTTGAAAAGGATGTAGTTAAGGTAATTAGACAGAAGGAAAATCTAGTTACGGAGACTGCTGGAAGAAACTTTTTTAAGAGGAGATAAGGAGAAACACAATGTAAATAAAGGAGAGAAGTAGGATAAAGAGAAACCGAGTGAGGGAGATTCTACAGGTAGTGGACGAGGGTGCGAGAGAATGGGAGAATTAAATCGAAGACATGCATAGAATTGGAAAATATAAACAAGAGTCTAGGCCAATGAAAGTGCAGTTTCGCACAGTATGAATAGAAGAGGAAATCATTTAGAATAAATGGAGGTTGAAAGATAAGGATTGTCTGAAGCATATTTACATCGAAAAAGACATGGACTTACACTGTAGATGAAAGAAACAAAATGAAAAGTTTGAGGGATGAGGTGAAGGAATTGAATGCCAAAAGAACAGACCAAGAAGTGGAAATTTGTATTGGCGACTGGTAGGAACGAGGAAGAAATGGTTCATCAAAGGACCACAGAGGGGCAAACGGAGAACTTCGTGATGAATGGTCAGACAGAGGAAGCGAGTACCGAAGGACAGGAGGGAGAGACTGGTGTAATCCAGGAACAAGTGAGAGAAACAGGACAGGCGGAGAGCACAGGGGAGCAAGGGAGAGAAGCGGGGGGGGGGGGGGAGTAGAGTCTGGGAATATAGGGAAAGAGAAAAAAAGAAAGGTGTAAGAAAGGGGGCAGAAACAAAGTTGAGAGGTGGTACTGAATTGGGAGCGTTGGGAAGGGAAGGGTACAATGTGTGGAGAAAAGATAGAAAAGGAAAAGTGGGGGGTGGAGTGTTAATAATGACTGACAAAAATATAGAAGCAAGCGAGATTAACCTAGGCAATAATAGATCAGAAATTATAGCAGTGACAATAAAAGACAAGGGCAACAAAGCAACTGATATAGCAGTGGCTTATATACCACCACAAACTAGAGCATGGAAGCGGGAAGAATATGATCAACTAATCACAGAATCTCTAGATGCACTAAAAATACTTTTTAATAGGAGAAATAAATTAATATTAACAGGTGATTTCAACTGTAAGGAAGTCAATTGGGAAGGGTTAGATGCGGGAAATAATAATGAATCGTGGGGCAGTAAATTACTGAATCTAGTAACAGAAAACATGTTAACACAACATGTTCGAGAAAACACACAAATCATCCAGGCTAGACCTAGTCTTCACCAGTGATCCGCATGACGTTAAAAAGATAAATTACCGTTGTCCCTTGGGAAAAAGTGATCACAAGATTTTAGAAATGGAGATGGATTTGGGGAAAAATGAAGAGAGAAATGAGACATAAAATAAATAGATACAACTATGCTAAAACTGATTTTAAATCATTGAAACATTATTTCCAAAATATAAATTGGAAGGAACTAGAAAGCCTGGAAATGGTTCAAGACAAATATAGACTTTTCTTGAAAGTATATGAAGAAGGGATATATAAATATGTCCCAAGGTTCCAATCAGGGGTAAAGAAGGAAAAAGAATGGTTCAATATAAGATGTAGTAAGGCACAGGATAGAAGAAACCGAGCCTGGAATATAGCACGGAGAAAATACGTAAAGAAGAAGGAATCGTAAAGATAGGAAAGGAACAACTTGAGACTGTTAGGAAGAGATAGTGCAAAACGAGCCAAAACTATTTTATAGATTTGTAAATGGAAAAATAAAAACAAAGGGTATTGTTAGACTAAGAGTTAGAACGAACAGCTATGAGAAAGATAAAGACTTGTATTTACCTATTTGTAGTTTACAGGAATTGAGCAGCGCTCATGTTGTCCTGTCTTAGTTACTTTATAATCAATCCATTTTATTTATTTTGTTTATTTTTTATTTTTTTAAGAGACAATGAACGGAGGAAGGAAAAACACAGATAAAACAAAAAGGTCCATGTGCCTAAAGGCATCCTCCATTCATAAAATGTTTGTAACAACTGGATTTAAACATTTGTAGATTGTAAGTTTGTGGAAAGCAATTCGAGGGAAGTGAATTCCAAAGAGTAGTAGCTCTGGGGATAAATGAATTCTGATAAGCAGAAGTTCTGCATTGTTTAGGAGAAAGTGTAAATTCATGGGCGCTCTCAGCTGCCCTAGTTCTACGGGGAAAGATGTGGAGAGGCGGAACAATTGAAGCAAGTTCCTCGGAACAATTGCTGTGAAAATATCTGTAGAATAATGCAAGGGATGCAACGTTTCTTCGTATGGATAATGTAGGAAGGTCCTGTGTGATTGCAGGGTTATTGATTAATCTAATAGCTTTATTTTGAATTTTGTCCAACTGCCTCAATGCAACCACTCCACTTCCACCCCACAGAGGTGAACAGTAATCCATCTGAGAACGCACATGACTTTTATATATCACGGCCAACTGCTCGTCAGTGAAGAATTCTCGAACTCTGTACAGGAGTCCCAGTTTTTTAGAGGCATTCTTAGCAATGCTTCTAACATAATGTGTCCAGCTCAAGTTAGTAGTTAATGTTACACCGAGAATGTCAATACTAGGGGAAGTGGGAATATTTACATCATTAAAAAATATATGGGAGTCAGTGAGATTCTGTCGGTTAGAAAATTGAATGTATTTGGTTTTCTGTGCATTAAAGGAAACTAGATTCTTTTGTCCCCATCCATTAATTCTAGAAAGGTCCTGGTTCAGAGAAATTGCAGTGTTTATTTTTGAATTTATAAGATCGGGTTGGGTGAAAGAATTGGTAAATGTGAAGGAACTGTGGAGTGTTGAGTCATCTGCGTAGGAATGTATTGGATTATGAGTGGTAGATATGAGATCATTGATATGAATGAGGAACAGAATTGGGGCCAAAACTGATCCCTGGGGAACACCAGCATTTATTGAGTGAAATTGAGAATAAAGGCCATCTACCATTACACATATTTTTCTGTTATGAAGATAAGAAGAAATTAGTGGAACTAATGATGCAAGGCCGTAGTGTGACATCTTCGACAATAAGGATTGATGCCAGACTCTATCAATGCCTTTGATATATCCAGTGCTATTGTATGTGTTTCACCATGTTGGTCTGTAGCTTGGTTGATTTGATGCGTAAGAAGGCAAAGCATGTCTGCAGTTGATCGACATCGTCTAAAACCATATTGCCTATCACTGATTAATTTATTATTCTCAAGATGCTTAATTATGTGATTATTTAATATAATTTCAAAGACTTTACCAAGAGTGGAAGTTATAGCTATTGGTCTGTAGTTTGATGGATCTGAAGAGGCACCTTTTTTAGGAACTGGATGGATGTTTGCTTCTTTCCAGGGTACTGGGAAGCATGAGGTATGAGTACACAGACGGAAATTTTTTGCCAATACAGGAGCGAGCACCAAGGAGCAATTCTTAAGTACTATTGGAGGAATTTCATCTGGACCAGGAGCCTATCTACCGAGAGATTCTGCAAAATAGTTTTGACATGTCTGGTGTGGATCTTAAGTGAGGGAATTTCAGGCGAATTAAAATTAAGTACAGGGACATCTTGATTTATTTCATCTAAGGTTGAGTTGGTGGAGAAAATATCCGCAAGAAGGTTAGCTTTACCTCGTGGGTCACTTACAAGATTGCCAGTCGGAGATTTTAATGGTAGAATGGATGAAGCAGTAGTGAAGTTGGATTTAAATGAGTTAAGAGTAGACCAAAATATTTTGTTAACATTTGGATTATTTAGAAGTTTATTTGCCTGCTTGTGGAGAAAGTTTGATTTAGTTAGGTTTAATACAGTTTTGGCATGATTTCTGATGTTTCTAAAGTAATTAAAGGCTTCATGAGTTTTTGATCTTGTGTATGCATTGTAGGCTATTGCTTTTTGTTCAGTTACTCTAGCACAATTATGGTCAAACCATTTAGGTGAATTAGATCTTTTACTGTACTTTTGATGAGGAATAAAAGTTTCCATTCCAATTTTTACAAAATCTTGTATGTGGCTCAAGGTGGAGTGTGCATCATTAGAAAAGAAAGAGGTCCAGGGAATATCAATAAAGAAACCTTGAAGACCCTCCCAGTCTGCCCTATCGTAATGCCATTTAGTCACCAAAACAGGTTCAGAGTGGGAAGGTGTGGTAGGTGATAGACAGGTGGCCTGTATCAGACAGTGATCAGAAGATCCAAGCGGGGACCTCACTGTAACATCATAATTTTCTGAATTGGCTGTTAAAAATAAGTCCAGTAGGTGGGAATTATGATTAGGATTATCTGGTACACGGGTGGGTTGGTTGACTAGTTGAGTGAGATTAAAGGAGTCTGCAAATAGCTCACATTCAAGACCAGCATCATCAGTCCTGGCTGAATGAGTGAGCCATTCAACATTATGGACAAGTATCGTAATGGATATTCCCAATTCCCAGTATTTTGGACTAACCTATCATAACTTATGTTGCCCTATTTCCATATTTACTTTTATCCAACCTAGATTTGAACATGTTAATGTTCCTCACTCTCACCACCTCCTCCTCCAAGTCTCTATACTCCTATATGGGAAGCTAAATTTCTTTGTGTCCTTACGACATCTGCCCTTCCTCAGCTTAAACTCGTGCCCTCTTGTCCTTCCATTATCCCTCACGAATAGATCTTCCCTATCTACTCGTTCCAAACTTTTTACTCCCTTGAACATCGTTATTAAGTCGCCTCGTTCCCTTCTCTCTTTCAAGGTAGGCAGTTGTTGTATCTTAAGTCTTTCCTCATATGTCAACTCCTTCAATCTTGGGATCATCTTCGTTGCTATCCTTTGGACTTTCTCTAATTTGTTTATATGTTTTTTCAAATGTGGTGACCATATCACTGCTGCATATTCTAGTCTTGGTCTTATCTTAGTCATTATCAGTTTTCTTAACATTTCTTCATCCAAATAGTTAAATGCCACTCTCATATTGGTTATTATTCCATATGCTCCTCCAATGATCATGTTAATATGCTTCTCCGGGGATAGATCATCTTGTATTATCACTCCAAGGTCCTTCTCATGCCGTGTTTTGCCGATTATTTCAATTCCTAATTTGTACTCCCAGCTTGGCCTTATCTCACTTGTTCCCACTTCCAAAACATGACACTTTTCTGCATTGAAACTAATTTTCCAGGTTTGGCTCCATCTGTGCAACTCATCTAGGTCCTTTTGAAGATCCTGACAACTTTCTATACAGGTGACATTCTTCATGATCTTAGCGTCATCCGCAAACATATTCATATGACTATTCAAGTTTTCTGGCATGTCGTTTACATAAAGTAGGAACATTATCGGACCCAACACTGATCCCTGTGGTACTCCGCTCGTCACACTCCTCCACTGTGAATATTCGTCTCGTATCGTGGTCCTCATTTCTCTTCCTATTAAAAAGTTTTCCATCCATTTTAACATCCTACCATGTACACCTCCAACAACCTGCAATTTCCACAATAACCTTTTGTGAGGCACCCTGTCAAAGGCCTTTTTCAGGTCCAGGTAAACACAGTCAACCCATCCCTCTCTCTCCTGTGTAACATCTACAACTCTGCTATAAAAGCTTAATGAATTAGATACACAAGATCTCCCTTCCCTGAATCCAAACTGTTTCTCGCTAAGCACCCCCTGTCCCTCAATGAAGTGTGTCCACTTTTTCCTTATAATTTTCTCACAAATTTTACAAACAATGCTGGTGAGGGACACCGGTCTGTAGTTAAGCTGATTTTCTCTGTCTCCTCCTTTGTAAATTGGTACTATGTTAGCTCTCTTCCATTCCACTGGCAGGTCTCCCTCATTCAGTGAAGATTTGATGATTTCATAGATTGGTTCCACTAACTCTTCCGCACATTCTTTGAGGATCCATCCAGCCACTCCATCTGGTCCCATTGATTTCCTCACGTCCAAATCCTGCATCAATTTCAGCACTTCACTTTTTGTCACTTTCATTTCAGGCATCTGTGGTGTTCTCATTTCTCTATCAGGTTCTATAAACTCCTCCTCTTTTACAAACACTGACTGAAGCTTTTCATTCATAACTTCACACAATTCTTTATCTTTCTCATAGCTGTTTGTTCCAACTCTTAGTCTGACAATACCTTCTTTTGTTTTAATTTTTCTATTTACAAATCTATAAAATAGTTTTGGCTCATTTTTGCACGTCTCTACAATATTCCTTTCATATTTATATTGTTCCTCGCGTCGTATCTTTATGTATTCATTTCTTTTCTCCTTATACTTATTCCAGTTATTTTCACTATGTCTCTTCCGTGCTATATTCCAGGCTCGGTTTCTTCTATCCTGTGCCTTACTACATCTTATATTGAACCATTCTTTTTCCTTCTTTACCCCTGATTGGAACCTTTGGACATATTTATGTATCCCTTCTTCATATACTTTCAGGAAAAGTCTATATTTGTCTTGAACCATTTCCAGGCTTTCTAGTTCCTTCCCAATTTATACTTTGGAAAAAATGTTTCAATGATTTAAAATCAGTTTTAGCATAATTGTATCTATTTATTTTATGTCCTTCATTTCTCTCCTCATTTTTTCCCAAATCCATCTCCAATTCTATATCTTGTGATCACTTTTTCCCAAGGGACAACGATAATTTATCTTTCTAACATCATGTGGATCACTGGTGAAGACTAGGTCTAGCCTGGATGGTTCATCCATCCCTCTGATTCGTGTGTTTTCTCTAACATGTTGTGTTAACATGTTTTCTGTTACTAGATTCAGTAATTTACTGCCCCAAGATTCATTATTATTTCCCGCATCTAACCCTTCCCAATTGACTTCCTTACAATTGAAATCACCTGTTAATAATAATTTATTTCTCCTATTAAAAAGTATTTTTAGTGCATCTAGAGATTCCGTGATTAGTTGATCATATTTATCCCGCTTCCATGCTCTAGTTTGTGGTGGTATATAAGCCACTGCTATATCAGTTGCTTTGTTGTCCTTGTCTTTTATTGTCACTGCTATAATTTCTGATCTATTATTGCCTAGGTTGTTGTTGTTGTTGTTGTTCCCCAAGCTGCCTGGCCGAACAGCCCCAAGGCCCCGAGCAAGGCCAAGACCATAACCGAGCGCCCCCACAGAACCCTACCTGCCGACCACAATAAAGACTGGGTGACCGAAGCCACTCCATGGCGGGGAACTGAGGAGGGTGCGGAAATGCCCGGGAAACCAAAGACCCACCCAGGGCCCTGTGCCCCTCAGCAATTATGTAGAGAAAGTTGAGGGGCAAAGGAAAAATGTGACACTTTGGCTTCCAATCTTGGTAGATTGGGAGGTCAATCCACGGAAGAGATGCCGTCACTTGAGATCTAGAAAATATATAAGTAAAAGGAACAGTCAGGGTATGGCAGAGATCGCTCCGTTCTCACTCTGATAAACCAGCCCATCACCACTGTTTGGCTATGTCGAGTGAGTGTGTGTGTGAGTTGTTGTTGTGTGCAATGCATGGCTAGGCTATGTCGGGCGCCGAACCATTACTCCCAACTTTTGTCATTTAACAATTCTCATATTTCTCTGCAACTAAATGGCCTAACCAAGTTGTTATGCATACCAGAGGTAGGTATGGTCGTTGCCATGCGATGGGTGAAGACTAGACCACTCTACATTGTGTAGTTAATGTGTGAGATGAGAAATAAGACGGCGAACTTTATGCGGGAATTCCACGTTTACTTTCGAACTTCCGAGTTTCGTCATTTACCGATGCTCATATCTCTGCAAATAAATGGTCTAACCAAGTGTTATGCATACCAGAGGTAGATATGGTCGTTGCTGTGCGATGGCTGAAGACTAGACCACTCTACATTGTGTAGTGTCCGAAAATGACTGCGCCACTGTGACTCTCTGTCTCTCTCTCCTTCACTAAACTAAATATTTATTCAGAGGTAAGAGTTGTTGCAATGGGCAAATCAACCCAATGCACCTCATTTTACGTTTATGCATGCAAATCACATATAACCTAACCTTCATAATTGAATTTATTATTATAACATAGGCTTTAACCCTTCTGACCCGGGGGCCCCCTCCTAAGGACAATGTCAAATACCCGGGCGATTTGGCCGAAAAACGTCTAGGCCTAGGCTACCGTATCTTTGTTATTTTAACTGCTAGAAATTTCCCACGCATCCCTAAACGTAGTGCGGTTTCCAATCTGTAGACTGGCATTGAGTAGAGCTCTGTAAGTCAACTGGTTCAGTTGTGATGACAATTTCCGTGGAGCGAATTTTTCCGCGATGTTGACAATATCGGAGCTTTTCAGACACTAATTACATCATACCATACAACAACAACATTGATCCGACGTCTCCTTCTTGTTTTCGGAGATGCGGTGACGCAATGACCGGCTATGTTTACATGCGTCCGACGCACGGCGTTCAGACCAAGCTGAATAGGCTTTCAAGCTTACTTCCTTTTCTAAGGACACCCGGGGTCCTGCCCATCTGCCGCGGTGTCCTTAGAAAAGGACAGCCGGGCTGGAAGGGTTAATGGAGAAAAAGTGGACTTTGTGGAAATCCCCAGAACACCTAGGTACGTTTAACATGTAAACATAAGGGTTCGGTAACGCGGTTTTTGGTAACACGGGAGGTTACCAGAACACATTAGCCGTGTTACCGGAGGATTGACTGTATAGGGGATGGATGTAGATTCCGGGCGTACGGTAGTCATTGTTTACATAGGGCGATCGCCGCAGTTAACTTCGTGTCTATTTTGACGGCAATTGTTTCGGTTATTTGCCCCCTGCTGGCAATATATATCATGATGACAATATGTCATAGGGGGGGGGGGGGTAAAGCCCCCCTCAACATATTATTGTATCCAATGGCATTCAAAATAGACGGGAACATGATTGCAAACCCCCCCGCCATGTTTACATTTGTCGATCGCCGTGGGTAAGTTCGCATCTATTTTGACGGCGATTTTTTTTTTGGTTATTGCTCCCTGCTGGCAATATATATGATGATGACAATATGTCATGGGGAAAGCCCTCCCCCTCAACATATTATTATATCCAAAGGCAGTCAAAATAGACGGGAACACGATAGCAAGCGTCCACTACCGCTCCGCATAGTGTAAACAAGGGTGGCGGTACGCCCGCACAGATAGTCTGTTTGACGGAGACAAAGCTGAACCAGGACTTTGACAGCAATATAGTGTTTAGTGAATGATATAATATATGGAGATATGGTAGAAAGGGAAAAAGGGGAGGTGGAGTGGCAGTATTAGTTAAGAACCCTATGACAGCAAAGCAAGTGGAGTTAAATAATGACAAGGCAGAAATAATGGCAGTTGAACTATAGAAATATAGAAGGAAAAAAGCTAGACATAGCAGTAGCTTACATGCCACCAAAGACCAGAGCATGGAGGGAGTTGGAGTTTGAGGAAGTGGTCGAGGATATGATTCAGTCGTTGAGAAGATTCCTTTTAAGGAAGAATCGATTGATCTTGGTAGGAGATTTCAACTGTACAGTGGAATCTCCAATCTCGATCATAATTGGTTCCCACAAATACCAATCGAGATTCGAAATATCGAGATGCGAAGTTAACTTCTTATGGGAAAAAATACAATCGGTTCCAGCCACTTGCCGACTAACCTACATCAAATCTGTCAATTTTCACATTTGCCCCCCACAATCACATGCAATATATATAATATGTTAAAATAGATCAAATTAATAATGAAAGAGTTTTATTTTTACCTTATATTTATTGATAAAGAGGTTTGTGTGGTTGATTGTTGGTTCCGAGGCGAACGCAGTTAGGTTACTGCGTCTCCGCACCCGGCGCACAGTCACCGTCATCAATTCTTGCAATTGCTTCCCTCACCCTGTCACCACTAGTACCGGCATTTTATGAATGCGATAAAAAAAGGTCCAGGTAGACGACTTCACAATACAAGTTTTCAAGCGAATGGCGGATGTGTGACTGGTACACCAAGTGGCCGCTAGATCTACCGACTTCAATAAATTTTCCATGGTATAAAGTTTAATCAAGTTTTCTTTTGTCTTTACTATTATTATATTAGATTTTCCTCATACAAATAATAATGTATATTAAAACATGGTAAAGTAATTTATATTACTACGTAAATGAAAGCGGCAGAGACAGGTTAGACTACCGCTTGAGACGATCGATACTAGCGGTACATTAGTATACAGGTGAACAAAACACAATGACTGTGAGGTTCACACATCGATTTGGTCAAGATTAATCTGTTTATATTAGTATATAAGCATCTAGCATCGATATTTAGCTATCGAGATTAACGTTTTTTCATCGAGATTTGTGATTGGGGAGAGCTTGAAGGTGGCATCGAGATGCGAAATATCGAGATGAGATTGATCGAGATATGTGAGCCTACTGTAGTGAGGTTGATTGGGAATCGGGAGATGCAGGGCCAAATCAGAGATCTTGGGGAAGTCGGCTAGTGGAGTTGTTACGGAAAATGTACTTGCACATGTGAAGGAAAATACAAGAATGAGGGGTAATAACGAACCTTCTAAACTCGATCTGATTTTTACAAAAGATCCTCACGAAATTAGTGATATAAACTATCTATGTCCTGTAGGTAAAAGTGATCACCTATTACTAAAATGGAAGTTGACCTCGAGTAATGCCAATAGATTAGACAATAGCTACATAAATGACAGATTAAATTATAGTAAAGCTGATTATGTATCCTTGAAAAGATATTTAGAGGGAGTAGATTGGGATCTTATTTTGAAGGAACAGGACGTACAAGGTAAATATAGTAGATTCCTCGAAATTTATAGAGTAGGAACCAATCTGTTTGTCCCAGGATATAAAACTGGAAATTTTACTAAGCAGAAAGATTGGTTTAATTTGAAATGCAAGAGCTTTGGGTAGGCGTGATGCAGCTTGGGCTAGATTAAGAAGAAGGAACACTGAGAGTAATCGGAATAAATATAAACAGGAGAGGAATAGATATGTTAACATAATTAGGCAAGTTAAAATGAACTATGAGAAGAACATAGTAAATAAATGTGAAAGTGACCCTAGATTATTTAATAAATATATAAACAGTAAGTTGAAGGTAAAGAAACAAATTACTGAATTAAGAGTTGATGCTAGGACGTATGAAAATGTATCGGACATGTGCGAGGTAATGAATAAGAAATTGGGGTCAGTTTATACTAGAGAGGAAGGTTTTGACGAACCACAGGCGGGAGTACTGGAGAGTGGTCTTAGTAAGATTGAAATAACTAGAGATGAGCTGTTATCTGCGATGAGAGGACTTGAAGTAAGGAAAGCTATGGGACCGGATGAAGTGTCTGCCTGGGTTTTAAAGGAGTGTGCAGAGCAATTAGTGGAGCCAGTGAGGGACATAATTCAAGCTTCCTTAGATAAAGGACAGGTTCCTGTTGAATGGAAAAGAGCTAATATCATTCCGATATACAAGAATGGAAACCCTGAGGACCCTCTAAACTATAGACCAGTTTCACTTACTAATATTGTATGCAAGATTTGTGAAAAGCTAATTAGGAAGAGATGGATGAAAATGTTGGAGAGAAAGAAGAAAATAACCCCAAAGCAATTTGGATTCAGAGAAGGGACATCTTGTGTTACCAGTTTGCTATGTTATTACAGTAGGGTGATAGATGTACTCCAAGAAAGAGGCGGATGGGTGGACTGCGTCTACTTAGACCTTTCCAAAGCATTCGATAAGGTACCACATAAGAGATTGTTATCTAAGCTTGAGACGCTAGGATGTGTCAGGGGGAGTTTGCTGAAATGGATGGAGAGCTATTTAACAGATAGGGAAATGAGGAACTTACTCATCGTGGCGGAAAGTTGAGAGTGGTGTGCCACAGGGATCTGTGTTGGCACCTCTCATGTTCCTTATGTACGTGAATGACCTGCCGATAGGCATAAACTCCTACATGTCAATGTTTGCAGATGACGTAAAAATTATGAGACAAATAACAAATAAAAGTACAGTAGTTGTGAGGAGCTGCAAGGGGATTTAGATAAAATATACGAATGGAGCACCAAGTGGAAAATTAAATTGAATAGAAGTAAATGCCATGTGTTAAATATGGGAAGAAGTGTGAATAGACCAATTGGGAGTACAGGATGGGAGATAATATAATTAGCAAGGCCGAAAAAGAAAAGGATTTAGGGTTGATTATACAAGATAATTTGTCGCCAGAGAAACATATTAACAAGCTCTTTAGCGGAATGTATGCAATGGCCGGGAATATGAAAGTTGCTCTGAACTACTGTACTTGGATGAGACCATGGTAGCGAAAATTATGAAGAGTATGATTCGACCAAGATTGGAGTATGCAGCAGTGGTGTGGTCCCCGCATCTAAAGAAGCATATTCACAAGTTAGAAAGAATCCAGAGAGCAGTTACTAGATTGGTTCCAAGTCTCAGAGAACTGCCATATGAAGGGAGGCTAGACAAATTAAATCTACCGAGTCTAAAAGAGAGGAGAGAGAGGGGAGACATGATAATGATGTACAAATGCACCCGGGGGCTGGAGAGGCTGGATAGGGAGGATATATTAATTATGGATACAGGAATAACTAGAGGCCACAGCTACAAAGTAAAAAGACCTACCTGCAAGAACGATATCAGGAAGTTTAGCTTCCCCTATAGATGTATTGACAAATGGAATGGGCTGGAGGAGGAGGTGGTAGGGGCAAGGAATATCCATATTTTCAAGACAAAATTGGATAAAAAGTAGACTGAGAGACGGGACAACACGAGCTTAGCTCAACTCCTGTAAACTACAATTAGGTAAATACTAACATTCTTAACGTATATAGTTCTAATTATGTCTTTGGAAGTGATAAAATGGTCAAAACAATGCTACTGCATGTTAATTTTCTTGTATTCCTTTTCATATTCATTCCACTCTTCAAACACAATGGCTCCTGTTTGACACCCTGACATTCCTGTAGTAAGAGAGAGCGGCCATCTTTTTCTTTGGATGCCATTTTGGTGCCTTAACCCTCGTGGCCCGGGCAGGTCCTCCTAAGGACGGAGGTCGTATCCGGGCGATCTGGCCGAAAAACGTCTAGGCCTAGTCTACCGTATTTGTGTCATTTTAACTGCTAGAAATTTCCCACGCATCCCTAAACGTAGTGCGGTTTCCAATCTGTAGACTGGCATTGAGTAGAGCTCTCTAAGTCAACTGGTTCAGTTGTGATGACGATTTCCGTGGAGTGAATTTTGCCGCGATGTTGACAATATCGGAGCTTTTCAGACACTAATTTCGTCTGACGTCATAACAATAACATTGATCCGACGTCTCCTTATTGTTTTCGGAGGTGCGGTGACGCAACGATCGGCTTTGTTTACATGCATCGGACGCACAGCGTTCAGACCAAGCTGAATAGGCTTTCAAGCTTACAGATTTTAACAGGACACCCGGGTTCCTGCCCATCTGCCGCGGTGTCCTTATAAAATGCTACCCGGGCAGGAAGGGTTAAGAAGAGATGGGTTTATTTTTTGTTTGATTATTTCATATATTTTTTATTATGTTAGTTTCCTCCCTAGACCTCCATCAAACTTAACCCTCTGTTTCCGGAAGGGCTCTTGAACGCCCATAAAAAAGCATACATGAGCTGCCCGGAAGGGCTCTTTAACGCCCAGTGGTTGAAAGCCTGTGAGCTTGGTGTGCGAGGCGTCGGTCCGACGCATGTAAACAACAGCCGGCTGGACCGACGCCCCGCATCTCCGGCCACAAGAAGGAGAGCGTCACTTGTTCGTGTGTGCCTGTATGTTGTTGTTAAGTATCGAAAAGTAGTGTAAAGTGGCTGTTGTTGCCATAAAGTTATCTCCAATGAAATCATCATCACAACTGAACCAGTTGACTTAGAGAGCTCTACTTAATGCCATTCTACAGGTAAATAACTGAACCAGTTGACTTAGAGAGCTCTACTTAACGCCATTCTACAGGTAAATAACACAGCTACGCTTGGGGATGCGCGGGAATGCGGAAGCAGTCAGAATAACAAAGATACGGTAGCCTAGCCTAGACGTTTTTCGGCCAAAACACCCGGGTTTCGGGGAATATTTATGTAATGCGTAGCCGGGGCTGGAGGGTTAAAACACTGTCGTTTGCCAGGAAAAAAATCGGCACCTAAATAGCATGAAAGGTCTTAATACTGACAAAGAAATTGGACGAAAGTTCTTAAAATTGACAAACTAATGGGGCAAACATCTTAAAATCTCAAGACAAATGGGGCTAAACATGAGGGAGAAGAGGGGCCACAAAAACGAGCCCATCTCCCCTTAAAGGACCTATAGCTCGTTTTTCTTCAAGATAGCGAGAAATTGATCCTCGCCATCTTAAGGGAGGATGTTAGTTGGCTACCTAGACCTCTATCAAGCTTAAAAAACACTCCGAAGATCACCTTCCGAGATAAATGTGTAAATTTTTCGGTAGAAAAATTCGGACGGTACCTCCAAAATTACAGGCTCGCTATCGCTCGCCAGGAAGAAATTGACACCTAATGACACGAAAGGTCTTGATATTGATAAAGAAATGGGACGAAAGGTCTAAAATCGACAAACTAATGGGGCGAACATCTTAGAATATCAAAACAACTGAGCTAAACCACCCATAACGAGGGGCGTCGCGCTTCTTGGTGCCGCTAGAAGAGTGGCGAACACATCAAAAGGTATCAAAAGGTAAACATGAGGGAGAATGGGATCTAGAAAAAACGAATACCTCCCCCTTAATTATGAAACAGCAAGGTTATATATAATTTTAGAACATGTAGAATGTATATCAAAAGAGCAAACCATATATCCTGTAAAAGTATTCCCAAATGCTTATTATGGGTAGGCTACTGTATGGAGATATTAACCCTTCCCGCCCGGGCAGCATTTTAAAATGACACCCCTTGCGAAGGGCAGGAGCCCGGGTGTCCCCTTGAAATCCGTAAGCTTGAAAGCCTATTAACCCCTCAGACCCGGCTATGTATTCCATACCGAAACCCGGGGGTTTTGGCCGAAAAACGTCTATGCCTAGGCTACCGTATCTTTGTTATTTTGACTGTTTCCGCATTCCCGCGCATCCCCAAGCGTAGATGTGTTTCGTACCTGTAGAATGGCGTTGAGTAGAGCTCTCTAAGTCAACTGGTTCAGTTGTGATGACTATTTCCGTGGAGATAACTTTGTGGCGATATCAGCCACTTATCATTACTTTTCACTACTTAACAATAACATACAGGCACACACAAACAAGGACACCTCTCCTTCTTGTGGTCGGAGATGCGCGGCGTCGGTCCAACCGGCTGTTGTTTAGATGCGTCGGACGGACGGCTTTCAGAACAAGCTTACAGGCTTTCAAGCTGCCGGAGCCTCAGAGCCCTTCCGGGTTCCGCGGGGGTGTTTTTTATGGATGCCTCAGAGCCCAACCGGGTCTGAGGGGTTAAGCGTGGTTTCAAAGCCGTGTGTCGAAATGTTTGTAAACAAAGCCAGTCGGAGCGACGCGCAGCTTTAAAAACAAGAAGTAGAAGTCGGATCATTGTTGTTGTTGTCTGCTAGGACGAAATTAGTGTCTGTAAATGTCCGATATTGTTAAAACCGCATCAAAACTCTCTCCACAGAAATCGTCATCACATCTGAACCAGTTGACCTAGAGAGCTCTACTTAGCGCCAGTCTATAGATACAAGTAAGGGCTACATTTGGAGATGTGCGTGAATTCTCTAGCAGTTAAAATAACAAAGATAAGCCTAGGCCAATTAAGACGTTTTTTGGCCAGATCACCCGGATCCTAGTGCTGTCATTTGGAAGGCGGGCCCGGGGGGGAGGGGTTAAAGTATAGAGGGGAAAATATCACCACTGGCACCAAAATGACAGACGTTGGCCGATCTCGTTACAATAGGATTCATAGTGTATCATGTAATAATTAAGTAACACCCCGTTCTTAACATTAATCATAAATTACAAACCCCAATGTACTTGAATAAACTAATGAAAGCATATGATCCTCCCGGGATTCGAACTCGGGACACCACACCCAGAACATAAGCATCTAAACCATTACACCATCAACTCAGTTATACCAACTCAAGCTGATAAACAGGATACTAACTTTTCCTACTAGATTACAGTATCCTGTCAACAACAGTATGGTAATTAATGGGTTAGTACTCGCTTTTTTTGGACCCTCTTCTCCCTCATGTATAGCATATTAGTTTTAAGGTTGTAAGATATTAGTCAGTTTTGCAATTTTGAGACCTTTCGCCCCATTTTTTTGTCAATATTAAGACCTTTCGTGCCCTTTATGTGTCCATTTTTTCCTGGCGAGCGTTAGCGAGCATCTAATTTTAAAAGGAACCGGCCTTTGGCCGAAACATTTTTCTATCGAAAATGTACCAATTTATCTTGAAAGGGGGTCTAGTGGGTGTTTTTCTAAGCTTGATGGAGGTCTAGTGAGGAAACTCAAAAATATACTAATAAATAAATATACTGTATAGACAAAAACCAAGCAGTACTGTACCACCTTAAAATGTTTGTCATATACTGTACTGTATATCTCAAATCATTCTCTCTCTTCATCTTAACCCTTTCATGCACCGGGGGATGCCGTTTAGTATTCAGAAAAATAATTATCTTAATCTCATAATTACCACTGCAAAATTAGTTTTCTGCCCACAGCTTTCTCAAAGACAACTGCAGAGGTTGAAGTAACTAAACCCCTGATGGTCACAAAGGCTTTTATGCATCCCAAAAAGGGCGTCTTTGTGCACGAAAGGGTTAACTATCTCCTTTGGTGGCATTTGATAAGTTTCTTGAAGTATTTTCAGCTAAACCAGGGGGATTGTTGATTTGTGGTGACTTCAAGTATTGGATTGACAACCCTTAACTGAAACAGTTTTCTTGAGATAGACCAGATTTTTGTTTTATTTCTTTAATCGTCTGTCTCACTCGACTCACATCTTGGGTTGTGGTCTTGACTTGATTCTATCTCCTATCAGTTGTAGGTATGTATCGGATGTTGAGGTTGATATGACTGACCTTGCTATCTCCGACCATACCTTCATTATCTTGACTTTGAAATTACCAGGTCTCCTTCTTATATGAAGGTAATCAAATTTAGAAACTATGGGAATATTGACCAGAATCAGATCTGCTGTGAAGTTGATCAGCATACATTTATTTTAACAAATTATATAAAGATCCATTACAGTATGCTTAACCTTTCGTGTTCGGGAAGAAGCACCTGCGTCTTCTTGGGATACCTAATAGCCTTTGTGACCATTAGGGCAGTCTAGAAAAATTTAAGTATATTTATGTTCAACCCATTGCAGTTGTCTTTGACTCTTGAGCGAGCTTATTGGCAGAAAAATTATTTTGGAGAGCTAATTGTGAGATAAGGAGAATTCATATAGGTTACAAATAAATACTAAGCGGCATCTTAGGAGCCTTAAAGGGTTAAATCAATATTTTATCATTGTCCCAAGCTTGAAACGGCCAATCAGTAAATTCCCTCCAAAGAAAACTTAGGAAAGCTGAACGGAAATGGTGCTCTCAGAGAACAGACTTGATATTGTCACAGTACTGTATGTATCTTCAAGAAGAGCTGTACAGTAGTCTGCACAGTGAAAGCTCAAAAGAAACATCAAAATAAAGTTGATTCTTGTGGCAATGACCAGAAATAGTTAGTGGTACCGTAGTTGTAAATAGTTTGCTTGGTCAAGTCAAGACCAGCATTGTAGCCATTTCTAAGTCGCTGTCCACTGCTTTCATGCATCGACTGAGACTACAGAATATTAATACAAGACTGCTTTAGGGCATCAGTCAAGCATGAATCATCTGACTGACTGGCTGTGTGTGTTCTTGTGCGTTTCACGACCCGCCCGCCAAGACAACAAAACTCGGCAAGAACGTAGTAGAGTTCGGGCGTACCGCCCGCCTTGTTTACACTACGCGGAGCGGACGCTTGCCATCATGTTCCCGTCTATTTTGACTGCCGTTGTATACTTAATATCACTCCCCCATGACATATTGTAATTATCATATATATTGCCAGCAAGGGGCAAATAACCGAAGATATAGCCGTCAAAATAGACGCGAACTTAACCGCAGCAATCGACCTATGTAAATATGATGACGGCGGACGCTTGCGATCATTTTCCCGTCTATTTTGACTGCCATTGGATACAATATGAGACTATGACATATGGTCATTATCATATATATTGTCAGCAGAGGGCAAAAAAAAAAAAAAAAATAAATAAATAAATAAATAAAAAAAAAAAAAAAAAAAATTCGCCGTCAAAATACTGTAGATGCAACTTAACCACAGCGATCGACCTATGTAAACATGACGACTATACACCCGGACACTACATCCATCCCCAAAACTTTCTCTAGTATGATTTTAACCCATGGGATCCGGGGGGCCTCATATGAATTTTGGTAAAATCAACTTCATAATTCAGTAGCTACTGATTGAGACTACCTAGCAGTCAATGTTTTTGCAAATTGTAGAACTTTTTGTTGTCTGTAGACTGCCGTAGAGATGACGTCGCTACAACGCGTGGTTGCCGAGTTCTGATGATTATAGCGGCAATTTTTTTTTACCATTTTGCCTCATATCCCCAAGGGTTAAGAAATTAAGTGGTTTTAAGCCATGTCATAATGCAATGGCTCCATGGAGGCCACCAGTGTGTCTCAGTTCAAGCTAGATTTAGATCTATGAAGGCCAGCCGGGCGAGGAGGGTTAACAAATACTGTATACAGTAATAAATAAGTTATAAAAGTAAATGGAATACTGTATAGCTAAGAAAAAAAATCTATAAGGAGAATTATATTATATTCTGTACCTTTGCAGTAACAATTACCGGTATCTTGCCTAGGAAATGTTAGGCTCTAATGCTTACCTTATCTCTGATATCTCAAGTACAGTACAGTATTTGACTATTTATCAGCAAGACATACTGGTATTACTTTTACCAACACCTTCAATAGTGTTTTTTTTATTGGTTTAATTCAGGCAAACCATAGACAATTTAATTAAATTTAGGAATGACCTTCAGTACCGTTATACCGATAGTGGGGAGGGCTATGAAGGTCAGGGGAAAAAAATTGAATTTAAGGATTTTTCGCCACCTAGAGAGGACACTAGACATAAACAAACCCTCACGTGACTCGACCACCTACTCCGACGACAATACTGTCATTAGCCTACTCTAACACGACAATCTGACCTCTTACAAATTTAACGGGATGGATGTAGTTACCGGGTGTACCACTACCGACATACAACATAAATCATCTACTGTATATATACTTATAATAAAATAAATACCTATAAATCTATAATACTAGGTTAGGTTAGGTAGTTTGGTTAGGGTAATGTATTTTTGTATCCAAAGGCAGTCAAAATAGACGGGAACATGATGGTGAACGTCCGCGTAGTGTAAACAAGACGGGTGGTACACCCGGTAACTAATTTCTTGCCAATTTAACTTATATATTATGTAGGAGACGTCAAATTGCTAGTAACCACTGCAGGAGTGAAAACACCTCCGAGGTTGCTCAGCGTAACAATAGAAAATTAGAGTTTCGAGGGTACTACAGTACTGTATATTTGTCTGCAAGATCGTCAATGTCCACAAATAATGTCATTATCATAAATTCACTGTTTCCGTTCTGAATTTAGCCCAAGTATTGGGTAAGGATGGTATTAGCGGGCGCACCGCTAGACGGTCCACCGCTTTGTTTACACAAGACGTATGCTCGCAGCTACATTAGCATCTATTTGACTGTTTTGTACTAGTCTAAAACGGTTTGACCCTATTTATCACCTCCATATTTTCGCAGTGAACGCAATTTCCGTTACTCCTACCAGTGAAACACAATGTACATCCTTGGCACCAGTCCATTACCTGCCAATATGTGCAGAATACTTTGTGTTAGAAGAACCTGTAAGAGTATAGTCTGTGATAAATCTGCCACTTCATGTGTTCGTCTCTCAGGTTTGTTGACTACCTGGTCGGTCCCGGCAGTCAGTTCATACCAACTCGCTCACAGGATTATCGTATCTCAATCTTGGTAATGCCCCTACTGGCAACATAAATGATGATTACAATAAATCCTGGGGGAGGGGGAGTGAGGACCCATAGTGTATCCATTCGGATCCCTAATTAGGCCCCGTTTAACCCCTGTCCAACGGGGATGTTTGTAACTTAGACTACTACCTGGCAGACGGGCATATTTACCCTAAACGAGCTTCATTCCATGCTCTTTTTCATGCATAAACAAGAGCCAGAGCTTAATACAATTATGTATCCATGAAAGGGCGATAATAGCTTTCCAATGACACCTGATCATCCTTGTACGACCATGGGTTATCCTATAGCGATCGCGCAACAAGAGGGGAAAACCCTAAAATACGGTAATTTCCAGAGTTTTTTCCTGGTCTCGCGAGGCCGTGGGTGTGGAATGGTGCGGAGGTAGTGACAGTCGCGGCACTGGGTCCGTGCCGAGCGGTCAGAGCCCTCCTATCGTCCTCCCAATGCGTGGACTCTCTCTCAGAGCCGATAATGTGCTCAACATCCCTTGCGACATATGTCGGGCATCGCAGGGGTGGCCATGATTCTCTCACTTGATATATATCGGGCCCCGCGGCTTGAGTGTTAAACATACGAAAACCCGAGCCATTTGTTGCCTCAATTTAGTGAGATTTGCTTACTTTTGGGTAAATCAATTGGCCTACGTTATGTTTGGGTAGTTTATCTAGCGGTCCGCCTGCAGTGGTGTGTTTACGCTGAGGAAAAGGTGACAGTCGAGTGTGGATCGACCCGCATTTATCGTAGGCTATTTTATGTCTATATTACATCTCGTACGTACAGTTTTTGTTTGAAAAAGGCCAAGAGCCTAAGACAATGTTTCTTTTATGAAAAACTTGCGAAAGAGATTGACTGAGGGCAGCACTGTCGGATGTCAAGAGCTCTGACGAGAGGGTACGACATTTTTCCCTAACTCCTCAGATGAAAGCGAGAGTGTGTATGACCACAACAATACAGTCGCGCTGCCTGATGTAAGTTAAATTCATACACTTTCATATTTATTACCCATTAATTTCTGTAAGTTAAAACATATGCGAAAAAACCTTTACCCTTCCGCCACGGCAGTCATCTTACGCTCGTACCCGCGGAATCAGAGCGTGTTGGTAGGGAATTATGGCCATATTTTCTTAATAGCTAAGCAATGGTAATAGGTAGAAAGATAAGCTAAATTGGAAAATGAAGTATATACTGTACTGTTATCTGGTGTTGACTGGACATCGCTGTCGTCGGATTGGGTAAAAATTGAAGAGACCTCGGACAGCCATTTTACTAGTTATTTTTTGTTGATTTGTTTTTACATTAACCTAACCTAACTAGCCTACTTTACCTAACCTATCCTAGCATTATGGGTGGGGGCTTACCGCCCCCACACCCCCGCTGGTTGAACCAAGAGTTGATAATTCTACAACTTCACAACCCTTGATTTGTCGCTACTCTGTTTCTCCTAATAGGTTAATATTATTCGTAGTAGACTTAGTATGGTTCGATGATGCTCGGAAATTTATATTTGACTTGAAATAGATATATTAAAGTATTAAAAACCTTCACTAAACTGAGACTCGTCCGCCGCGGTTTGACGACTGTACCCCCGAAACTCCCATTTTCTTACGACGCATGATATCGAAGGTGTTTTTAGCTCTCCCGGAGTACTTTTTTGTGATTTTATGTCTTCTACATCATTATTTAGAGCAGCGGGAGTCTGGGGGCGGCAGCCCCCAGGTTAGGTTAAGCTAATGCCAATATTGTCATCAGAGAAGGCGGGGGATTGGTTTGTTTACGTTACGCGGCGTCTGCCTCGGCAGCCTCGCCGACTTTCATTTTGGTTATATTGATGATTTGGACCAATAGTTAGCCTATCGATCTGTTTAGGCCTAATAGGTCCGGTAGAGCATATACATCATTGCTATATATGTCATTAACCCTCCTGGCCCGGGCAGCATGTTAAAAGGACACCGCGGCAGAAGGGCAGGAGCCCGGGGCAGCATGTTAAAATCCGTAAGCTTGAAAGCCTATTCAGCTTGGTCTGAACGCCGTGCGTCCGACGCATGTAAACAAAGCCGATCGTTGCGTCACCGCACCTCCGAAAACAATAAGGAGACATCGGATCAATGTTATTGTTGTGACGTCAGACGAAATTAGTGTCTGAAAAGCTCCGATGTTGTCAACATCACGGCAAAATTCGCTCCACAGAAATCGTCATCACAACTGAACCAGTTGACTTAGAGAGCTCTACTCAACACCAGTCTACAGATTGGAAACCGCACTACATTTATAGATGCGTGGGAAATTTCTAGCAGTTAAACTAAACAAAAATACAGTAGCCTAGGCCTAGACGTTTTTCGGCCAGATCGCCCGGGTAGCCCACACTGTCCTTGGGAGGACCTGCCCGGGCCAGGAGGGTTAAGAGCTGAAATGTATTATTAAAAAAAAAAAAAAAAAAAAAAAAAAAAAAAAAAAAAAAAAAAAACGCACCACAGCTAGGAGTGCAAATGGTAATGGGTGATGGCAAAGTAACAAAGATTAAACAAAAATAGCAAATGTTTAAATTTCAGGAAATTAATGGGTAATAAATACAATTATTTCTTATTTTAACTTTCGTCCGCCGCCGCACTAATGTTATTGTTGTGAACCTCTCAGCCCTCTCACTGCCACTCATTGCCGGAGTAAGGTATGCCCCATAATACTGTGTTTTTTGCACTGTTACCCAACCAGCGGGGGTGTGGGGGCGGTAGCCCCCACCCATAATACTAGGATAGGTTAGGTAAGGTTGTTAGGTTAGGCTAATGTTTTTTTTTTACGCTTTTAACCCCTCATTTTCCCTGACCTTCACAGCCCTCCCCAAACAAGTCGTACATTGCTTAAAATACATTAAAAGTACTCATAAACAATATTGTGATACCGTTAAAAATAGAACTGGCATTAACTATTATTGAAGTGTTGACAATTCAGTAGAAGTTATTGATAAACTCAATACCATGCGGAAAGTTACCTCAGTACATAGCTTCGACTTTGTATACCAATTTGCCTTTAGATTTAGTATTTTCAGAACTTTGCTTTATTATAGATTTGCATTTTGACAGATTTGAAAGTAGTCATAATCGTTACATAAATGTTAATTCATATTTTAATAATGTGTCACTTAGCTTTGATCCCAATAGTTCAGTATATTTTGATAGAACTAAACTTAAAGATGCCCTTAACCCTCCAGCCTCGGCTATGTATTCTATAAATATTCCCCGAAACCCGGGGATTTGGCCGAAAAAACGTCTCGCCTAGGCTACCGTATCTTTGTTATTTTGACTGCTTCCGCATTCCCGCACATCCCCAAGCGTAGATGTGTTTCGTACCTGTAGAATGGCGTTGAGTAGAGCTCTCTAAGTCAACTGGTTCAGTTGTGATGACGATTTCCGTGGAGAGAACTTTGTGGCGATGTCAGCCATATGAGCCACTTTTCACTACTAAAACAATAACAGTCACACACAAACAAACGACGCCTCTCCTTCTTGTGTTCGGAGGTGCGCGGCGTCGGGCATACCAGCTGTATTTATATGCGTCGGACGGACGGCTTTCAAGCTGCCAGAGCCTCAGAGCCCTTCCGGGGTCCGCGGGCCGCGTTTGTTATGGGTGCCTCAGAGCCCAACCGGGTCTGATGGGTTAAATTCCTCCTTTTCAATACATATGTTAGATTCGGGCCCTACATTTACAAACAAATATTAGGAATTCCTATGGGTGGAAATACTAGCCCTTTAATTGCAGACTTATGCTGGCTTGCTTTAGAATTTAAATTTATGAAAAATTTAGTTGACAGTAGCAAGAAAAATAACATCCCAGAAACATTAGCAGTTTAGCACTTGCTAAATTGTTAAGTAATAATAGAAGATATATTGATGATATTCTTGTTTGTAATGTGTTAAATTTTAATAAAGTCGTTAAACAAATTCATCTAAATTCCATCCCCCTCACATAAGGTAAAGTAAATGAAGTTGAAAATTTTCTTGATATAAATATACAGATTGTTAACCCTCCAGCCCCGGCTATTGCATTCTATAATTTCCCCGAAACCCGGGGGTTTTGGCCGAAAAAACTTCTATGCCTAGGCTACCATATCTTTGTTATTTTGACTGCATAGATGTGTTTCGTACCTGTAGAATGGCTCTCTAAGTCAACTGGTTCAGTTGTGATGACGATTTCCGTGGAGAGAACTTTGTGGCGATGTCAGCCATATGAGCCACTTTTCACTACTAAAACAAGAACATACAGTCACACACAAACAAACGATGCCTCTCCTTCTTGTGTTCGGAGGTGCGCGGCGTCGGGCATACCGGCTGTGTTTATATGCGTCAGACGGACGGCTTTCAAAATAAGCTTACAGGCTTTCAAGCTGCCGCCTCAGAGCCCTTCCGGGGTCTGCGGGCCACATTTGTTATGGGTGCCTCAAGAGCCCAACCGGGTCTGATGGGTTAATGAACAGTGCACACTTAACCCTTCCTCCTCGGGCTGTCTTACCAAATGACGGTCGCCCCTACCCGGGCGATATGGCTGAAAAACGTCTAGGCCTAGGCTACCGTATTTATGTTTATTTTCACTGCTAGAACTTTCCCACACATCTATAATCGTAGTGCGGTTTTCAATCTGTATTTTGGCATTGAGTAGAGCTCTGTAAGTCAACTGGTTCAGTTGTGATGACGATTTCAGTGGAGCCAATATTGCAGAGATGTTGCCAATATGGGGGCTTTTTAGACACTAATTTCGTCATGACGTCAGAACAATAACATTGAGGAGTCTTCTCCTTCTTGTTTTCGGAGGTGCGGTGACGAACGCTTGGGTTTGTTGACATACGTCGTACGCACGGCGTTCGGAACAAGCCTAATTAGGCTATTAAGCTCATGCCTGCTTAAGTGGGCTCTACCTCGCAGATATATTCACTTAATACCTTGTAGGACCTATGAAAATGCTTAAATATGATATATTTTACCTTTAAAGTGACAATTGATAGTGGAAGCACACAAACCGATGAAGAAAAAAAGGAAGTATAAACCCCACCTGAAGTTGGAGGTTCGCAATTATGGTAGGTGAGACCGGAGTACTTTTATCGGTGTTCTACCCTATTTAGTGATTTTTTGTTTTTTTGGTTTTTTTTTAGCTAGTTTTCATCATTATGCGAAGTTCGCGAAGGTTTGTAATACTTCAATGTATCTATTTCAAGTCAAATATACATTTCCGCGCATCATCAAACCATACCAAGTCTACTACTAATAATAATAACCCATTAGTACCAACAGAATAGCGACAAAATAGGGGTAGTATAACTGTAGATTTATCGTATAATCATCAGCAGAATGCAGGAAATACAGTTTCTGCCAACTCAAAATTGAAAAAAATCTCCGGCGGCCGGGGGGGGCTTTGAAACCTATTTTCCCCATTAGGCCTATCGATCGATGTTGAGACACGCCCCCCGATAGTGATTTTAAAAGACATTAGCCTAACCTAACAACCTTACCTAACCTAACCTAGTATTATGGGTGGGGGCTGCTGCCCCCACACCCCCACTGGTTGAGTACTAGGTTAATCCCTTAGTAAATAAAACAAAAAAAATTGGCTGTCGATTATACGAAGCCGAAAGAAAAGTCAATGAAGTCTACGGTGTTTACTCCGCAATGTTCAGCTTTGATTGTACATTGATAACGGGAAAGTACCGTAGCCTATTGACAACCTTGTTACGAAAATTAAATTTTAGTAGCATACTTGAATTTTTTTTATTTAATACCACGAATTTTCCAAGTGTTCTTTATAAAATAAATTGTTCATTTGCATCAATATACAGTATAGGGTTTGTAATTAATTAGAAATCTCGGGAAAACCTATTTTCCCCATTAGGCCTATTGATCGATGTTGAGACACGCCCCCGATAGTGATTTGAAAAGACATTAAAAATCACTAACCTAACCTAACCTAACCTAACCTAACCTAGTATTACGGGTGGGGGCTGCCGCCCCCACACCCCCGCTGGTTGAGTATTAATCCCTTAGTAAAAAAAAAAAAAAAAAAAAAATTGGCTGTCAATTATACGAAGGTGAAAGAAAGTCGATGAAGTCTACGGTGTTTACTCTGCAATCTTCAGCTTTGATTGTACATTGATAACGGGAAAGTACCGTATTGACAACCTTGTTACGAAAATTAAATTTTACTACCATACTTTTATATTAGGTTTTTCCGAGAGTTTAACAGATTTTCATATGATCTTTAGAGCTATCGATAACTGGAAGTACCGTATTGACAACCTTGTTACGAAAAAGAAATTTTAGTACCATACTTTTTTATTAAGTTTTGCCGAGGGTTAAAACAACTTTTCTTATGATCTTTAGAGCATATAGATTCAATATTTATCTTCAAATATATCAAACAAAATTGTGGTAGGCCTATTAACCCTCCAGCCCCGGCTATGTATTATATATATATTCCTCGAAACCCGGGTGTTTTGGCCAAAAAACGTCTAGGCTAGGCTACCGTATATTCGTTAATCAGACTGCTTCCCGCATTCCCCAAGCGTAGCTGTGTTATTTACCTGTAGAATGGCATTAAGTAGAGCTCTCTAAGTCAACTGGTTGAGCTGTGATGATGATTTCATTGGAGATAACTTTATGGCCAAAACAGCCACTTTACACCACTTTTCGATACCTAACAACATACAGGCACACACGAACAAGCGACGCTCTCCTTCTTGTGGCCGGAGATGCGGGGCGACGGTCCAGCCGGCTGTTGTTTACATGCGTCGGACCGACGCCTCGCACACGAAGCTCACAGGCTTTCAACCACTGGGCGTTCAAGAGACCTTCCGGGTACCTGTTATATGCTTTTTTATGGGCGTTCAAGAGCCCTTCCGTGGTGAGAGGGTTAAAATAACATTGAACCGCATACTTTTATATTAAGTTTTTCCGAGGGTTTAACACATTTTCATATGATCTTTAGAGGTGTCGATAACTGGAAGCACCGTATTGACAACCTTGTTACGAAAAATAAATGTTAGTACAGGGTGCCAAAACAGAAATTATCCAGTTCTGGATCATTTTTCTAAGCTTACAAGGATGAACTTTGCGCGGCGTCCGCGGGGGGTGCGTAACAGGGGGTCCGGGGGGTATAGCCCCCCGGCCGCCGGAGAAATTTTGAGATGTGAAGGTAAATATACGCACAATACATGCTCAAAATTTATTAAAAGGAATGAATAATATTGTAAGTAAAAGGGATGTTATGTATGTTTACTGGTGTTTAATCAGGATACTAGGGGAGCTGGCTGCCTGTACTTCAGTCTCAAAGGGATTCACTTCAGGTCCACTAATATAGGCATTGAAAACAGGTTTTTAAATTATTCTTAGCAGTCCCTGTTTTAGTTTTGTAATTTTTGTCCAATAAAGATTTCATGTATATTTGTTGTTGCATTCCAAGAACTATTACATACTTAATTTATATCCTTTCATATGATACATGAGTTACTATAGAGTACTGGTTAAAATACATACCGGTACCAAGTTTCAAGAATAAACTTTGATTAGAACATTTGTTTGTCTATTATTTTCCCTGGGCCGAGTAAAAAATACCTGGGTAGGCTATTCCCAGCTCGGGTTAAGTACAATCAGTAGGAACGTAGAAACTTACTTTAATTTTCACAACTTTAAAAGACTCAAGATTCTGCTAGGCTAATTCCGAAAATATTCAATCAAGTCTCCGTTACCCCCATGAAGTCAGGTTATAGTAATGACAAGACATACCAATAATATATGTTAGTTAGCGGGTGTGTGGACTGTGGGGATAGTGGCAGCCCCCACTTTGGACACTAAGACTAAGTAAAGTTAGGTTAGGGTAAGGTAATGCAAATTATCTACTCATAACATGATAAACAATTGAACAATAAACTACTGTACTATATTCCTTGAAGAAATAAAAACAAACAATTGTACATAAGGCTGCGGAAAGATTCTTTAGTGATACCCAAGTCATGGCCGGGATTCCGGGAAATCTATAAATGCACTGTAGGCGGTAGGCCTAGCTGCTGGCTGTACACTTATTAAATTGTACCGGTAATCTGGCTAAAAAGTTACCGGTATACAAAATGAGAACATAGAGGCAGGGTGCAGATCCCATCATCCCACTTTGGACACTAAGTTTGGACTTTGGTTAGGGTAAGTTATTGCAAATCTTCCACTCATATTATAAACTACAATAAAATAAGATACCAGTAGATAAGATACTACTGTAGCCTATTCTGCCTATAGCCTATACCTTGAAAATAAAAACTAACGGTAAGACTGCGAAAGTATTCTTCAGTGACAGGTCTACCCAAATCATGGCCGAAAACTCTATAAATGCACTGTAGGGTGGCAGGCTTAACCTAGGCTAGGCCTATACAGTACAGTGGGCCCCACAAGGGTGCGGTTACCTAAGTCCGAGACATGCGCGCACCCTTGGAGCTTAAGAACCTATGGGAAATTCACTATGTAGTCCGGGGACTCTTCAAACTTACCCTTTTTTCGCCCAATAACCTCTGAAAAACATGAACTAAGGAAAGAATACCTGCACAGTATAGAAATGTTATTAGATATTAGATAGAATAGGGGTATTACACTCACTTTGGATGGTTTATGTATGCGTGGAGGTTGGGATGTTGGTCTTACTGAGCCAAAGTGAGTGTAATACCCATATTCTATCTAATATCTAATCACATTTCTATACTGTACAGGTATTCTTTCCTTAGTTCATGTTTTTCAGGGGTTATTGGGCGAAAAAAACGCACGCTTTGCTTTTTTCGCACCCTTGGATTATACGCACCACACGGACATCTGCCGCACGGTTGGAGAATCGCACCCTTGCGGGGCCGACTGTACAGTACTGTACTGGTACAGTGTACACTCTTTATTAAATTGTGCCGGTACTTTGGCAGAAAATTTTATAAGAACATAGGCTAGCAGCAGACCTCACTTTGGACACTAAGTTAGGTTAGGTTAGGACTGTCTGTTACGTACCGTTCATAAGATCCTGTGTAGCGGCCCGCGGGAACTGTTTTTCAGATGCCTATTTACTAAGAAACATTGAACAATATCTTTAACCCTTATTTAGCGGCGAGCAACATAAGTCGAGTTAAATAAAGCTGGACTATGTGGCGGCGCTCGACATAGGTCGAGTGGCAATTTCAGCACGTAATGTGGCTGAGAGAGAGAGACAAGTGGTGGCAGGAGACTAGCGAGCGTATGACTGCTCCAGACCACCGCGGCGAACCTACTGACACAAATCTCAGCTCCCTCCTCCCTCTCTCACTCGCTACATACTCAATTATGTACTGAAAGTACCGAATTACCTGCTTTTTGCACTCGCGTTGCACGGTTATTGCAAGAAAACTATCCATCATACAAGGATCGTTATGGTGTCATTTGAAAGCTCTGTTTATGCCCTTTCAGGGATAGGTACTTGTTTTACGTTCTGGGTCTTATTTAGGCATGAAAATGATCACGTAAACAGCCCTATTTTGGCTAAAAACACCCCGCTGTGCGGTACACATAAATAAACCGCATAGGCCGCTCGTAAGGTGTTAACCTAGCCTATCCTAACCAAAACCTAACCTAACCTTAAATAACTAGTATAGCCTATTAGTGGAATATTTATGAATGTAAAATGTAAAAAAAAAAAATTGTAACATTAACAAATTATTGAGATATAGGCTAGCCTATGTACAGGTTCACCCCCCCTACACAGGATTATATCCGTACCGTTTCATAGGCTTCAGCTTATATACCGGTACCGTACCGGGTACCTAAAAAATAATGGTAAGGATGTAGTATTCGGACATAGGCTACCGCCTGCCAGGCCGTGCCTTGGTGTTACTTGCATGTTCGCATCTATTTTGACTGTCGTGGGATACAATAATAGGTTGACCGTTGAGGAACTAGGCAGTAGGCTAGATGAGAATTTCAACAAGCCCTGGGGAGGGGCAAGGCGGTGGTGAGGGCTCCTCAGTAAATCCTATAGGCGGCCCCTATTATAATAATAATAATAATAAGCATGTTACTTATTTCTCATAAGCGCCAATTTTTCCGAAGAATTCACTAGCGCTCGAAAAGAGAAAGAAAAAAGAACAAAAATCAATGCATCAAAAGAAGGCTCATATACAACACACATTTAACAATCACCAGCAGTGGCAAAATAGCCTAAACTCTATAGCCATCTGTCATGACACCTCTCTCAAGATCATAGCTTCTCTCAAAGAGAAAAGTCTTAAGCTGTCTCTTGAAGCATTCAACAGAACTCAGTTGTCTCATGGACAGCGGCAACCTGTTATACAACCTCGGAGCCATGTAGGAAAATGACCTCTCAAAGAAAGAAGACTGCTGGAAAGCCCTTGGTTCATCAAGACGAAAAGGGTCATTGTCATGACGCACAACTACACCATGGTGTGCCGGTGGGCGCCTGAGCAGCTCCGCAAGGTACCTAGGCTCACCAAATTTGAGAACCTTAAAAGTCACCAAACACAACTTAAATTCTATTCTTGCTCTTACTGGCAGCCAGTGCAGTTCTATGTGAAGAGATGTAGTAGGAGTTCTAGGTGGAACACCAAAAATTAGTCTTGCGGCCCTGTTAAGAACAGACTGAACTTTCTTCAAAATATAATTTGGAAGACCCACCAACAGGGCATTGCAATAATCAACACGAGAGAAGACCAATGAGTGAATTATCCCCTATAATCCCACGGCATGACGGCAAACTGTTATTGTCATAGGCTATAGCCTAGCCAGGGTGTCGAATGACGCTGTTTTTTTGAGTGATAACACAAATGAACTTTCTGTATAGGCCTAATGATAAAAAAAAAAAAAAATCCTAGGCCTAGCCTACGTATTTTAATATTATTATTTTAAAAGTTAGACATCTAAAATAGGCCTACTGTGTTCCAAAACTTAAGAGTAGCCTAGGCTAGGTTAGCCTAGCCTAACCAAAAAAAAAAAAAAAAAAAAAAAAAAAAAAAAAAAAAAAAACAGGAATGTTGGTCTAGGCTAAGTTTAATATACACTTCCCAGGTAATTTTAACAGTTCTATTGCTTCTATATATCATATAATACACCATAGAGTAAGTTTTTAATAACTAGAAAAAAAGGTCATCTTCTAAATAATTACCATAATTGAGGACCTTCGCCGTTCCCGGGTTAAGAGTGGGCTCTGAGTCTTAGCCTACCAGAACCAGATTCCCAGCTGCCTAGCTAACCTTATTGTTTACTGTCTTTAACCTCAAATCTTCCTTGATCTTCATTAGCCTATCAATACATTATACATAGATAGCCCCACTAGTGGGGGCAGTCCTAAGATTGTTGGATAACGGGTTATCCCCTTATCCTAAGCCTAATACCGTAATACGCCTAGCCTCAGCCTAGGCTACTCATTTCTGCTTCAAATCATCATTATCATCATAGGCCTAGGCTTATCTGAAAAAATAATATGCTTGGCTACTTACAAAATCGCTGTTTGGTGCTTGCTAGAAGTCAGGTTTATCCAAAGTATCACCTGTTCTTATAACTAGTAGGATAAGTAAATTTGCAGACGATACCAAAATGGGGAGAAAAATTGATTCAGTTAGAGATATAGAGTGTCTGCAAAGGGATCTAGATACCTTACACGAATGGTCAGTAAAATGGCAGATGGAGTTTAACATTGACAAATGCAAGGTATTAAAGATAGGGAAGATGCATACAAATTTTAAATATAAAATAGCTAATATGGAATTAGAAAACTCAGACTGTGAGAAAGATCTAGGTGTGTTTGTTAGCAATGATTTGAAGCCTAGAAAACAATGTATAAGCGTTCGTAATAAGGCAAACAGGATTCTCGGGTTCATATCTAGGAGTGTGAGTAACAGAACTGCTGATGTTATCTTAAAACTTTACTTGTCATTAGTGAGACCCCATATGGATTATGCTGTTCAATTTTGGTGTCCTTATTACAGAATGGACATAGATTCATTGGAGAGAGTACAACGTAGAATGACAAAAATGATCCATAATATTAGAAATCTTCCGTATGAAGAAAGGTTGAAGAAATTAGGCTTACATTCGTTAGAGAGACGCAGAGTTAGAGGTGACATGATAAGAGGTATTCAAGTGGGTTAGTGGAATTAATAAAGGAGACATGAAAAATGTACTAAAGCTCAGTGATAGCGAAATAACTCGTACAAATGGTTTCAAATTAGATCAATTTCGTTTCAGAAAAGATATAGGCAAATATTGGTTTGGTAACAGAGTTGTAGATGGGTGGAATAGGCTACCAAGTGATATAGTGGGATCAAGAACGATAGGGAGCTTTAAGATGAAATTGGATAGGCATATGGACGAGATGGGTTGGGTGTGAGGGGGATCTACCAGGTGTGGGCCAATCGGCGCTCAGCAGACCCCGTAATCTTGTGTTAATCTCTGACCGTTTTGGTGGGGTCAGTACTCAAGGTATTAGTGAGATGGGTCTATAAATGGGCCTTGTAATTGGGGTTGGGTGTGACAGGGATCTGCCTTGTATGGGCCGATCGGCTTTTTGCAGACTCCCATTTTCTTATGTTCTTATGTTCTTATGAAAGGCTTGAACTTATACCTTATATATAATGAGTTCCCCAAGATTAATATGCACAATTTTAGAATGTGTAGGGCACTCGCACTTCACATGAAGTAAATGTTATATTCCAGCCTCTTAATTCACTCTATTTTCCACAAATATATCGGTAAATAACAGCTAAATACATTTCCAAGTATTCCACAGTTGATTGGCGGCAAGCTAATTTGACGTCATCATTGGATTATTCTCGGAAACACCACAATGGAAAACATAGCTGATATTGGTTCGTTGTTTTCCATTGATCCAACCACATATATAGGCTACCCCTGAAAAAACAATAATTCATCATAAAATCGTACTAATTTATAGCTTACCTTATGCCTCAAGGTCTTGCGCTCTTTGTCAAACACATAAAATTGATATTCATTCACTATTTTTAAGAAATTAGAGACCCCATAAAATTAACACATACAAACAAATATCGTGTATTTTGCGGGAGGTTAACTGGGATCAGATCAGATCAGAAAACTAACATTCAAACTTAAATTAATATTTTACATTATTCATTTCAGTGAAATTCAGTCAATATATTAAACACATGGAGTAGTTTAGTTAATAAAGGCTATACATAGTTTTAGATAAATACCTATTATTATCCTTTAATCTACATATTATTGAGCATTCGAGTGCCAATAAAATTACGGTAGTTGTGTTCGTCTTGACTCAGCCTTCGGCGCAATAAAACATCGGAGTGTAGGGGTACATTGGTTGTTTGTTTGTTTGTTTGTTTGTTTTAGCGGACTCTTCCATCCAGGAGTTCGTTCTATGAACGATGGCTGTTTCCTTATTGTAATATAGGCCTATATTTGTTATATTGGTGCTAAAGTCAGTCACCTCATCCGAACCGAACAAGTTGTGTTTTCACAGTGTAAACAAATCGCTCTCATGACTAGAGCTCTGGATTTATCTGTCTAGCCTATATTTACATTAGTAGCTGCATTTGGACTTCAATACAGGTGATATATAATAGTTCTAAGATCATAGCCAATGTAGAGTACAGTGTAGAGCAAAGCAACTATCGTTTGACGAGTTTAATGTAGAAATAGAATGGCAGGTTTAGCGGGGCTCCCGGCCGCCCCGGGACAGTCACAGGCTCGCAGCCAATTTCAGTATCAATATTTTTGGTCAATATACAGGAGGCGCTACAATATTGGTAAAAAATTAAGCTCAATAGCATGTGATTAAGCGATTTTTCTCCAAATTGTTGATGTAGGTGTCATTCCCGGGAAACTAACATAATACATATTATATGGATATTTACGTTTTAAGGGTTTGTTTACACTTCTTCTTTTTCGTCTTCATCTGGGAGACTTCTTTTGCGTGACTGTCAGTCAACAACTGAGACATCTGGTGGCGAATGCAATGAACTATACTGGTGGCGTCGTAGCCAAAGTAATCACCCTACCTAATTCATGCCAAGAGTACTCGAGTTCACTGACACGTGATGTCTATCGACCAATCAGGTGATAAACATAAGCCATGATTTGGAAAACAGGTGGCCCAGGATATAAGCTGTCAGTTTGACTCTGGCCAGCTTGTGTAGAGGGTGTGAGCCGATCAAAGCTTTTTCCACCGTCTTTAAAAAACACTGAGGCTGCTTAAGACCTTTTCGCCTTCCAATAAGTGTAAACTGTCCAAAGTGCAATAACCAGTGTTCCAAATACAGCTGACGAGGACAGCTGGTTTTGAAATGCACATACACTTGTTTTACATGGAAAAATTCGAAACAAAAATCCACCAGCTGTTGACCAAGATGAGTGGTGATCGAGCCTCCAGCGGCCAGCCAGGCAGCCAGGGTGCCAAAACAGAAATTATCCAGTTCTGGATCATTTTTCTAAGCTTACAAGGATGAACTTTGCGCGGCGTCTGCGGGGGGTGCGGGGGGCGCAGCCCCCCGCTCCATAACAGGGGGTCCGGGGGGCGTAGCCCCCCGGCCGCCGGAGAAATTTTGAGATGTGAAGGTAAATATATGCACAATACATGCTCAAAATTTATTAAAAGGAATGAATAATATTGTAAGTAAAAGGGATGTTATGTATGTTTACTGGTGTTTAATCAGGATACTAGGGGAGCTGGCTGCCTGTACTTCAGTCTCAAAGAGATGCACTTCAGGTCCAGGCATTGAAAACAGGTTTTTAAATTATTCTTAGCAGTCCCTGTTTTAGTTTTGTAACTTTTGTCCAATAAAGATTTCATGTATATTTGTTGTTGCATTCCAAGAACTATTACATACTTAATTTATATCCTTTCATATGATACATGAGTTACTATAGAGTACTGGTTAAAATACATACCGGTACAAAGTTTCAAGAATAAACTTTGATTAGAACATTTGTTTGTCTATTATTTTCCCTGGGCCGAGTAAAAAATACCTGGGTAGGCTATTCCCATCTCGGGTTAAGTACAATCAGTAGGAACGTAGAAACTTACTTTAATTTTCACAACTTTAAAAGACTCAAGATTCTGCGAGGCTAATTCCGAAAATATTCAATCAAGTCTCCGTTACCCCCATGAAGTCAGGTTATAGTAATGACAAGACATACCAATAATATGTTAGTTAGCGGGTGTGTGGACTGTGGGGATAGTGGCAGCCCCCACTTTGGACACTAAGACTAAGTAAAGTTAGGTTAGGGTAAGGTAATGCAAATTATCTACTCATAACATGATAAACAATTGAACAATAAACTACTGTACTATATTCCTTGAAGAAATAAAAACAAACAATTGTACATAAGGCTGCGGAAAGATTCTTTAGTGATACCCAAGTCATGGCCGGGATTCCGGGAAATCTATAAATGCACTGTAGGCGGTAGGCCTAGCTGCTGGCTGTACACTTATTAAATTGTACCGGTAATCTGGCTAAAAAGTTACCGGTATACAAAATGAGAACATAGAGGCAGGGTGCAGATCCCACTTTGGACACTAAGTTTGGACTTTGGTTAGGGTAAGTTATTGCAAATCTTCCACTCATAATATAAACTACAATAAAATAAGATACCAGTAGATAAGATACTACTGTAGCCTATTCTGCCTATAGCCTATACCTTGAAAACAGAAACAAACGGTAAGACTGCGAAAGTATTCTTCAGTGACAGGTCTACCCCTATAGGCCTAATCCCACGGCATGACGGCAAACTGTTATTGTCATAGGCTATAGCCTAGCCAGGGTGTCGAATGACGCTGTTTTTTTGAGTGATACAACTTTCTGTATAATGATAAAAAAAAAAATCCTAGCCTAGGCCTAGCCTACGTATTTTTATATTATTATTTTAAAAGTTAGACATCTAAAATAGGCCTAGGCTTAGGCCTACTGTGTTCCAAAACTCAAGAGTAGCCTAGGCTAGGTTAGCCTAGCCTAGCCTTAGCTACAAAAAAAACAAAACAAAACAGGAATGTTGGTCTAGGCTAAGTTTAATATACACTTCCCAGGTCATTTTAACAGTTCTATTGCTTCTATATATCATATAATACATCATAGAGTAAGTTTTTAATAACTAGAAAAAAAGGTCATCTTCTAAATAATTACCATAATTGAGGACCTTCGCCATTCCCGGGTTAAGAGTGGGCTCTGAGTCTTAGCCTACCAGAACCAGATTCCCAGCTGCCTAGCTAACCTTATTTTTTACTGTCTTTAACCTCAAATCTTCCTTGATCTTCATTAGCCTATCAATACATTATACATAGCCCCACTAGTGGGGGCAGTCCTAAGATTGTTGGATAATGGGTTATCCTAAGCCTAATATGCCTAGCCTCAGCCTAGGCTACTCATTTCTGCTTCAAATCATCATTATCATCATAGGCCTAGGCTAATACAAGTAGGCCTAGGCTTATCTGACAAAATAATATGCTTGGCTACTTACAAAATCGCTGTTTGGTGCTTGCTAGAAGTCAGGTTTATCCAAAGTATCACCTTGAACTTATACCTTATATATAATGAGTTCCCCAAGATTAATATGCACAATTTTAGAATGTGTAGGGCACTCGCACTTCACATGAAGTCAATGTTATATTCCAGCCCCTTAATTCACTCTATTTTCCACAAATATATCGGTAAATAACAGCTAACACATTTCCAAGTGTTCCACAGTTGATTGGCGGCAAGCTAATTTGACGTCATCATTGGATTATTCTCGGAAACAGCCACAATGGAAAACAGTGCTGATATTCGTTCGTTGTTTTCCATTAATCCAACCACATATATACCCCTGAAAACCAATAATTCACCATAAAATCGTACTAATTTATAGCTTACCTTATGCCTCAAGGTCTTGCGCTCTTTGTCAAACACATAAAATTTATATTCATTCACTATTTTTAAGAAATTAGAGACCCCATAAAATTAGCACATACGAAACAATATCTGTATTTTGAAGGAGTTTAATTAAGAGGAACTCTGATCAGAAAATTAACATTCAAACTTAAATTAATATTTTACATTATTCATTTCAGTGAAATTTAGTCAATATATTAAACACATGGAGTAGTTTAGTTAATATATACATAGTTTTAGATAAATACCTATTATTATCCTTTAATCTACATATTATTGAGCATTCGAGTGCCAATAAAATTACGGTAGTTGTGTTCGTCTTGACTCAGCCTTCGGCGCAATATAACATCGGAGTGCATTGGTTGTTCGTTTGTTTGTTTGTTTTAGCGGACTCTCCCATCCAGGAGTTCGTTCTATGAACGATGGCTGTTTCCTTATTGTAATATATATTTGTTATATTGGTGCTAAAGTCAGTCACCTCATCCGAACCGAACAAGTTGTGTTTTCACAGTGTAAACAAATCGCTCTCATGACTCGAGCTCTGGATTTATCCGTCTATATTTACATTAGTAGCTGCATTTGGACTTCAATACAGGTGATATATAATAGTTCTAAGATCATAGCCAATGTAGAGTACAGTGTAGAGCAGAGCAACTATCGTTTGATGAGTGTAATGTAGAAATAGAATGGCAGGTTTAGCGGGGCTCCCGGCCGCCCGGGACAGTCACAGGCTCTTAGCCTATTTCAGTATCAATATTTTTTCAATGTTAGGTTCGGGATCACGAAGAAAATGGGCGAATTTTGGCACACTGCAGGCAGCCCAGTACCTCCTCTGTTCATTAAGGTTAGTTGGTTGGTTGGGACAACATAAAGGAGCCGGACCACAGCTAGCTCGGGAATCTTAATGGGTCATCGCAAAGTAACATAAAGTAAAAGATTTTTTCGCATAGGATTAAACTGGCATGCAAGGGCTAGTTGGTTACCATACTGATGTTTTGGACCGACAGTTAGCCCATCGATCTTTTTAGGCCTAATAGGTCCGGTAGAGCATAGGCTATACATCATTGCTATATATGTCATTAACCCTACTCTAGCGGGTGCTCTGTGGCCGTTTTGGGCCTTTCTGGGCCGTTCTGACTGCTATATCAACCATCAGTATGAAAGGAACTATATTGCGCCGAAAACTAGGTGGAAATCGCTACACAATGACGCCACATACAGCTACGTAGCACTCGTGGAGCACTGACAGTGTTACATCGAAGATGGAAGTTTAGCTGATTTTGCTACCTTGCTCACTTTTAGCGAACTATTGGTTACACTGTCATCCTCACGCGCGGTGGGGGAACTGGAGTTAGTGTGGGCCGGGAGGCCACAGATGTCGGACGTATGGATCATTACTATCCCACCCATTTTCACTCGATTTCCACCCTTTTTTCACCCGTTTTTTGCCAGTTTTTTCAACTCGACTTATGTTGTGAGCCGCTTTTTAAGGGTTAAGAGCTGAAATGTATTATAAGGGAGAACAAAAATAACATAAAATACATAGGCCTACTGTAAAACAACAAGTTTTTCAGCCAGTACCCAACCAGCGGGGGTGTGGGGGCGGCAGCCCCCACCAATAATACTAGGTTAGGTTAGGTAAGGTTGTTAGGTTAGGCTAATGTTAACCCCATTCTTACTAGGTTAGGTTAGGTTAGGTAAGGTTGTTAGGTTAGGCTAATGTTAACCCCATTCTTACTAGGTTAGGTTAGGTAAGGTTGTTAGGTTAGGCTTATGTTAACCCCATTCTTACTAGGTTAGGTTAGGCTAATGTTAACCCCATTCTTACTTCGTTAGGTTAGGGTAATGTTAACCTTATGAAAACCCAAACAAAGATTTTATTAGGGTACTGTGTAATTTTAACATGAACATTAGTAAAATCCGAGCCAAGTTTCGTCAAAACTTGGCTCGTGTTTTCGAAATGTCGGGTTATATGGGTATGGAAATTTACAAAACCCGAGCCAACATGTTAATAAGGTTACTGTGTTATTTTCATTTTTAAATTAGTTAAATCCGAGCCAAGTTTCGTCAAAACTTGGCTCGGGTTTTCAAAAAGTCGGGTTTTATGGGTCTGGAAATTGACAAAACCCGAGCCAATAATTTACCAAGGTTACTGTGTTTTTTTCATATTTACATTTGTTAAATCCGAGCCAAGTTTCGTAAAAACTTGGCTCGGGTTTTCAAAAAGTCGGGTTTTATGGGTCTGGAAATTGACAAAACCCGAGCCAATATTTTACCAAGGTTAGGCCTACTGTGTTTTTTTTCATTTTTACATTTGTTAAATCCGAGCCAAGTTTCGTCAAAACTTGGCTCGGGTTTTCAAAAAATCAGGTTTTAGGCCTATGGGTCTGGAAATTGAACAAACCCGAGCCAAATTTGGGTTACAAATGTGTATTATCGTGTTCTATAGTGTTCTATACGCTTTTTACCCCTCAATTTCCCTGATCTTCATAGCCCTCCCCACTATCGGGGGCCGTGTCTTTAGAGTGATGGATAATGGGTAAATTCTTCCCATTAAATTTCATCACTAGATTCGACTAAAACACCAAAAACAAAATCAAAATTCCAAAAAAAAATACCTGAAAAACACGTTGTTGCATCTCCTGTATATTAACCATATTTTTTCAGATGTTAGGTTCGGGATCACGAAGAAAATGGGCGAATTTTGGCACACTGTGTTAGTAGGCTAGGCCTACCATACTTTTTTATTAGGTTTTGCCGAGGGTTTAAACAAATTTTCTTATGATCTTTAGAGCATAGGATATAGCCTAGATTCAATATTTATCTTCAAATATATCAAAAAAAATTGTGGTAGGACTATTAAAATAACATTGAACCAACATTTTCCTGTTTTGGGTTTAATTCTAGTTTCGCTTTCACAGCATACTCATAAATTTCTATGGCTACTTTAGAGTTGTCATATACCATACTTAATTCCTATATATGTCCAAAGCGGCGGAAATGCATTATAAGGAATTATAGGCCTACCTAGGCCTACTGTAAAAAAAAATATATATTTTCTCCCCATATGCGGCACCATAGCTATTACATAATACTAGGTTAGGTTAGGTAAGGTTGTTAGGTTAGGCTAATGTCGTTAATGTAGTTTATTATCATTATATTACGTCTTTTACCCAGCAATTTCCCTGATCTTCATAGTTGGTCGGGAAGCTATGCCTTTACAACGGCGCCTCCCTTTTGTCGCTGTATACGTTAAACTAGAATTTTACCCTGTTTTGCCACACTGCTGTCACACCCAAGTTCCAACCCCAATAACATAAGAGCATGTCTCCCATTTGACTTCCTGACAGATTCAGAAAGGGATAATGGTCAAGAAACCAGAGAACCTATAGGCTAGCCTAGCCTAGGCTTAAAGAAGACAAGTTCAGTGTCATTCAGTGCAAGTGCACTTGGAATGGGGAAAATCAAATTGCTGACCCCACACCCAAGGCCATGGATAAAATTAATCATAGCCTACCCTTCACCCTTCCAAACATCCACGTAAATGTTATATCGTACGTGGCTGTGGCGAGTAGTGGTCCGGGGGTCTGTGGATAGGGCGGCGTGAGTTGGAACAAACCGAGGACAAGGAGGGTGAACTGATCTCCCCTTCCTCACCACCATTGCCATCGTCACCCTCACTGCTGATCTCCCCTTCTTCGTGCTCGCTATTTAATTGGGCTACCTCCTCCTCATCGTCGGATATGCCCTCCAAGAAGCTGTTCTCGGTCTTGGTGGGGCTGGGGGAGGCCATGGTAGCGGGGGATGGTCAGATAATCGCAGACATTGCGGGGAATACTGTAACGGGGGGAATGGGTTGTGGCGTGCGGCGCGGACCCTTCCTTTCTTGATCCAGTCAGGTTATTTAATGACTTCTATGGGGAGCTTACTGCCAACATCATGACAGTAGTCTCCATGATGTGTACAAATATTTGTATTATATGCTCATTTTAGTATTGTATTTGTGTTTGTTATGTAATCCACGAAGAATGTGAGATTACATGTATGAAAAAGTTTAGAGAAGTTATCAAATACTTGAAATATACGAACATTCACACCGTACAGTGGGCAACCGTAATCAACATGGTGGCTCACCAAACCAAGTTGTCTATTGCGTACTTTTTTGTCAACAATCCCATCTACTTTAAAAGCAAATAAACTAAATTCGTGTGAGGAAAGATGTATATAAAATACATATATTAATGTTACGATAAGAACATTTGTGAAATGTTGCCTCTAATGTAAAGATGATTAGCAGGTCAAGCGGATCTCTATAATATATGAAGCGACTGAGCCTTGGCGGGATATTTTGAATTTCATGTATGTATGTATACTCAGGCACATACCCCATAACCGGGGGTGGCCGACTCGACACAGAGCCCGAATAGAGACAACACAACATAATAAAAACAATATAAATTCACACATCTAGGTCGTCCAGAAGACCCAGAGACCCAAAATCACTATCCATGTAGGCCTCCAGCACTCCCCCGGCCCGACCTCACAGAGAGGTTCTAGTCTCAGCAGGCAGACACGCAGGGGAGCACTACAATGCCCACCCACCTCACATCCAGGCATGACCCTTCATATTTACCGGCTCCCCGGGCCATGCAGGCATCTGACGGACTATATATCTAGTCCAACTGGCGCTCGACCACCCTCTCCCAACGACCGCGTTATCACTCATCTATTCACAAGCATTCTCCATTCATTCCTATTTATTATCACTTCTCTTGCCTGTTCTACTGCCATATAGTCATCTCTCTATTTTCCAACGCTTGTACTACACTATCTCTATCTCAACGGAGGTCTTCCTTTACCTCTACCTCCCCTTGTATCTGACTCATATACAGTACTCTAGTTCTTTGTAAGCCTTTCATCTCTCATTCGCTCAAAATGTCCATACCAGCACAGCACGCTTCTGTCCACTCTGGCCGACAAGGGTTCCTGCTGTCCCACTCTCCTACGTAACTCTTCAAACCTCAATTTGTCTCTACAAGTCACTCTACATATACTACTCAAGGAGTTCATCTCCATCACATCCATCTTTCTTCTCTTTTGTGCTTTCAGAGCCCATGTCTCAGCCCCATACATCACTGTTGGTACAACTATCCCTTGATACACGTATACATTGCACCTTTAGATTTCATTCAGAGATTGCTCACCTTCCACATATACTTCCCATTGCTCCCAAAAACTTTCCATCCTTTACATAATCTCTGTTTTACCTCCATTTCCAAACCTGCGGCCTTGCTTATCACTCGTCTTAGATATTAAAAACACTCCACTTGTTCCAGTATTTCCCCATCCAGCCACACATCTACATTCACCCTACGAGCACCTCTATTACACAACATCATACATACATACATACATAAAATGTTAAGACTGAGTGCTCCACACATACGTGCAGTTTCAGTCTCTTGTCCTAATGGCGGCATTCCAGGCAACCCTGTTAAGGACTGTTTCACGTGTCAAGTTTTTAAATTCGAGATCGGCACATATAGTCCGATCCCAGGTCTTCCTCGGTCCACCCCTTGGTGGAGCTCCCTCCACAATCATAAACCTGCATCTTTTCACCCAATTTTGTTCATCCATTCTCTCCACATGTCCATACCATCCCAGTCTACTTGTACGCATCTCCTCGCTATTAATCTTTATACCTAAGCGTCTCCTCAGCTCATCATTAATTATTCTATCATGCAGTTTGGCCCCACACATCCATCTCACCGTTCTCATCTCATTGCGTTCCATTCTGTTGACATCCTCTACTTTAACGGCCCATGTTTCTGAGGCATACATCATTGCACTTCTGCGTGCAAATGAAGTGGCCGAGATGTGTGAGAGGAGGCGAGTGGACGTCTGCTGTGCCCAGGAAACACTCTGGAAAGGGTATGGGGTACAGTGGATTGTTGGAAGAAAGAAAAGATATAGGATCTACTGGAAGGGGGTTGAGACTGATAAAGCGAAAGGAGGAGTCGGTGTTCTGGTGGCTGAAGAGTGGACGGAAAGTGTGCCTTAGGTTACGAGAGTTAGTGAAAGGCTGATTGTTTTGAAGTTGAAAGTTGGTGAAAGTATTCTGAATGTGATATCTGCATATGCCCCACAGGCTGGCCTACAGAAAGAGATAAATGAGGACTTCTGGAATGACACCGTCAGTGTCATTTCAGGCCTCTCAGAGAATGAAAAACAATCATGGGAGGGGACCAGAATGGTCACGTGGGAGCATCTGCAGATGGATACGAAGGAGTAGGCCTACATGGAGGAAATGGTTACAGAAGAAGGAATCTGGAAGGCGAATATATACTAGAGTCCTGCGTTGCACTCAACATGGTTGTGTGTAACACAAAGTTCAAGAAAAGACAGAGTCATCTAGTCACATATAACTCTGAGGTTTCCAGTAGCCAGATAGATTACTTCTTGGTTAACAGGAAAGACTGGAAACTGGTTCGGGATATGAAGGTCATCCTGAGCGAAGAATATATCCCCCAGCATAAGGTACTTGTGTGTGACATGAGCTTATACAGAGATCCTGAGTGCAAGAAGGTATACATGCCCAAAAGGAGAGTGTGGCTGCTGAAGAACAAGGAAGTTAGGGATAGGTTTCATAGTGAACTGGAGGAAATGAATAGAAATAAGGAAGCTAGGCCTAGCTATGTAAATAGGCAATGGAATTTCCTTAAGCATAGCCTTCTCGTTGCCACTGACAAAGTCTGTGGGAATTTGGAAAACAAAGGGTCACCCCAGGAATAAGACCTCCTGGTGGTGGAACGATGAGGTAGAACATGCTGTGAAAGAGAAAAGGAGATGCTTGGAAGAAGAGAGGCAGTAAGGAGGAATACCAGGCAGCTAAACGAACTGCCAGAAGTTATTTACAATGCTAAAAAAGGCATTAAGGACCTGGTCCTCGAACAAGTGTGTAACACTGACAATCTCAATTGGGATCTTCAACCTAGCTAGGCGAGTTAAAAATGACAGTAGGGATATTATAGTGTAGGAATAGGATTTTACACCATACCCGAAAGAGGAGTTGTGGAGTTCCGATCTTACTTTCAACCACCATGTGGTGATGGGCTGGTCTATCCGAGTGAGAACTGAGCAATCTCTGCCATACCCATAGCTTACTCTGACTGTTCCTTTTACTTATATATCTTCTAGATCTCAAGTGGCGGCGTCTTTTCCGTGGATTGACCTCCCTACTGCCAACCTAGAAGTTGGCAGATTGGGAGCCAAAGCGTCACATTTTTCCCTTACCCCTCAACTTTCCCTTCATAATTGCTGAGGGGCACAGGGCCTTGGGTGGGGCTTTGGTTTCCCGAGCGTTTCCGCACCCTCCTCAGCTCCCTGCCTTGGAGTGGCTTCGGTCACCTGGGCTTTGTTAGTGGTAAGCAGGGAGGATTTTGTGGGGGCGCTCGTTTATGGCCTTGGCCTTGCTCGAGACCTTGGGGCTGTTCGACCAGACAGCCTGGGGAACAACAACAACAACAACAACCATCTTGACAATTTTACCAACACACCTAAACTTCGTTTGATGCGAAAATAGCCTCCCGAAAATATGCCCTGGGCGGGAGTTGAGCCCGGGACCCTTGGGCTATGAGGCAGTCACTCTACCAGTTAGACCAATAGAGATATCTTACTTGGCCTGGTCGGCTCAAGTATATTTCCGCATCTTGTTCAGTTTAGGATAACCTATTTTTACTGACTTTACATCATTCACCGTCCGGGTAGAGCCAATAGAACGCCCATCTTCTGATCTATCAATTATTTCTGATTGGGGTAGAGAAAATCTTGTTACTGTACTTTCAATGCCTCCAAGACCCAGTTTTTCCCTCTATCTCTCCATCACAATCTTTCACAAGACTATCAACTATTCTTCAATAATACACAACTCAACCCTTCATCATCTCTCAATGTTTTAGGTGTATCTTTTTCATCCGACCTTTCTTGGAAAGATCACATTACCACTTGTGCAATAACAGCTTCTCAAAGGTTAAGTGTGTTCAACCGTCTCCGTGAGTTCTTCACCCCCGCACAACTTCTTGTTGCTCTGTATTGAGTATTGTTCGCATGTGTGGGGAGGCTCCACCCATACCGCACTTCTCGAACGAGTAGAATCAAAAGCGTTACGCTTCATCAACTCACTTCCTCTTACTAGTTCCCTACCATCTCTTTCTACACGCCGCAATGTTGAATCTATTTCACTCTTCTATCGCTATTACAACAATCAGTGTTCTTCAGAGCTCTCTCAGTGCATACCTCCTTCCTTGCGGCGAGTGCGAGGCACCCCTTTCAACACATACATACATACATAAAATTTTAAGACTGAGTGTTCCACACATAAGTGCAGTTTCAGTCTCTTGTCCTAATGGCGGAATTCCAGGCAACCCTGTTAAGGGCTGCTTCACTTGTCAAGTTCTTGGATTTGAGATCGGCACGTATAGTCCGATCCCAGGTCTTCCTCGGTCCACCCCTTGGTGCAGCTACCTCCACAATCACAGACCTGCATTTTTTCACCCAATTTTGTTCATCCATTCTCTCCACATGTCCATACCATCCCAGTCTACTTGTACGCATCACCTCGCTAATACTCTTTATACCTAAACGTCTCCTCAGCTCAACATTTGTTATTCTATCCTGTAGCCTGGCCCCACAATCCATCTCACCATTCTCATCTCATTACGCTCCATTCTGTTGACATCCTCTACTTTAACGGCCCATGTTTCTGAGGCATACGTTATTGCACTTCTAACACATGAGGCATACACCTTTCCCTTCAGGGGGAGAGGCATTCTTTTCATGGCCAGGATTGGCATCAGTTCTCTGAACTTCCCCCAGCCACACCTAATTCTAGCAACAGTGGCAGCCTCGGCCCCACCACCGGCAGAGATGGTATCTCCTAGGTAACAAAATTTGTTCACCAGCTCCAAAGACTCATTTCCAAAATTCACAGCCACAGGATCATCACCTAACACAAGCTCGCCTTTGCACACTACGCACTCAAATTTCTCTATTTCTGACTTATCCTTCGGCAGGGGTCCCTTTATTCTACTACAGTTCTTACTCCCATGGTGTACCCAACATCGACAGATGCTACATTGAATTGAGTTAGCGCCCACTCCCTTTCCACACACTGCACATGGGTATGCAGTATGCACCGCTCTTTTCCACATTGCCTCGTCTCAATCTACAATGCATAACCTTGGTTTTGTTAATATTGACTCTTAAACCCTTGCTCGCCATGCCCTCTCTCCACTCTCTGAATTTGGCCTCAGCATCTCCTATTCTGTCCAGCTTTCCAACCCAAGAATTGGCAAATTTTCTCAGTCTTTCTTCTACTCAACAACAACTACTCTCTCCCTCAATCAATCTTTCCTTTATCCTATGACTTAAACTGCTTCAAATTTGATTCCCCATCTGTGTTTATTATATCTATGGCTTTTAATATCTAAAGATTGAGGAAAACATAGTGCGTCAGAGTTGGAACATGTTTATTTTTACCCACTTTTGCTCAAAAGTAGATGCCACAGAGATGTAGTAGCAACGTGCAATAGTACAGTAATGCTCACATTATAAAACATTTTGTTCAGATTATGTAATTGATGGCTAGAAACTGGGCATCATGAGCATCCCAAATCTTGCCACGGCCCATCAGGCCCTCATAGTCGATGGGCCAGATCCAAGAGTACATAGATATATACAGGTCAATCTCACTATCCGATGCTCCGATGTACGATACTATTATTGTTTTTTAGGTGTTTGTTTTAGGGTTTTGGCTGGTCTGAGAATGCATCCCCATTTACCCCATTAATTTTAGGGTTTGCTATATGATTTTTCTATTTAATATCGGGGTTTCAGGAACGTAACTCAATCGTATATCGAGGGAGACCTGTTATAGATAGGTACCATAAAGGGGAGTCAAAATTTCAGCATAATTTCCAATAAATGGCTACCAAGTGATATGGGAACTCAATAAATCAAAGTAATCATCTCCGTCTCCACAACAATAAGAAAACTGTCTTGTAGCTGAAGGTGGGATGGCTCGTTTTTCTGGTCCCTCTTCTTCCTCATGTTTAGCCCCATTAGTTTTCAGATTTTAAGACCTTCAACCTATTAATTTGGCGATTTTAAGACCTTTCGCCCCATTTCTTTGTCAATATTAAGACATCGTGTAATTTAGTTGTCAATTTTTTTCTGGCGAGCGATAGCGAGCCTGTAAATTAAGAGGGATCGGCCTTTGGCCGGGACATTTTTCTGTCAAAAAATGTAAACATTTATCTTGGAGGGTCTTGGTGGGTTGTATTTTTAAGCTTGATGGAGGTCTAGTAGAAAACTAAAAAAAATAATAAAAAGATACATACAGTATATGAGCATATAAGTAAGCCCATCTCCCCTTAACCCAGCAAGTGCGGCAAGACTTATATAAGGCCTACCGGTGGGCTGTGGGAAGCCTTATATAATCCAAGGCCTAAAAAAAACCCATTTAAATCAGCCCAGTATCAATTTTGTTTATTTTTATTTTTTTTATTGCCCCTTGGCCATGCCAAATATCACTCCTCCACATCCCCTCCTTCCACCCCCCCCCCCTTCAATTATCACCTATTGTCCCTGTTATTAATATAACATATTTTAATATAATATAATATACATAATTTTAAAAGATATTGTTCTTTCAGTCAATAAATTAAAAGATAAATTGTTAAAAAATGTGTGATGCGATGCGAGAGAACTAGAAGCATGGTCTAAATTATTAATTAAGTTAATTAGAAATAAAATTTTCTCGCTTAAAAATTAATTTAATCTTTCAGATTTTATAGACTATAATTATAATAAGCTTAAAGCTGATTTAATAAATTTACATAAACATTTTGTAATCACTACAGTAGATAAAGCCAGCAATAATTATAGCTTCACATGTAAGAAATTTTATCTTGAAAACATGAAAAAAAAATTAGGTATTAAAGGTAACATATTACGTAAAAATATTTGCGGTAATTCTGTTTATGAAATTCAAAATAATCTGAATATTGATAACTTAATCGATGAACATACTGTACCAAGAAAAATATAACATTTGATATTAAACTTTCTGATAAGAACAAGTGCATTGCAAAATTATACATGTTACCTAAATTTCATAAAAGACCTTATAAATATCGCTTTATTGCCGGAGCAAAATTTGCTACCACTAAAACTCTATCAGAACAAGTCGTAAATTGCTTAAAATACATTAAAAGTACTCATAAAAGATATTGTAATACCATCATGAGAAGAACTGGCATTAACTATTATTGGATTGTTGACAATTCGTTAGAAGTTATTGATAAAATAAATACCATGCCGAAAGTTACCTCGGTACATAGCTTCGACTTTTCAACTTTGTATACCAATTTGCCTTTAGATTTAGTATATTCAGAGCTTTGCTTTATTATAGATTTGCACTTTGACAGGTTCGTTAGGGACGGTAATTATTTCAAAAATGTTTATACATATTTTAATAATGCATCACTTAGCTCTACTCCCACTAGTTCTGTATATTTTGATAGAACTAAACTTAAAGATGCCCTTAAATTCCTCCTTTTCAATACTTATGTTAGATTCGGGCCTTACATTTTCAAACAAATATTAGGAATTCCTATGGGTGGAAATGCTAGCCCTTTAATTGCAGATTTATTCTTGCTTGCTTTAGAATTTAAATATATAAAAGACTTAGTTGACAGTAGCAAGAAAAATAAAATCCCAGAAAAATTAGCACTTGCTAAATTGTTAAGTAATAATAGTAGATATATTGATGATATTCTCGTTTGCAATTTGTTAAATTTTAATCAAGTTGCTAAACTTATTTACCCTAATTCTATTCCCCTCACACAATGTAACGTAAATTATAAAGTTGAAAAATTTCTTGATATAAATATAGAGATTGTTAACCCGGGAACTGCGGGGAGACTCTTAAGAGTTCCCCCGGCGGACTGCGGGGAGACTCTTAAGAGTGAGTGAAAAAAAAAATCAACTTTTGACATCGAATTTTTGTTTTTTTTTATTTTTATTTTTTTTTGGCCCCTGGGCCATGCAAAATCTCAGTCCTCTACCTCCCCTCCTTCCCCACTTTCCTCCTCTCCTTCAGTTATCACCTATTTTCCCTGTTATTCCCTTATTCTGAAGTATATTTTTGTGCTAACATTAGCGAGTTGCAAGCAGGGTGTTGTCATCACTGATGGCAAGCGAGTGCAAGAGAGAGAGAGAGTATCGATCGACTGTGTCTCAGTGGCCTTGGGGGAAATTGGCGGGAAAGCAGCTTGCCTCACCCATACATTATACAACTCGCGGGCTATATCTCCGATTTTGACCATCCAAACGCTGTTTTCACTCGTTTTATTGTTGTTTCAGGTTAATACCTTTATAATCAACCCATAATAGGCGCATATGGACAAGTATTAATGCTATTAATGGCACAATGAATATTTTAGTGACGGAAACACCTCAAATACGTCAGCACAGGGGGACGTTTCCAATTACCCCCATGCGCACTTGTTAGGTTAATGAACAGTGCATACTTAAAGTATATCACAAAGTTGATGATTTTATTTTTAACGTAATAAACTTTCCTTTCCCTAGTAGTAATATCGATAGTAAAATAACTTATAATTGTTTTTATTCCCAGTTAATAAGATTTTGTAAAATTTGCACTAAAGTAGATGACTTTTGGGCTAGAGCTAGGTTACTATACAGACTCTTAGTAGACAGAGGTTTTGAGGCAAGTAAATTGTTCCATAAATTTAATCTTTTTAGGGTCAATTATTGTGACTGTATTCTAAAATTTAACATCAATAATTTTAATCAAGCATTTTTAACTTAAAGTTTCTTGTATAACCTCTGCTCACTTCTTGTCTGTATTTATTATTTTTTGTCTGTATTTATTGTTTATCTTTTTCTTTTTCTATTATTAATATTAATATTGATGATTTTTTAAATTGATTGTTCTTGTTAAAAGAGTACTCTTTGTTTGAATCTGTTGTTAGTTCATATTTTGCAATTATTTGTCTTTATATTAAATGTATTCATTGTCGATAGTATCAATTGCTTGCTTTTGCGATTTCCTTAGTTTATTTGTGCGATAAATGTAGGTTATTTTTATTTGTAGGGTAGTTATTGATAGGGATCACTTGAGGCATGCTATGCTTACAGGTACCTACCCGATAACACTATCGTTAGTGAGTGCTGTACAGTACTGTATTTTATATATTATTTTGTAATAGTATAGATATCTTATCAATATTTGTATTTTGTACTATTGTTAATGTCTTGTCATGTTGCAAATTTGATTTTAAATAATATTTTGACATTTAACATGTAGTTTCTTTATTCATGCAGAGTTTAGTGAAAATTTACCAGAACGTCCCGGACTTCCCAAATTTGACTAATTCCTTTAACGTGACGATAGTGCGTTGTTATATGTGCGATTAGTTTGCTTAGGAAACAGATTAACTTGCTCATGTAGTAATGTACACCCTATGTGGTGGATTGTGTTCTTTTATTTAATAATTTTCATTTTAGTAAGCGTTGTTTCCACATAGCGATTTTGATAATTTAATTTGACTTTATATTGTCCTTGTCCCAGTTTTGGTTTGTTTGGTTTGCAAGTTTTACATTTTAATTCCCTTATTCTTAGGTATATATTCGTGCTAACATTAGCGAGTTGCTAGCAGGGCGTGGTCATCTGTGTTACCAAGCGTGGGAAAGAGCGAGAGAGAGACTACCACGCAACAGTGTCTCTCCAGCCGTCTTCACGGCTGGCTGGCTGGCAGGCTGCCTCAGCCATAAGTTATGTAACTCCCGGCCTCTATCTCCGATTTTGACCAACCAAACGCTGTTTCCACTTTTTTTATTGCTGTAATAGGTTAATACCTTTATAACCAACGTAAAATAGGCGCATATGAATAAGTATTAATGATATTTATGGTACGATGATGATTTGAGTTTAGGAAACAGTCTAAATACCTCCACACAGGGAGGGGTGGCCAATACCCCACCTACGCAGCGGAGAGGTTAAAATCCTATCTGATGGGACCGATTTACACCCTGGCCCACAGACCATCAGGTCATTCTAAATTCTTACCATATCTACCTAACAATCTTAGATGACCTTGATGAGTAAAGGTAAGCTTTTGGATATCCTATGCACCTGTGCTAATCATATGATATGGGTATGATATATTTTCCAGGTGGATGGGATTCGCTAGCCTTGGCGGGCAACCCATCTAGGGGAATAAACCATAAACAAATTACCGAGGCTAATCGGTGCCACTTGTTGGGTGGCGAATTCTATAACAGATAGTGTCTTATAACGTATAACGTAAGATATAACGTATCTTTTGCCGGTCAGTCATCTAAAATCAGAAACTTTCCAAACGGAGTCCCACAAGGATCTGTCCTATCGCCCGCACTCTTCAATCTGTACATGCACGATATAACTACATCCAATACGCCCCAAATAAACTTAGCCTCCTATGCAGATGACATAACACTCACATGCACACACCATGACCCAAAAAGAGCAACAGATCTCCTTCAACCCTATCTCAACACACTACATGGCTGGTGCACTACAAACAGACTTAATCTAGCCCCAGCCAAATCCACCGCAACCCTGCTCACAAGTTGGACAGGAGAACACGAATACATCCCTCAACTCACCATAAACAACACACCCCTAACACATACACACACACCCAAAATCCTAGGAGTAACATATGATACTCATATGACATTCAAACAGCACACCACAAACATTAAAAAGAAACTGACACCCAGATTTAACGCCCTCAGGTCACTTGCTCACACAAAATTTGGACACAACAAAGAAACTACCACCACAGTATATAAACAATACATAAGATCAGTGATGGAATACGCAAGCCCAGCCTGGGCTTCTAACCTAGCTGAAACACATCATAAGACCTTACAGACTATTCAAAACAAAGCCCTGAAGATCATTACAGGCTGCACAGCTACTGCACCCACAGATCATCTACATCAAGAAACCAAAATCCTCAAAGTCAAAGACCATCTGGACATGAGAGGCACTCAATTCCTGGCAGCAGCCTCCACGAACCAAGACCACCCACTAAACTACATGGCAACACACCCACAGACACCAAGAAATATCAAAACAACACCCAGCACACGGTATCACACACAATTATTGTCCTCTCTCCCTCCCTGCCCACCCCGAACCAACTTCCAGAAGCACATCCATACTCATATCTCTCACCGATCCATCCACTCACTCACAGACAACACGCAGCTGCATGCACGACCTCCCGAAATCCATCCTTCCGAATCCTCCCTTCCTCGCGAGGACAGAGTCCACCTGGCCAGGCTGAGATGCGGACACCATCCAGCTCTCCTGAGCTATCAGAAGAGACTGGATGACTCCGTTGTCGACGCCTGCCCGGGATGTAACACAGCACCCCATACCATTAAACACATCATAGAAGACTGCATTTCACACAACCACTTACGCCAACATCACAATCTACACTCAATGAGAGCTCTGTGGGAAAGGCCGATCGTGGCCATGGCCTTTCTCAGGGACTCGGGGCTGTTCGGCCAGGCAGCTTAGGGAACAACAACAACAACAACAACAACAGATAGTGTCCAAAAACTGGCGCTCTGCCTATAGTCTCTGTCTGGTCATAAGAAGAAAATGAGTTACAGTAACTGTAAACTGAAAAATTATTATGTAAAACTTGCAAAATAACGGCACAATATAACAACAATATAACTAATCAAAATCCCTAGAGTATGTGGATATATCACACCTTTGGGCAGATTAGGATAGGTGGGTGATGGACCTTTAACCTAAGAAGTGCGCATGGGGATATGAGACACCACACTCCTGTGCTGACGTATTTGAGCTGTTCCCATCACTAACATCGTTATTTTACCATAAATAGCATTAATACTTATCCATATGCACCTATTATAGGTTGATTATAAAGGTATTAACCTGTTACATCAATAAAACAAGTGGAAACAGCGTTTGGATGGTCAAAATCGGCGATACAGGCCGGGAGTTACACAATGTATGGCTGAGGCAACCTCCCTGCCCTCCTCTTGTCTGGAGAGACACTGTTACGCAATAGTCTCTCTCTCGCTCTTTCCCACGCTTGGTAACAGTGATGACAACGCCCTGCTACCAACTCGCTAATGTTAGCACGAAAATAGACCACAGAATAAGGGAATAACAGGGAAAATAGGTGATAACTGAAGGAGGGGAGGAAAGTGGGGAAGGAGGGGAGGTGGAGGAGTGATATTTGGCATGGCCCAGGGGCAAAAAAAAAAAAATATATTTTTTTTTTGGGTGTTTTAAATGGATTTTTTTCCCCTTACTCTTAAGAGTCTTCCCGCAGTCCGCCGGGGGAACTCTTAAGAGTCTCCCCGCAGTTCCCGGGTTAAGCAGATCAGGAGAGACATGTGCTTAGGTCCTAGGGAAGGACCTCAGAGATAATGAATTTAACAAGAATGCAGCAGATGATGAACAGAGTTTGGATAATAGCTTATCAGATGACCAATGTCGATTCATGAATGACAATTATTCATCCAAATGAGAATGCATGACTATCTATCTATCTATTGCCTGACGCCGTGATCCCCGAAGGGGTGGCCACGAACGAACCGCCCCCATGCCCCTCCCCCCAACCAGCACCGCCTTCGTTCATGTACTTCCTCACTCCATCCTTCCACCTCATATTCGGTCTACCTCTCCCCCTCTGTCCCTCCACCTCGCTCTCGTACACCCTCTTAGTCATTCTCTCGCTTTCCATACGTTCCATATGGCCGAACCATCTCAAGTTGTTCCTTTTCACACTTTCCAGCACATCTACCTCCACACCACACCTCCTTCTTACTTCCTCATTAGTCTGTCTATCCCTCCATGTAACTCCGCACGCACTCCTTAAGTAATTCATTTCCACTGCTCTCACTCTTGGTCTGAGTCTCTCAACCAACGTCCATGCTTCGCTTCCGTAAGTCAGTGTCGGGATTACCACACTGTCATGCAAGGACTTCTTCACTTCCATACTGACCACCCTATTTCTTGTTACTGCTTTTAGCGTTCCTACAACCCTCTTCCCCTGTTGTACCCTCTCCCACACCTCTTCATCCATAGTCCCATCTTTACTCAACACACTGCCCAGATACTTAAAAGAGTTGACGATCTCCATAGCCTGACCGTTCAGCTTCACCTCACACTCTGTGACTTCACCCCTTTCGAAGACCATAACCTTGCTCTTCCCCGTATTTACCTTCAAATTCCGTTTTTCGCACACTGTTCCAAACTCATTTACCAGACCCTGCAACTCCCATTCATTATCACTCATCAGAACTGTATCATCCGCAAACAGCAGTATAGGTAGCTTCCACTCAATTCCCTCCCTTTTCAGCGATACACCAACATCCACTGCTCTTGGTAGTATTTCTTTCATAACTCCATGAAACTCATGCATGACTGACCCTTTTAAACTTCAACGAATGAATGTAAAACAAAACAAAAATATTCCACAGCCTACTAGTAAACTTCAAAGAAAATACTTGGGATGAAATTCTACACAATGCGACCGAACTGGTGTAGTGACTAGCGTCTCGGACTTCCACCCAGAAGGCCCGGGATCGCGCCCACGCTCGGCGCATTAAAGATTTTTCACAAAGTCCCTGATTCATCAGGGCACCCACCCTAGCCTTGCTATTCAGCAGAGAGTGTATGGTGGTAAAAACTGCAGCATCATCATCATCATCAAGCACTGAGTCGTTACCATCCCTCATGAGCAAGGGGATGGGGTAGTAGTACAGGACCCCAATGGAAATACGCCTAATCGGCCTTATTTGGCTATCCTTAGCTGGCTTTAAGAACTATTATTATTATTATTATTATAATTAGGGGCGGATTTACATGTTATGGGGCCCTAGGCACTGGGGTTATGCGGGGCCCCTACAGCTGGAGGGTTTGGGGGGGGGCGCTGTAAGCCCCCCCCCCCCCAAGAAATTTTTGGAAAATTTAGTACTTTTAGGGGCATTTTGAGGCCTATGGAGGGAGTGAAATCCTGTAATTTATAGTGGTTTTAATATGACCATAGTGTTTCTCACTCATGATAGTCAAAGTATTATTTGACACAACATGAGCGACTGAGCCTATTCAATATACTGTAAATTTGAATAATTTTGTCAATAGCCTAGTGATCACGATATTTTGCTTAGCTTTGTAACTAGTAAATTAAAATAGCAGATGCATATAGATATACAAAATTATCCATAGATCTATGTACAACAACGATAACACTGACAATATTGATTGAGTCAGTCTGCTTTGATAAAAATATAAAAATTGCATATTTTGCAGCTTTTGCTGTATGTAGCTAGGCTATGGGAATGGATCAGTTGTTGGTTTTGCCGAATGAGGCTTTGAACTTCTGTGAAATATAGAAAATAATTAATATTTTACTTTGATCAAGTTTTCAATGTGAAAATTGTCATTGACATTGTATCATGGAAATTAGAACGAGTTGCTGAAAATGAAGGCATGATTGCATTGCCAATTATATTTATCTTTAGACTAGCATGATAAAACCACCTTTAAATTGTAAACTACTGTCCAAGACTGCAAACTATAATTGTAACCTATTACCTCTCTACTTAGCCTAATGCAAGACGGTATTGTAAGTGATTGGAAAATGGGCTGGACAAAACAATTTTTCATAACAAATAGTATAATAGATTATATAGATAAAATATGTATTGACATATAGGCTATTATACATTTGTAATATATTAAAATCGTCTAATAGAAGCCAGATTTTGTTTAAAAGGATGGCACTGGTACTGAATGGGTTAAGCTAATGTAGGCAAGCAGCGTAAGGACTAAGGAGAGTGATTAGCATGGGTCTAGATTCCATATACCTAGGCATACAAAATTGCACCTCCACTTACGGGAACTATCTGCTCCTCTTGCATCTCGTTTGGGCTAGGAAACGAGCGTGCCGAGCTCTGTGCTATAGAGGTCACAAGGTGCCTACTATCCATAGGCTACCCATCAATAATAATTGGTTTAGCATAAATACAAGGCATAGGCAGTGCCACTAACATAACCACTTAATCACAGGTATTTATAAGTGAGGATCAGTGAGAGAAATTGAGGAAAGAGTCCTAGATTCCCAATAATCAATAATATAGTGTTAACAAAATAGTAGCAGGGATAACTAAATGTTTTCTTCTACCAGGTAAACGGGTTACGCATTTTACGGTTTTAAAATAAATATAACGCAATCATTATACATTTAATACCCATTATTTTATGTTCTAAAAGTCATGCCATTAACCCGGGAGCTGCGGGGAGACTCTTAAGAGTTCCCCCGGCGCACTGCGGGGAGACTCTTAAGAGTCAGAGAAAAAAAAAATCAACTTTTGACATCGAAAAAAAATTTATTTTTTATTTTTTATTTTTTTATTTTTATTTTTTTTTTTGGCCCCTGGGCCATGCAAAATCTCAGTCCTCTACCTCCCCTCCTTCCCCACTTTCCTCCTCTCCTTCAGTTATCACCTATTTTCCCTGTTATTCCCTTATTCTGAGGTATATTTTCGTGCTAACATTAGAAATCCGATTGGAGGGTGTGGTCATCACTGATAGCAAGCGAGTGCAAGAGAGAGAGAGAGAGTATCGATCGACTGTGTCTCAGTGGCCTTGGGGGAAATTGGCGGGAAAGCAGATTGCCTCACCCATACATTATACAACTCGCGGGCTATATCTCCGATTTTGACCATCCAAACGCTGTTTTCACTCGTTTTATTGTTGTTTCAGGTTAATACCTTTATAATCAACCCATAATAGGCGCATATGGATAAGTATTAATGCTATTAATGGCACAATGAATATTTTAGTGACGGAAACACCTCAAATACGTCAGCACAGGGGGACGTTTCCAATTACCCCCATGCGCACTTCAGAGGTTAATCCCAATAGTACTGGGAATGGAGTAATCGCTAACAAAAATTAATAACCGAAAATGCACACTGTGAATTAACTTTTAATTTTTTTCTTTTCTCCAAAGGTGTGGGCCCCTTAGGGGTGCGGGGCCCTAGGCCATGGCCTACTCGGCCCCCCCCCCTAAATCTGCCACTGATTATAATGGCTTTAAGATGGAGGAACAAATACAGTACTGTACTGTAATAAAGTTGCAAAACATTTTCCATCAGTTTGGCCATAGATTGTAAACACATACAGTACAAGATATTAAAAACTAACAATTTTGAAATAAACTGGTACTGTGACGAGAAACAGGCTTGTGGACAACAACTTTCTTATTTTGTGGATGTGAATTGCTATACAGTAATAATACAGTTATGATATAATGATGCTAAGAAGTGATTCTGTTCATCTTTCTTTCAATGATGCTGTCAGAGTGGATACAATATTGTCCAGAAGGTCGGCATCATCTCTATTCTGTCTTGTTAGCTGGAAAGATAAAATATGAAGATTAGATGCTGTATTATATACTGTGAGTTGCTAAATGAAAGGAATGAAGAGCCAGCAAACATAGCTGGATATGGTATGGGAGGGAGAAGAAGAGAAGTAGTGGAGGAGGAGGTGGGGATCAGGAGGTCAGAAGTGTGGGAAGCCATGAAAAGAGTGAAGTTGGGGAAAGCACCAGGAACAGATGGAGTGTGTGGGGAAATGTTGAGGTATGGTGGTGAGATAGTGATAGAATGGGTATGGAAAATGTGCAAACTAGCATGGGAGAAGGGCAGTGCACCCGATGACTGGAAGACTGGCATAATAGTCCCCCTATATAAGGGCAAAGGGGAAAGAGGAGTGTGTGGTAACCACCGAGGAATATGTCTTCTAAGCGTAGTAGGGAAGGTATACAGTAGGGTAGTGATTGAGAGAGTGAGAGTGAGAACGGAGAAATGGATAGGCGACGAGCAGAGAGGTTTTAGGAAGGGAAGAGGATGTGTAGATCAGATTTTTACCCTGAATTGTGTTGTGGAGAAGTATCTGGAGAAGAAACAAAAGGTGTATGTTGCCTTTATGGACTTGGAGAAGGCCTATGACAGAGTGGATAGAGAAGGTTTGTGGAAAGTACTTAGAATATACGGAGTAGAGGGCAAGTTGCTGAAAGCAGTGAAGAGCATGTATGAGGGTGCAAAGGCGGCAGTACGTGTGGAGAGTGAGCAGAGCGAGTTCTTTGACCTGAATGTTGGTTTGAAACAGGGTGTGTGATGTCCCCGTGGTTGTTTACTGTATATATGGATGGAGTTATGAAAGAAATACTATCAAGAGCAGTGGATGTTGGTGTATCGCTGAAAAGGGAGGGAATTGAGTGGAAGCTACCTATACTGCTGTTTGCGGATGATACAGTTCTGATGAGTGATAATGAATGGGAGTTGCAGGGTCTGGTAAATGAATTTGGAACAGTGTGCGAAAAACGGAATTTGAAGGTAAATACGGGGAAGAGCAAGGTTATGGTCTTCGAAAGGGGTGAAGTCACAGAGTGTGAGGTGAAGCTGAACGGTCAGGCTATGGAGATCGTCAACTCTTTTAAGTATCTGGGCAGTGTGTTGAGTAAAGATGGGACTATGGATGAAGAGGTGCGGGAGAGGGTACAACAGGGGAAGAGGGTTGTAGGAACGCTAAAAGCAGTAACAAGAAATAGGGTGGTCAGTATGGAAGTGAAGAAGTCCTTGCATGACAGTGTGGTAATCCCGACACTGACTTACGGAAGCGAAGCATGGACGTTGGTTGAGAGACTCAGACCAAGAGTGAGAGCAGTGGAAATGAATTACTTAAGGAGTGCGTGCGGAGTTACATGGAGGGATAGACAGACTAATGAGGAAGTAAGAAGGAGGTGTGGTGTGGAGGTAGATGTGCTGGAAAGTGTGAAAAGGAACAACTTGAGATGGTTCGGCCATATGGAACGTATGGAAAGTGAGAGAATGACTAAGAGGGTGTACGAGAGCGAGGTGGAGGGACAGAGGGGGAGAGGTAGACCGAATATGAGGTGGAAGGATGGAGTGAGGAACTACATGAACGAAGGCGGTGCTGGTTGGGGGGAGGGGCGTCGACTGACTGGGGACAGAGGTGCATGGGGGCGGTTCGTTTGTGGCCACCCCTTCGGGGATCGCGGCGTCAGGCAATAGATAGATAGATAGAGATTATATACAGAATGTACCCTGCAAAGACAAATGTATCAAAGTAAAAGTACATTCCTGGTTTCTAGTCTTATATAGGGAGCTTCCTTAAGTTCTCCAAAGGGGGTGGCCACAGCAGAAACTACCTCCAGGCTCCCAGACATGCTTCCACTGCCCACTCCACAGTGCTACTTCTACTATACATACATGTACATAATTATATACATACACAAATTTAAAGACCGAGTGCTCCACACAAAATGCGGTTCTGGTTTCACGTCCTAATGGCAGTGTTCCAGGCGTCCCTGTTAAGAGCTGCCTCACTTGTCAGGTTCTTTGATTTAAGATCAGACTGCAAAGTCCGATCCCACATCTTTTTTGGTCCACTCCTTGGTGCAGCTCCCTCCACATTCAAACTTTGTTCATCAATCCTCTCCACATGTCCAAACCACCCAAGCCTGCTAGTACGCATCTCATCACTGATACTCTTGATACCTAACCTTCTCTTTAGCTCTACACTTGATATCCTGTCTTGCAGTTTGGCACCACACATCCATCTCACCATCCTCATCTCATTGCGTTCCATTCTGTTGGCATCATCCGCTTTGACAGGCCACGTTTCTGAAGCATATGTCATTGCGCTTCTAACGGATGAAGCGTACACCTTTCCCTTCAAGGGGAGAGGGAGTCTTCTCATGGTGAGTAGTGGCAAAAGTTCTCTAAACTTTCCCCAGCCGCATCTTATTCTGGTGATAGTGGCGGCCTCGGCCCTACCACCGGCAGAGATGGTACAGGTCTCTCCAGGTAGCAAAACTTGTCCACCATCTCCAGTGCCTCATTGGCAAAGTTAACACTCTCAAGCCGGTCATTGAATACAAGCTCACCTTTGCATACTATGCATACAAATTTCTCAATTTCGGACTTCTTCCTTGGTAGAGGTCCCTTTATTCTAGCGCAGCGCTTCTTCCCGTGATGTACCCAGCTGCGGCAGACGCTACACTGTGTTGAGTTTGCGCCCAACTCTTTTCTGCATACTGCCCATGGGTATGCCCCACTTTTTTCAACCTTTCCTAGCCCTAATCCACTATGTAAAACCTTTGTTTTATTTATATTAACTCTTAACCCTTTACTTCCCTCTTTCCATCTTCTGAGCTTGGCCTCGGCGTCCCGCGCACTATCTGCGATAAGTACTTGGTCATCGGCGTATAGCAGTTCCCATGGGAGCTCAACTCTGAAATCACCAGATAGTTCCTCCAGAACCATAACAAAAAGGAGAGGGCTTAACACAGAGCCCTGGTGAACTCCGACGTGAACTGTAAACTCCTCACTCAGTTCATCTTTCACTCTCACTGCCGTTCGCGAGTCCTCGTACATCTTCATTATCACATGCACCAGCCACTCCTCTACGCCAAGTTTTCTCATAGCCGACTGCACAACTTCTCTGGGCACCATATCAAAGGCCTTCTCCAAGTCTACAAACACAAGATACAGATCCCTATGTTTAAGTAGATATCTTTCCTGCAGCTGCCTGACTATGAAGATAGCGTTGGTTGTGCCACGTCCTGGCATGAAACCGAACTGCATATCGTCAATAGAAATGCTTTCCCTTTATCATACCTTCAAAGATTCTCTCACAGACCTTCATGACCTGGTCAAGCATTTTCAGGCCCCTATAGTTTCCCATATTCAATGCATCCTCCTTGCCCTTATATATGTTTACTATTACACTTCTGTGCCATTCATCGGGGATTGCTTCCTCTCTAATGATAGAGTTGTTGTTGTTGTTGTTGTTGTTGTTCCCCAAGCTGCCTGGCCGAACAGCCCCAAGGCCCCGAGCAAGGCCATAACCGAGCGCCCCCACAGAACCCTCCCTGCTGACCACAATAAAGCCTGGGTGACCGAAGCCACTCCATGGCGGGGAGCTGAGGAGGGTGCGGAAACGCCCGGGAAACCAAAGCCACACCCTGGGCTCTGTGCCCCTCAGCAATTATCAAGAGAAAGTTGAGGGGCAAAGGAAAAATGACGCTTTGGCTTCCAATCTTGGTAGATTGGGAGGTCAATCCACGGAAGAGACGCCGTCACTTGAGATCTAGAAAATATATAAGTAAAAGGAACAGTCAGAGTAAGCTATGGGTATGGCAGAGATTGCTCAGTTCTCACTCTGATAGACCAGCTCATCACCACATGACTAGAACCCAATCCTCTCAGCATCAGCTAGGAAAGGCCCTAGAAAGCCGCCTTTGGCGGGGGGATAGCTCCCCTATTTCAACCCCTTTCGGGGCTGGGCACCCGCCCACTAATGATAGAGTTAATTAGCTCTGTGACCAAACTCACTCCTAGTATCACCTGAGGCTTTAATCATCTCAGCTACAATGCCAGAGCATCCTACAGCTTTTCCGTCCTTCATTTTATTTATTGCACTGCTAACAATAGCTGGCGCTATCAAAGGGGTGGGGGTTGAGTATTGGCTTTTCGTTACTAAGCTGCTCTCTATTCCACTCAAATTCCACGTTGAATAATCTTTCGTAGTGTACCTTCCAAGCATCTCTAATTTCTTTGTCGGCATAAACAAGTGTCCCATTATCATTCCTGACGCACTGTTCTCCTACAGCATCTCTGTTGTCTTCCTTAACTCGCCTAGCTAAATTGAAGATCCCATTGGGATTTTCTGCATTACTTACTTGGTCTATTCCCCCCTGGGGGTTAGGGAATAGAATATGCCCCACGTGCCTTCTGCGTGTCGTAAGAGGCGACTAAAGAGGTTGGGTCGGTGGGCTTGCGACCCCCACCCGGAAAAAATATCTAAGCAAAGAAAAACGAACGAACAGCCTCGGATGCGGACGAAGGCGGTGCTGGTTGGGGGGAGGGGCGTCGACTGACTGGGGACAGAGGTGCATGGGGGCGGTTCGTTCGTGGCCACCCCTTCGGGGATCACAGCGTCAGGCAATAGATAGATAGATAGATAGATAGTCTATGACCAGGTCCTGTATGATTTTCTTGTACAGTATATATCTTTTTTTTTGGCAGTTCGCTTAGCCGCCAGATATTCCTCCTTGCTGCCTCCTTTATTCCATGCTTTGAAACATCTTTTCTCCTTTATTGCATTTTCCACCTCGTCATTCCACCACCAGGAAGTCTTATGCCTGGGGGGGGGGGCCTTTAGTTTTGTCACAGACTTTGTCAGTGATGGCAAGAAGGCTACGTTCAAGGAAGTTCCATTGGCTATTTATGTCATTCGGCATAGCGCCCCTATTCCTATCCATTTCCTCCAGTTCGCTGCGAAACCTATCCATGTATTCCACTTTATTCAGCACCTATACAGTAGGGTCTCACATAGAATGAGAAATTGGTCGATAAACGAGGCCGTTCTATGTGATTTCGCTCTATGTGATCGCGGCATTTTGGTGGCCCAATATGGTCAATGTTCACTGTAAGCGTAAATTTCCGTCAGGAGCGTACGATATTTCGGCGCTCTATATGAGAACTCCTCGGATTTGCCCTACTTTGATGGCGAAATCGTTCTATATGATCACATTCGTTCCTAACAAAATTTTTGGAACAATGTTTTAGGTCGGTCGTTCTATAAGCGACTCGTTCTATGCGAACACGTTCTATGTGAGCCCCTACTGTACTTACCTTTTGGGCATGTATACTTTCTTTTGCTCAGGATCTCGCCTTAAGCTCAAGTCACAGACTAGGAGCTTATGTTGGGAGATACATTCTTCACTCGGGATGACCTTTACATCCCGAACAAACTTCCAGTCTTTCCTGTTCACTATCTGGCTACTGGCGCCCCCAGAACTATATGGATTAACCCATACTGTACCAGGGATGTCCTTTTCATCATATTCTGCCAACTATTAGACGATTAAATTCAGCTTAGGAAGGATCTCTAGCAATAATAAGACTTCAAAGTATCTCCACAAACTCTTTTAGCTACTACAGATCCTTCCTAAACTGCATACTATCGTCTAAATATAGCTAGAATAAAATGTAACACACGTCGCTGGTACTCAAAGGGTTAAGACCATTAGCACCGAAGGAGAGGACCCAGAGCAGTCCCTCACCTGGACAGTATTTCCACTGCTGTCTTTGTATTTTTTAATCCCTACATGGGCCCTGGCTGGAAGCATACTGGGCACTGGAGTGTTCTGAAGAGGGGAGCCACTGGTCCACCACTACAGAGGCTCATGCTGACTAAGTTATTCCCAGTCTTATAAGGGTCTCAGAGTTGTTGTTGTTGCTGTTCCCAAGGCTGTCTGGCCGTGCAGCCCCAAGGTCTTGAGCAAGGCCAAGGCCATAACCGAGCAGCCCCACAAAACCCTCCCTGCTTACCACTAATAAAGCCCAGGTAACCGAAGCCACTCCAAGGCGGTTAGCTGAGGAGGGTGCGGAAATGCCCGGTAGACCAATGCCCCACCTAAGGCCCTGTGCCCCTCAGCAGATATGAAGGGAAACTTGAGGGGAAAAGGAAAAATGTGACGCTTTGGCTCCCAATCTGCTAACCTCTAGGTTGTCACGGAAGAGAGGCCGTCACTTGAGATCTAGAAAATATATAAGTAAAAGGAACAGTCAGAGTAAGCTATGGGTATGGCAGAGAACGCTCAGCTTTCACTCTGATAGACCAGCCCATCACCACTCAGAGTAGAAGGCTGTTGTAACATTTTTCTTACCAGTACAGTATATACATGTCTACTCGGATGGTACAAAATTGTGAATTTTAGGGGTCTGTTCCATGGGCAATAACAGAACACATCCATTAACTGCTTGAATCAAATATTACAATATATTTTCTTATTGCAACTACATCAAACTTAAAGGATCTGTCAGAGTTAGGTTAACTGAGATGTTCTTATATAATTCCTCAAGGACCTTCTTAAGCCAAGTAAAATCATAAAGCTGTAGCATTAATAAAATTGATAACTCATTATCTGATTAAAAGGTCAATATATTTCTGTAATTTCAACATCCCACCGGTTGACAACAGATCTAAAATGTCCATGTTGTCCTCCATGGTGTTTCATCATGAAAAACTGAAACACATAAGACTAAAGAAGGATTTGAGTATAGAACAAAGGAAAAAAATTAAGGAATTACAAGAAAAGGCTGATGAAAATAATGGAAAGTTGGATGAGGAGGATAAGAGAAATTTTTACTGGAGAGTGAGGGACGGAAAAGTGAGGAAGTGGTTTATAAGAGTAGAAAGGAGGGGGAGATCAGGGAGGGGAGAGAATGTGATGAGAGTTGTGACGGAGGAGGAGAACGGGGTGGAGGTGTCACAGGGAGAGACAGGAGACAAAGAGGCAGACCCAGTAGTGCTAACAGGGAGTAGGGTACGGACTGGAGGAGCGGGATGGTGTAATTGCTGAAGGAATGGTAGATGGATTAAGGATTATGTTTAGTAATGTGGATGTGTTTACTCAGGACAAGAAAAGAGAACTGATATGTAGGTTGCAGGATGAAGAGGAAAAACCTGATGTCATAGCCCTACAGGAAGTAAGACCAAATTTTTTTAGAATTGAAAGGGAACTGGTGGAATATAGTTTGGAGGGTTTTTGAGTTATATGAGAGAAATGCTATTAGAGCAGAGGTTGGAAGAGGACTGTTTATTTATGTAAGAAAAGAGCTCAAGGTTAATGAGGTGGATATGAGACAGCAGTATTGTGAGTATTTGTGTATTGAAGTAAAATGTGTAAGAGGATCAATTCTAATTGCCTCTATATATAGAAGCCCAAATAATAGCAGGGGAGAGGATGATAACCTACTGAAAGCAATGGAGGAGATAGATAATAGAGAGAACAAATATAAAATTTTGATTGGAGATTTCAATTTGCCAAGGATCAACTGGGTAAATTGTACTACTCCAGCGGGACAGGGTAGCCTGGAAAATAAGTTTATAGAGAAAGTGAGAGATTGTTTTTTAACGCAACATATTGTAGAGATGACAAGATATAGAGATGGGACGCAGGGGAGTGTACTTGATTTGATTTTTAGCAATGAAGAGGATATAGTGGAACATGTTAATGTGGATAGCCCTATAGGTCGTAGTGACCATGCCTGTATAAGCTTTAGTTGTAACATTAAATCGGAGAGGGATAATAGAAGCAATAGAAAAATATACATGTATGATAGAGCAGATTATGAGCTGCTGAGACGGTGTTTGGACATTGACTGGGGGGAATATTTGAACGGTGAAGACGCTGAAGGAATGTGGAGGAAAATTAGAGTCAAACTGGAGAATGCTGTATCCAAAAGTGTACCAGTAAGGGAATATAAGGATAAAACAAAATTGAGGAAAAGAACTAACCCAGAATTGCCAATGAAAAGAAAGCTTTGGATATTGATTAGAAGAAAGAAACGATTGTGGGAAAGATTAAAATTGTTAAAAAAGAACAGGGGGTCTAGTATAGAGGCTAAGGAAGTGGATCTGGAACGCAGACAAATAAACAATAAAATAAGGTGGGAAACAAGGAGGGGGGTGAAGGAGAGGGAGAGAGAGATAGCTAGAAATGTGAAGGATAATCCAAAAATATTCTGGAAGTACATTCAGGAAAAGTTAACAAGAAGAGTAGGGATCCCAGAGCTGGTGGGGGGGTTGAATGATGGGAGTAGAGCGGAGACTGATAAGGAGAAAGCAGAGGTGCTGGGGAAATACTTTGGGGGGGTACTAACAGTGGAGTCGGAGGATGCAGTGCCTACTATTCCCATCAAACAGGCACCGGCACTAGAACTAGTAGAGTTTTCCCATGCTAGAATAAGAAGGGCTATAGAAAAAATGAACAGAAGTAAGTCACCGGGACCGGATGGGATACACCCAAGAATCATAAAGGAAGGAGGGGAGATGTTAGTAGAGCCATTGAAAATGTTATTTGAGGTATCGTTTAATACAGGACAAATCCCAATGGACTGGAGAGAGGCGAACATAACAGCTATATTTAAGAAGGGAAAGAGAAATGACCCAGGGAATTATAGACCAGTCAGTTTGACAAGTGTTGTGTGTAAACTAATGGAAACGGTAATTAGAGAAGGAATAATGGATCATATGAAGTCAAACCAACTTTTCAGTGGGAGACAGTTCGGATTCTTGCCGGGGAGGTCGACGGTACTACAGCTAATTAAGGTGGTAGATGATTGGATGCAAATTCTAGAAGATGGTGATGTAATAGACGTGGTATATTGCGATTTTATGAAGGCCTTCGATAAGGTCCCACATAAAAGGTTAATAGAGAAAGTTAGAAGCTATAATATAGGGGAGAAATGTGTGAAATGGATAGAAGCCTTCCTGAAAGATCGGAGACAGAGGGTACTGGTGAATGGAATAGGCTCGGGGTGGAGGGAAATTACAAGTGGGGTACCTCAGGGATCTGTGTTGGGACCACTGCTGTTCGTTATATTTATCAACGACTTGCCTGAAGTTATAACTAATGGAAGTGAGGTATACCTGTATGCGGATGACACTAAACTGTATAGAAGAGTGAGGAGTAAGGAAGATATGGGTTTGCTTCAAGGAGATGTGGAGGGCATGAAGGGATGGTCTGAGCATTGGTTAATGCCTTTTCATCCAAAAAAATGCAAGTACATGCGGATTGGGACCAGCAAGATAGACAAGGTAGGATACAGTATGTATGAAGCGATGGAGGAAGTGAGTGCAGAAAAGGATATAGGAGTAGTGATAGACAATAAGTTAAATTTCTCAGAACATTTAGCGGAAAAGATAAACAAAGCCAATAGAATTGTAGGGCTGATAACCCTGGGGGTTAGGGAATAGAATATGCCCCACGTGCCTTCTGCGTGTCGTAAGAGGCGACTAAAGAGGTTGGGTCGGTGGGCTTGCGACCCCCACCCGGAAAAAATATCTAAGCAAGGAAAAACGAACGAACAGCCTCGGATGCGGACGGAACCAACGTTGACGAACCACGACCGACTAAGGACATGCCTTCGGACATTCTGAGAATGGCTACGTGGAATGTTAGTGGCATGAATGATGGCACAAAAGAGAGAGAGGTTCTGGAAGTGTTAGTGAATGCCAGGCTGGATGTATGTGGAATGACAGAGACCAAATGGAAAGGTTCAGATGTGAGAGAGTGGGAGTGTGGAATGGGTGTGTGTGCTGGAGTGAGTGAAGGAACAGCGAGAGAAGGTGCATGTTTGTTTGTAAGTAGCAAATGGAAGGAATGTGTAAGAGAGTATGGGTCTGTGGGTTCAAGGATTGTGTGGGTGAGAATGAAAGTAGGAATACAAACGTGGGTGATTGTATGCGTGTATGCCCCGACAGAGGATATACTTGAAAGAAAGAAAGAGGAGTTCTGGATGAATGTGGAGGCGTGCCTGGAGAAGTTTGACAAGAACGAAAGAATATTTCTGATTGGGGATATGAATGGTAAGGTGGGTGATAGGAAAGTTGAGGGAGTGGTGGGAGGGTGGGGGGTACCATCAGAGGTGAATGGGAATGGTAGTGCACTTGTGGACGTATGTGTGGGGAGGAGGCTGTGGATAGCCAACACCTTCTTCCGACACAGAATGATCCACAGGTACACGTGGAAACGGATGTTGACGATGAAGGATAAGACAGTGGTGGAACGAAAGTCATTGATTGATTATGTATGTGTGGATGAACGAATGAAGAAATCTGTGATGGATGCTAGGGTGTATAGGGGTATTGGAGGGGGTCTGTCTGATCATTATGTAGTGGTAGCTAAGGTTAGGATACAAAAGAAGTGGGTGAGGAGAGCGGGAGGGAGGCGAGAGGAGGGTGGAATGGTGAGGAGGGTGGAGAGGTTGCAGGAGGAGGAAGTCAGGGAGGAGTACAGGAGAGCAGTGGAAAGACGACTAGGTGGGTTCGACCTGGAAGTTATGGAGGAAGTGGAGGAGATGAGCAAGGTGTTTAAGGATGAGATCTGTGCAGCATGTGAGGAGGTGTGTGGAGTGAGGAGAAGAGGGAGGGGAGTGAAAGGTACAGCATGGTGGACAGAAGAGGTAAGAATAGCTGTGGAAGAAAAGAAGAAAGCATATAGAGAGTGGTTGGGTAGTAGAGGGAATGAAGATTCCGAGAGGCAGAAACGAGCGAGGTACGTGGAGAGTAAGAGGGTGGTGAAGAGAGTAGTGAAGGAAAGTAAGAGAAGAGTAGATGAGGAATTTGGAAGGAATCTGAGTGTAATATGGAGGGAGAGTAAGAAACTGTTCTGGAAAGAAGTCAAGAAAGTTAGGGAAGGTAGCAAGGGAAACAGTAAGGGTGTGAAAGATAAGAATGGGAGAATGCTAGCCGAGAAGCAAGAGAGAGTCGAAAGATGGAGGGAGTACTTCAGTGAGTTGCTAAATGAAAGGAATGAAGAGCCAGCAAACATAGCTGGATATGGTATGGGAGGGAGAAGAAGAGAAGTAGTGGAGGAGGAGGTGGGGATCAGGAGGTCAGAAGTGTGGGAAGCCGTGAAAAGAGTGAAGTTGGGGAAAGCACCAGGAACAGATGGAGTGTGTGGGGAAATGTTGAGGTATGGTGGTGAGATAGTGATAGAATGGGTATGGAAAATGTGCAAACTAGCATGGGAGAAGGGGAGTGCACCCGATGACTGGAAGACTGGCATAATAGTCCCCCTATATAAGGGCAAAGGGGAAAGAGGAGTGTGTGGTAACCACCGAGGAATATGTCTTCTAAACGTAGTAGGGAAGGTATACAGTAGGGTAGTGATTGAGAGAGTGAGAGTGAGAACGGAGAAATGGATAGGCGACGAGCAGGGAGGTTTTAGGAAGGGAAGAGGATGTGTAGATCAGATTTTTACCCTGAATTGTGTTGTGGAGAAGTATCTGGAGAAGAAACAAAAGGTGTATGTTGCCTTTATGGACTTAGAGAAGGCCTATGATAGAGTGGATAGAGAAGGTTTGTGGAAAGTACTTAGAATATACGGAGTAGAGGGCAAGTTGCTGAAAGCAGTGAAGAGCATGTATGAGGGTGCAAAGGCGGCAGTACGTGTGGAGAGTGAGCAGAGCGAGTTCTTTGACCTGAATGTTGGTTTGAAACAGGGGTGTGTGATGTCCCCGTGGTTGTTTACTGTATATATGGATGGAGTTATGAAAGAAATACTATCAAGAGCAGTGGATGTTGGTGTATCGCTGAAAAGGGAGGGAATTGAGTGGAAGCTACCTATACTGCTGTTTGCGGATGATACAGTTCTGATGAGTGATAATGAATGGGAGTTGCAGGGTCTGGTAAATGAGTTTGGAACAGTGTGCGAAAAACGGAATTTGAAGGTAAATACGGGGAAGAGCAAGGTTATGGTCTTCGAAAGGGGTGAAGTCACAGAGTGTGAGGTGAAGCTGAACGGTCAGGCTATGGAGATCGTCAACTCTTTTAAGTATCTGGGCAGTGTGTTGAGTAAAGATGGGACTATGGATGAAGAGGTGCGGGAGAGGGTACAACAGGGGAAGAGGGTTGTAGGAACGCTAAAAGCAGTAACAAGAAATAGGGTGGTCAGTATGGAAGTGAAGAAGTCCTTGCATGACAGTGTGGTAATCCCGACACTGACTTACGGAAGCGAAGCATGGACGTTGGTTGAGAGACTCAGACCAAGAGTGAGAGCAGTGGAAATGAATTACTTAAGGAGTGCGTGCGGAGTTACATGGAGGGATAGACAGACTAATGAGGAAGTAAGAAGGAGGTGTGGTGTGGAGGTAGATGTGCTGGAAAGTGTGAAAAGGAACAACTTGAGATGGTTCGGCCATATGGAACGTATGGAAAGCGAGAGAATGACTAAGAGGGTGTACGAGAGCGAGGTGGAGGGACAGAGGGGGAGAGGTAGACCGAATATGAGGTGGAAGGATGGAGTGAGGAACTACATGGACGAAGGCGGTGCTGGTTGGGGGGAGGGGCGTCGACTGACTGGGGACAGAGGTGCATGGGGGCGGTTCGTTCGTGGCCACCCCTTCGGGGATCACGGCGTCAGGCAATAGATAGATATAGACAAGGAGGACATTTGTGTCACTTGACGAAGAAATCTTCAGGAATCTATATACAGCGCTGGTTAGGCCGCACCTGGAATATGCAAACCAGGTGTGGGCTCCATATATGGTAAAGGATATAGAAGCAGTGGAGAAAGTGCAGAGGAGAGCTAGCAAGCTGGTACCAACGTTGAAGAACGCGGGCTATGAGCAGAGGTTGAGGACACTGGGGCTTCCGACACTGGCATATAGGAGAAAGAGAGGGGATATGATAGAGACTTTTAAGATAGTGTCAGGAAAGTACGATGAGGATGTGTGTGAAGGTATCTTCTTGATGCGGGAGGGAACAAGAACGAGAGGACACTCTAAGAAAATTTACAAAGAAAGAAATAGGCTTGAGAAGGCAAAGAACTCATTTTGTGATAGAGTGGTAAATGAGTGGAACGCACTGCCCCAGTATGTAGTCGATTCCGAATCAATAAGGGAGTTTGAAAGTAATCTTGATAAAGCATGGGGAAGACAAGATTTGAAGTTTGATTATAAAACAAAAATACAGAATAGTAAAAATGTTGCGTCTGCTACCGCCGCCGCCAACACCGTGAACGACCGCAGCAGTGCAAGTACTGGTACTGAGCTGGATACACAGGCATAGTTTGCCTTTTTCCAGAGGATCTACTGTAAGAAACTGTAAGAAACTGTAAGAATCACCCTATAGATAAACCTCACATTCTCCAACTTACATTTACAACAAGGAAGCTTTTATTACTCCTAATTTCCTCTACCAGTGGTATGGGTTTGCCCTTGGGTATGGGTATAGTGGTGAGGAGGACGGTGTTGGGGCGAACCAGGACCTCGCGTACTTTAGACACAAAGCTCCGACTCAGCACTTCCATCTTGCCTATCTCATCCAGTACCAGGATGTGGGGACCACCTCCTGCCTGAAATAAATATATGTATTATTATCTTGTGTTTTTCAGGTGAGGTATAAAGAACATATTTCTTATAAAGAAGGGTTAAATATATCATATTGTCAATAGTAGACCAACAAGTACAATAGGGGCTCACATAGAACGTGTTCGCATAGAACGAGTCGCTTATAGAACGACCGACCTAAAATATTGTTCCAAATTTTTTGTTAGGAACGAATGTGATCATATAGAACGATTTCGCCATCAAAGTAGGGCAAATCCGAGGAGTTCTCACATAGAGCACCGAAATATCGTACAAAATATCGTACGCTCCTGACGGAAATTTACGCTTACAGTGAACATTGACGATATTGGGCCACCAAAATGCCGCGATCACATAGAACGAAATCGCATAGAACGGCCTCGTTTATCGACCAATTTCTCGTTCTATGTGAGACCCTACTGTACTTGGATAACAAATCTTAATGTTATTCTTTTGAAGTGAAGGAATGCTTACATTGCTAACTACTGTAGATTAGTGGTGTAATACCAATCCTTCATACTGAAGTGCATTAGTTTAGAGTGTTGTTCAAAGGGAATGAAAGTCATTAGGGGCATAGGTTTAAATCCAAAGGCATACCTTCAAAAATGTATTAATATCCCCAATCTCTCCCCTCCTTACAATTTACTGTACATGGATTGAAATAAGTAATAAAATGGAAGAAATAAAGCAGTAAAGCTTGGAGAAAATGTAGGTATGGCATAATATATTACAGGAAATAGTTACATTTCTTTATATCAGAATAGAAAACCACTAATAACAAATTCATTTGGCATTAACGATGGGAGTTTGGAGGATGAAGTATGAAGTACGAGAGAGGGTACAGTTGGGATAGGATGGTTGTAGGAATGCTGAAAGCAGTGAAAAGAAATATGGTGGTAGACATGGAAGTAAGTCACCGCATGACAGAGTGGTAATCCCAAAATTTATGTATGGGAGTGAAGCATGAACGTTGTTGAAGAGACAAATCAAGAGTGAGAGGGGTGGAAATTAGTTACTGGTACTAAAGAAGCGAGTATGAAGTCACATGAAGAGATTGAGAGACAAATGAGGAAGTATGAGAGCGATGTGGTGTGGATGTGCTGGAGAGTGTGAAGATCAAGAGGAACACCTTGAGGTGGTTCGGCAATATGGTGAATATGATGAGTGAGTGACTAAAAGAGTGTATGAGAGTGAGGTGCTCGGGCAGAGAGGGAGAGGCAGACCGAGAGTGAGGTGAAGGAAGTTGAGAGGCATATGAGTAAAATTGGTGTTGGGTGGGAGAAGGGGCACCGGCTGATTGTTTATAGAGGAGCATGGAGGTAATTCATTCACGCCCACCCGCTCGGGGAATAAGGCGTCTGACAATAAATGGATAAATTGTAACAAATATCTTAAAGGTGAATTACACAAAGATGATAAAAAGGTGAGATTAGTTATCTAGCAGAACGTTAAATGCTCTAGTATTACACCATTATCGGGAATATCCTTAAATTTGCCCCTAATATATAAAATAAATAGGGTCAAGTTAAAGGTAAATTTCTGTTGCCTGACAACTATCAGGATTTATGATGTCATCATCGGATTTATGACGTCATCACAATACTGGAAGGCGGGAAATTTGCAAGACAGTCAACTATCAGACGCCGCCAGATAGTAAACTGTTTAATATTTGTTTTCTTTACTGATGTAAATTTACTTTATTATACACAAACCTGAGCATCCTTAATATGTTTTGATGCATACAAAATATACTTCTTACGAGGTATGCAGCTTATGTAATTCACCTTTAAACTCTAGTTAATATAATCAAAACTATCAATTAACCCCTTCAGCCCCATGACATAATTTATATCATATTCTGGTTACCATTAGACAATTTTCTTTAGTTTGTAATCTACTGTACCTATGCGACTCAAATTGGTAGATATGCTCTCAATAAACCCTCTTCGTAACATACGGTAGGTCCTTCTTAAACTGCATAAGATCATCTAATTGTAGCCAGAATCAAAGGTAAAAAGGCGTCATGGTACTGATATGGGTGACTCACAACTACAACCAGTAAACTCTGTTCGAAATATGGGAGTGTATCTGAACTCAAGACTGGATTTTAAGGAGCACGTAAATCAGATTGTCAATAGTTGCTACCTACACATCAGAAATCTCTACTCGGTGAAGCAGTTTATACCTAGACGTTGCCTTCTGACACTGGTCCACTCATTGATCTCCTCTCGTGTTGATTATTGCAATGCCTTATTTGTGGGTCTTCCAAAGTACATATTAAAGAAAGTACAATCTGTTCTGAACAGGGCTGCAAGACTCATTTTTGGAATTCCACCAGGAACCCATACCACTTCTCATCACATCGAACTGCACTGGTTACCAATAAAAGCTAGAATAGAATTTAAGTTGTGTCTGGTAACTTTCAAGGTCCTCAAATTTGGTGAGCCCGGGTATCTTGCAGAGCTGCTCAGGCGTCCACCGGCACGCCATGGTGTAGTCGTGCGCCATGATGATGACCCCTTGCGTCTTGATGAACCGTGGGCTTTCCAGCAGTCATCTTTCTTTGAGAGATCATTCTCTTACATGGCTTAAGTTACATAACAGACTGCCACTGACCATGAGACAACTAAGTTCTGTTGAGTGCTTCAAGAGACAACTTAAGACTTTTCTCTGTGAAAGAAGCTACGATCTCGAGAGGGGTGTCATCATGGAGGGCTATAGGGTGTAGGCTATTTGCCACTGCTAGTGGCTGGGTGATACGTAGTGCGTATAGGTTTTCTATCTATCTATCTATCTATTGCCTGACGCCGTGATCCCCGAAGGGGTGGCCACGAACGAACTGCCCCCATGCACCTCTGTCCCCAGTCAGTCGACGCCCCTCCCCCCAACCAGCACCGCCTTCGTTCATATACTTCCTCACTCCATACTTCCACCTCTCTTTTTGTCTACCTCTCCCTCTCTGTCCCTCCACCTCGCTCTCGTACACCCTCTCGCTTTCCATACGTTCCATATGGCCAAACCATCTCAAGTTATTCCTTTTCACTTTCCAGCACATCTACCTCCACACCACACCTCCTTCTTACTTCCTCATTAGTCTGTCTATCCCTCCATGTAACTCCGCACACACTTCTTAAGTAATTCATTTCCACTGCTCTCACTTTTGGTCTGAGTCTCTCAACCAACGTCCATGCTTCGCTTCCGTAAGTCAGTGTCGGGATTACCACATTGTCATGCAAGGACTTCTTCACTTCCATACTGACCACCCTATTTCTTGTTACTGCTTTCAACGTTCCTACAACCCTCTTCCCCTGTTGTACCCTCTCCCGCACTTCTTCATCCATAGTCCCATCTTTACTCAACACACTGCCCAGATACTTAAAAGAGTTGACTATCTCCATAGCCTGACCGTTCAGCTTCACTTCACACTCTGTGACTTCACCCCTTTCGAAGACCATAACCTTGCTCTTCCCCGCATTTACCTTCAAATTCCGTTTTTCGCACACTGTTCCAAACTCATTTACCAGACCCTGCAACTCCCATTCATTATCACTCATCAGAACTGTATCATCCGCAAACAGCAGTATAGGTAGCTTCCACTCAATTCCCTCCCTTTTCAGCGATAATAATAAATAAATAATAAGCATGTTACTTATTTCTCATAAGCGCCAATTTTTCCGAAGAATTCACTAGCGCTCGGAAAGAGAAAGAAAAAAGAACAAAATCAATGCATCAAAAGAAGGCTTATATACAACACACATTTAACAATCACTAGCAGTGGCAAAATAGCCTAAACTATATAGCCATCTGTCATGACACCTCTCTCAAGATCATAGCTTCTCTCAAAGAGAAAAGTCTTAAGTTGTCTCTTGAAGCATTCAACAGAACTCAGTTGTCTCATGGACAGCGGCAACCTGTTATACAACCTCGGAGCCATGTAGGAGAATGACCTCTCAAAGAAAGAAGACTGCTGGAAAGCCCTTGGTTCATCAAGACGAAAAGGGTCATTGTCATGACGCACAACTACACCATGGTGTGCCGGTGGGCGCCTGAGCAGCTCCGCAAGGTACCTAGGCTCACCAAATTTGAGAACCTTAACCTCTGAAGTGCGCATGGGGGTAATTGGAAACGTCCCCCTGTGCTGACGTATTTGAGGTGTTTCCGTCACTAAAATATTCATTGTGCCATTAATAGCATTAATATTTATCCATATGCGACTATTATGGGTTGATTATAAAGGTATTAACCTGAAACAACAATAAAACGAGTGAAAACAGCGTTTGGATGGTCAAAATCGGAGATATAGCCCGCGAGTTGTATAATGTATGGGTGAGGCAATCTGCTTTCCCGCCAATTTCCCCCAAGGCCACTGAGACACAGTCGATCGATACTCTCTCTCTCTCTCTCTTGCACTCACTTGCTATCAGTGATGACCACACCCTCCAATCGGATTTCTAATGTTAGCACGAAAATATACCTCAGAATAAGGGAATAACAGGGAAAATAGGTGATAACTGAAGGAGAGGAGGAAAGTGGGGAAGGAGGGGAGGTAGAGGACTGAGATTTTGCATGGCCCAGGGGCCAAAAAAAAATAAAAAATAAAAAAAAAAAAAATATAATTTTTTTTTTTTTTTTCGATGTCAAAAGTTGATTTTTATTTTCTCTGACTCTTAAGAGTCTTCCCGCAGTGCGCCGGGGGAACTCTTAAGAGTCTCCCCGCAGCTCCCGGGTTAAAAGTCACCAAACACAACTTAAATTCTATTCTTGCTCTTACTGGCAGCCAGTGCAGTTCTATGTGAAGAGATGTAGTAGGAGTTCTAGGTGGAACACCAAAAATTAGTCTTGCGGCCCTGTTAAGAACAGACTGAACCAACATCCACTGCTCTTGATAGTAATTCTTTCATTACTCCATCCATATATACAGTAAACAACCACGGGGACATCACACATCCCTGTTTCAACCCAACATTCAGGTCAAAGAACTCGCTCTGCTCACTCTCCACACGTACTGCCGCCTTTGCATTAATTTAAGCGATTTGTGTTTGTTTTTTTATTTTTGGTTTTCGAGCGCCAGTGGATTCTGCGGAAAAATTGGCACTTGTGAGAAATAAGTAACATGCTTATTATTATTATTATTATTAATCAATCCTATACACCTCTATAACTACAATGTCTTATAAGTATGTACATTATGTATATATATATACTCTGGCACCTTCCTTTTTTTTTTTTTTATGGGGGTGGCCGACTCGAGACAGACCCTTATAAGTAAAGTAAAGTATTGACCTGAGGCTGCAGTAGAGGTAGAGCCAGTGACTCGAAGGCTGGTAAGTCCACAGCATACTGGCCCACTCGAGGCTCACAACCACCATACCCCTCGGGTCTGAAAGGTTACATTGCATCTAATTTATTAATTTCACTCTACATACCACCTCCCAACGAAATTAATGAAAGCATGTGATCCTACTAGGATTCGAACCTGGGTTACCACATGCAGATCTTAAACACTCTAACCATTACACCATCAAGGCAGTACCAGTAGGACAGTTATGGCTGTTCATTAAATTATCATATTCCAATCGACCACAAGCTGGATCTAAGTACAGTACTGTACAAGCTGTTCAGTACCGTAACTAACCATTAACCCGGGAACTGCGGGAAGACTCTTAAGAGTCAGAGAATGTTTTTTTTTTTTTTTTTTTTTTTTTTTTTTGGCCATGCAAAATATCAGTCCTCTACCTCCCCTCCTTCCTCCCCTCCTTCAGTTATCACCTATTTTCCCTGTTATTCCCTTATTCTGAGGTATATTTTCGTGCTAACATTAGCGAGTTGCAAGCAGGGCATTCTCATCACTGTTAGCAAGCGAGTGCAAGAGAGAGAGAGAGAGTATCGATCGACAGTGTCTCAGTGGCCTTGGGGGAAATTGGCGGGAAAGGAGGTTGCCTCACCCATACATTATGTAACTCGCGGCCTGTATCGCCGATTTTGACCATCCAAACGCTGTTTTCACTCGTTTTATTGTAACAGGTTAATACCTTTATAATCAACCTATAATAGGTGCATATGGATAAGTATTAATGCTATTTATGGTAAAATGAATATTTTAGTGATGGAAACAGCTCAAATACATGCGCACAGGCAGAGGTGTCTAATTACCCCCATGCGCACTTAAGAGGTTAACAAGCAAATCTTTCTTTTTCTCTCTCTCCAAATTGAACTTAGATTTATGCTTATATCCATTTGGCTAGTATTAATATTTCAATGACTGATAAAATTATACAAGACTAGCGCTCCTTTATTTAACAATGTTTTTATTTATTAATTTGTTTTCACTGAAGGCTTTGTAGAGGTTATTTGAGTTGTTTCTGATTGTGATTTGTAGTTTGGATTACATTTACTATCCTAACAATGTAGGGGAGTTTTGGAATAATCTAATTTATTAATTTCACTCCCAACACCAAACCTAACTCACCTGACAACCTAACCTAGTATCTTAGATGGTGGCTGCTGCCCCCACATCCCCACAAAAATGTCAAAATACTAAAGTTTAATGAGTGAGAGTGAGAAAATACACCTGAAATTGCGTGTCACAACAAAATGGGCTGGTCTATCAGAGTGAGAGCTGAGCATTCTCTGCCATACCCATAGCTTACTCTGACTGTTCCTTTTACTTATATATTTTCTAGATCTCAAGTGACGGCGTCTCTTCTGTGGATTCACCTCCCTACTGCCAACCTAGATGTTGGCAGATTGGGAGCCAAAGCGTCACATTTATCCTTTCCCCCTCAACTTTCTCTTCATAATTGTTGAGGGGCACAGGGCCTTGGGTGGGGCTTTGGTTTCCCGGGCATTTCCGCACCCTCCTCAGCTCCCCGCCTTAGAGTGGCTTCGGTCACCTGGGCTTTATTAGTGGTAAGCACGGAGGGTTTTGTGGGGCCACTCGGTTATGGCCTTGGCCTTGCTCAGGACCTTGGGGCTGCTCGGCCAGACAGCCTGGGGAACAGCAACAACAACAACAAAATCGACAACAGAAAACAGGTGCGGTGTGAGGGGAACATACGCCCGATAACACCACTCTTATCATGTATTTTTGTTCACATTGTGAGTATGTACATGCTTTTACCCCACAATTTCCCTCATCCCTCAAGCCTTGCCATCTCGTGTGTTAAAAATGTTGGAGGTACTATATGGTGAAATAATTACACAGAAACGAGTGCAGAATTATGAGGGTGCAATTTAGAAAATATACTAATTTTTATTTTAAATTAACAAAAGTCAATGCCGCACCTTGTATTGCCACAAGTACTGTACACAAGCACTGTACACACACCTAAAACGAACTCTCTAGTATTTTTTTTCAATACAGGTCTCCCTCACTATCCAATGCCCTGATTTATGACTTTATTATAGGTTTTTAGGCATTTGTGTTTGGGTTTTGGCTGGTCCCAGAATGGATCCTCATTTACCACATTAATTTTAGGGATCGCTATACGATCTTTCTATTTAAGATTGGGTTTTCAGGAACGGAACCCAATCGTAAATCGAGGGAGACCTGTACTTGCCAGCGAGTGCTAGTTTTGTACTAGCGTACTGTACTGTAAATATTTGTCTAATACAGTACTGTACTGTACTATGCACTGAATAATTGGAGTACTGTACAGTACTGTATTGGACACTTCTAATACAGCATGTAGGCTATAATAAAACTGTATATCGGTAATACAATTCTGAGCTTAATTAAGCTTAGTAATAATGTATATACTGTATAGTATTATATACTGACTACAAAGCAGGAATTGAGTTTTGAACCAGATTTTGTTAAACCCACTATATATTTAACATATAGTATAGATACAGGACATTCACAAGTGTCTAAGCACTAAGACTAAGCCTTACTTAGCTCTGGAGAGGACCCCTGACTTGCCGGTGAGAGTGACCACATCGAAGCCAACCCGTTTGCCAGCCTGCCGCACCTCCCGGGTATAAAAGCCAGAGCATGGGGCAGAACTCTCTCGCAGCCGCTCCACCACACACTCTACCAGGGTCGTCTTGCCTACGCCTGTTAGGAGTTTTACAGTACAGTAGTTAATTACTAATATTGTGATGGATGAGGAAATAGACTAGACTACAAGCTGTTTACTGCCAACTGATGCCCCATTTTCAGGAAGGATGTAGAATCCGGGCATACGGTTGTCATGTTTACATTGGTCGTGCACTCGCGGATATGTTCCCTTATATTTTGACAGCTATTTTTTGTTATTTGCCCCCTGCTAGCAATATATATGATGATAGCAGTCAAAATAGACAGGAAAATGATCGCAAGCGTGCAGAGTAGTGTAAACATCCTTACCCCATTTTCATACATTGCGCGATCTCGACTGTGTTTATCAGTCTCCCACAATGCTTTTTAGTAATTTGATGTCTTCTACATCCATTTTAAAAGTAGTGGGGTCTGGGGGGTGGCAGCCCCCTGTTTAGATTAGGTTAATGATAATATTGTTGTCGGAGCCTCGGAGGAGGCGGGTGAGGGTGTTTACGTCCGCGAGTGCCTGTCTCGCCGACTCGCATTATCAATGGATAAATTAACCTACCCTGACAACCTGACCTAACCTAGGCGCAGCAGACCCCCGCAATCCGGATATCAGTCTGGGTTCCTGAATAAGGTACAGTAAGACTAAATATATAAATTGTAAAATTCAAGCAACCTTTCGTGGCAATACTGTATTCGCACGCTCTCGAAGTCTAGGTCACGACCGTTACGTCTAATTTGACTGCCTTTTTCTCGATATCATCCCACAGCCAGCTGTTATTTGCCCCCTGCTGGCAATATAGATGACAATGACAATAAGTGCTGGGGCTGGCCGCTGGGGGCCCTAAACCCAAAAGCGGTCAAATTAAAAGCGAACCGTCGTAGTCGTAGGCCTAACGATCGTGACCCAGAGTGTGCAAATTGCTGCGAAAGGTTGCTTGAATAATGGGCTACCCTAAAAAAACAAACAGGAAAGTAACAATAAAATTGATGGAAGTAGGCTAGGCCTAATAACATTTACCGGTTTACTATAATAATAATAATAATAGTTCTTAAAGCTAGCGCATGCTAAGCTAGCTAAGGATAGCTCAATAAGGCCGATTAGGCGTATTTCCATTGGGGTCCTGTACTACTACCCCATCCCTTTGCTCATGAGGGATGGTAACAACTCAGTGCTTGTGAAAAATCTTTAATGCGCCGAGCGTGGGCGCGAACCCGGGCCTTCTGGGTGGAAGTCCGAGACGCTAGTCACTACACCAAGCGAGCCGCTTGGTGCATAGGATATTATACAAGATAGGCTACTAGATTAGGTTAGGTTGGTTATAAGTTAGGATAGGATAATTTAAATAGCCTAGGATAGATTTGCATTAGCCTAGAGGCTCTAGGGCCCCCTAGGCCTAGATATGCATGTCATTAGCCTATCAATTCAAAATCAAACGCATTAGGCCTAGGCTATTCACAAATAAAATATCGGAATTAGCCTATCAATTCAATGTCAATTACGCATTAGGCTAGCCAATTCACAAATAAAATATCAAAATTAGCCTAGGCCTAGCCTATCATTTACATAATTACCTATTTAGGCCTAGGCTAGTCTAATATGAACATAGAGTTAGCCTAGGTATGTTTTTGAGACCATTAATAGACTTGTGGGGGCGGCAGCCCCCACCCATAATACTAGGATAGGTTAGGTAAGGTTGTTAGGTTAGGCTAATGTCTTTTCAAAGTTGAATAAATTGAGTAAACTCCTAGATTGTTGGGGTATCTGAATTACAATTAACAATGCGAATGCTAATAAATAGTGTTTTCCTCACTGTCTAACAATATAATACATACTTACAAACCATTAAAATACAAAAATAAAATAATTAAAACATAAAATAACAGGAGTAGTAGTTATGCAGAATTACCCCATTAATTAATATACATGATGGGCCTCGGGCCCTCGGCTATTCGTAATATCACCAACTCACAAATAATCCTTATTAATGAAATCAATGAACATGCTATGATAATAGGCTAATTTACATGCTCTGTCTTTAATCCATACCAGGTGGTCCAGTGATGGCTACATGCTTCAATGTTGAAGCCATCTTTCACGTCAACATCTGTAGCCTGTATAATTTGGTATATGTTCCCCGATTCTAGTGCGTGCTCGCTGCCCCAGGAATATGGAGGCATTGGAGGCCGAGGTGGAGGATATTATTCAAAATACATAAGTCAGTGATCAAAGAAGGTCTAGCAAATGAAAGGCACTCTGTGAAAGAAAACTTTGATTCTAGGGGACACTAATCTATCTGATGGGTGAGGTAATAGTATAATACCGACACTACTATAATATACTGCACTTAGCAATGACAAAGTGATCATCAAATATAGCTGTTCCCCAAGTGGGATATTAATCGCAAGGAAGGGCCTGAGGAATGAAGAGACTCAGGACTGTTGTCAGTTAGGTGAACTCTAAACTCTTGCCAGGAGTAGGCCTACATGTAAGTGTCTCTCTTGGAATTCGATGTAGTTTTAGGCGGAAAGGGGGGGGGGGGGGGGGGAGAATGTTCCAGTTGCAGCGTTTGGATATCTGTTAGGGCCGCAGACTTCATCTCTTCTCGTCTTGCTGTGGTCTTGAAGACTCTTGATTGACGGCCAGGGTGGGGGCTGATAGTATCTTTCGAGGCAGATCTACACAGAGAGCTAGGGATTTAAGGGCCCGTCACACTTAGCCGATCTTTAAGCCACGCTTAGTGAATCGGTCATGATCGAGTAACAATTAATCTCCCTTATTCGGGACGGGACAGTCGGGTGGTTCGGGGGACGCTGCAAAATTTTATGCAAAATTAAAATTGGACTGATTGGTGCCAGATATTTTAGAGGTCGGTGCGTGCTCGGGTTTGATTCGGGCACGTTGGGCACGTTGGGCACTGTTCGGGCATTACTCGGACACAGTCGGGCGTTTGGACAGTTTCTTCTGGCTATCATTAGACGATTTTACATAGCTTAGGAATGATCTGTGGGAATAAAGATCTCAATTAACCCTCTGATGGGATCCTTTCGAGATCAAATGAAGGCATTGACCTATAGTCTCGTCGAAATCCATGTATTATTATCATTGTTATTATTATTATTTTTTTTTTTAATATGGATTGAAGGGTTGGAGGATCCAAAGACCCCTTTTCATCCTGCCGCGTAACTTATTTTACCGTCAGGCGAAACAGAGACAAGGGGTGTGAGGAGATTGCCCAAACATCTCCACCAGCTGAGACTCGAACTCGGTCCTCCCGGTTAGAAATCGGGCGCTCTACCAATGTCGCTACAGGCCACCCCTAAATCCATGTAGGCCTATATATTCACTCTAACGAAATTCTGCAAACTAAAAGACAGGCACACCAATACACATACCGGTACTGAAAGACATATAAAAAGTATAGATTTATCCCCTTGTGTACCGGGGACATATTTTTATTTGATTTCAGCTACATTTAGACGATTTTATGAAACTTATGAAGGATATATGCTAGCTAAAAGGATTAATTGAGTTAGTCTTAATTTAGCCTTTTGATGGATAGACGCCTTTTCTAAGCAGAACAAAATGGTCTAAAAGTTGTCAGAATATAATAAAAAGGACGTCACTAGTACTGAATGGATTAAAAAGTTAGTGAGGCATATATAATGACCTAATGACAATACCTATACCAGGATATATCATGCCAGGGCGCTATCCAATGTTAAACTATGCTTGTAATGCCCTCGAAAACATCCCGCAACCCCAATAATGTACTACCCGAGTTGACGTCAGGTATAGTGTAACATAGTAGTTGATGGGAAGTCCAATGAACTCATCACGTGAAACACCACGAGACTATCACCTGGTTCTTACAAATCGGACTAAGGCTACTATACTTTTGTACGTCCGTGGTAGTACAGTGGGTTAGCGCGCGGTCCTGGTTGACCTATGATGGTCATTCTTACAGTTTCTTACAGTAGATCCTCTGGAAAAAGGCAAACTATGCCTGTGTATCCAGCTCAGTACCAGTACTTGCACTGCTGCGGTCGTTCACGGTGTTGGCGGCAGCGGTAGCAGACGCAAAAATTTTACTATTCTGTATTTTTGTTTTATAATCAAACTTCAAATCTTGTCTTCCCCATGCTTTATCAAGATTGCTTTCAAACTCCCTTATTGATTCGGAATCGACTACATACTGGGGCAGTGCGTTCCACTCATTTACCACTCTATCACAAAATGAGTTCTTTGCCTTCTCAAGCCTATTTCTTTCTTTGTAAATTTTCTTAGAGTGTCCTCTCGTTCTTGTTCCCTCCCGCATCAAGAAGATACCTTCACACATATCCTCATCGTACTTTCCTGACACTATCTTAAAAGTCTCTATCATATCCCCTCTTTCTCTTATATGCCAGTGTCGGAAGCCCCAGTGTCCTCAACCTCTGCTCATAGCCCGCGTTCTTCAACGTTGGTACCAGCTTGCTAGCTCTCCTCTGCACTTTCTCCACTGCTTCTATATCCTTTACCATATATGGAGCCCACACCTGGTTCGCATATTCCAGGTGCGGCCTAACCAGCGCTGTATAGAGATTCCTGAAGATTTCTTCGTCAAGTGACACAAATGTCCTCCTTATCAGCCCTACAATTCTATTGGCTTTGTTTATCTTTTCCGCTAAATGTTCTGAGAAATTTAACTTATTCTCTATCACTACTCCTATATCCTTTTCTGCACTCACTTCCTCCATCGCTTCATACATACTGTATCCTACCTTGTCTATCTTGCTGGTCCCAATCCGCATGTACTTGCATTTTTTTGGATGAAAAGGCATTAACCAATGCTCAGACCATCCCTTCATGCCCTCCACATCTCCTTGAAGCAAACCCATATCTTCCTTACTCCTCACTCTTCTATACAGTTTAGTGTCATCCGCATACAGGTATACCTCACTTCTATTAGTTATAACTTCAGGCAAGTCATTGATAAATATAACGAACAGCAGTGGTCCCAACACAGATCCCTGAGGTACCCCACTTGTAACTTCCCTCCACCCCGAGCCTATTCCATTTACCAGTACCCTGGTCACTAACCAGGGTTCGAACCCCACCCAAGGCATCTCAAAACTTGTGGGTTTTTAGGAGGGTTAAACTCCCTTCAGAGGTTCGAGCCCCGCGCCAGGCCCCAGGAAAGGTTGACCCTAAGTGGGCCTGGGGAGTTTTCAGGACAGAAAAATTCCCTTCACACCCAGCATTTCATTGGTGGCAGTCACGGAACGTGATCTGGTAGCTACATAGAGCACCCATCACGCGGACCCTAACAATATTGAGATTGCTGAGGTGATACAGCTACGATACCTTACGACCTTAAAGGCTAGGGACTAGCCTAGTTAAAGAAGGATGTAATAATGCCCTCGAAAATATCCCGCAACCCCAATAATGTACTACCCGAGTTGACGTCAGGTATAGTGTAAAATAGTCGTTGATGGGAAGTCCAATAAACTCATCATGTGAAACACCACAAGACTATCACCTGGTTCTTACAAATCGGACTAAGGTTACTATACTTTTGTACGTCCGTGGTAGTACAGTGGGTTAGCGCGCGGTCCTGGTTGACCTATGATGGTCATGGTCACTAACCAGGGTTTGAACCCCACCCAAGGCATCTCAAAACTTGTGGGTTTTTAGGAGGGTTAAACTCCCTTCAGAGGTTCGAGCCCCGCGCCAGGCCCCAGGAAAGGTTGACCCTAAGTGGGCCTGGGGAGTTTTCAGGACAGAAAAATTTCCTTCACACCCAGCATTTCCAAACCCATCATGCAGAAACCAGTTCACAAAAAGAAAAAACACCTCCACCCTCAACAAACTCTGAGTCAAGAATACCAAGTTGCAGCTAGCACTAAGGTAACTCCTAAACCCCCCCTTGCCCCGAGTTCTCTCAAAATACCACTCATTCCGGTGAAAAAATGCCTCAGCAAACGAAAGAAGACAAGTCCAAGCAACTCAATGATGTAAACCTCCCCATTTCTCCTAACTCTGTCCAGGATCAATCCTCCCATGTTTCCAGGGCAGACTTTTATGTATGTAAAAACCATTCTACCAAATATTTATGTACCCATGTTTCCAGGGAAAATGCCGACCTATGTACCCAACAATGTTTTCCCCATGCCCCCAGAAATGCTCAGCTATTCCCCCACCAACAAAATTTCCCTTGTGACAGTTTTCCGTCAGTAGCTCCCTTCCACCCCCACACAATTCACACCCCTAAAAAACTTCCAAACCCCACACTTGACTCACCCCCTCATGACAGACAAACCCACCAATCCCATATAACCTTTAAACAAACCGTCACTGCCACCGACAAAACTCCCCAAATTCGTCCTTTTAACAACCACAAATCAGTACATCAGTCCTCCCCCAAAAACCCATTTTCTATGCCTAACTCTTCCCCCACCAATCCTCCACAGTCCCACCAACAAATTCCATTTTCTAAATCACTCACACCTCACCCCTCTGATCCTCCCACACGCGCCGTTAATCCCCCCCTCACGCGTGACCCCCACCAAAGTGATTACCCCCCCCCCCCCCCCTCATGCGTACCGAGCACCTGCTCACCAGTCGGTCCCCCACCATCATTAGCCCAGCTGTAGTTCAAGATAAATGTCAAATTCCCCCCCACCATCAAAAATTGGTTAACCTTCGACCCATACCCCAAACTCACATGATATTTTCCCCCACTACCACGTCCACCGACCCTAATCGTTGCCTCCTACAACCCGCCATCATTTCCGCTCGCATAAACCACATTCTAGTGGCCAATATCTCTGAAGAATCCCTGACATTACCAAAAGGCCTCATCATAGGAGACCTCGAAACATTTGATGACCTTCCCATAGATTCCAATGAAACCCCCACCAGTCTCTTCGGAGGCGTGGGTTCGAATCCCACCGCTGCCACCAATGAAATGCTGGGTGTGAAGGGAAGTTTTCTGTCCTGAAAACTCCCCAGGCCCACTTAGGGTCAACCTTTCCTGGGGCCTGGTGCGGGGCTCGAACCTCTGAAGGGAGTTTAACCCTCCTAAAAACCCACAAATTTTGAGATGCCTTGGGTGGGGTTCGAACCCTGGTTAGTGACCATGACCATCATAGGTCAACCAGGACCGCGCGCTAACCCACTGTACTACCACGGACGTACAAAAGTATAGTAACCTTAGTCCGATTTGTAAGAACCAGGTGATAGTCTCGTGGTGTTTCACGTGATGAGTTTATTGGACTTCCCATCAACGACTATTTTACACTATACCTGACGTCAACTCGGGTAGTACATTATTGGGGTTGCGGGATATTTTCGAGGGCATTACAATACTTAAGGGGAGATAGGTCATTTTTCTGGTCCCCTTCCTTCCCCGTTTAGCCCCATTAAGTTTCAGATTTTTAGACGTTCGCCCCATTAGTTTGTCGATTGTAAAACCTTTCGTCCCATTTCTATATCAAAATCAAGACCTTTCGTGCCATTTAGGTGGCGATTTTTTCTTGGCGAGCGATAGCGTGTAATTTTTTAGAGAAACCGGCCTTTAGTCGGGACGTTTTTCTATCGAAAAATGTAAATTTTTTCCTGAAGGGGGGTCTATAAAGAGTTTTTTTTAAGCCTGATGAACGTTTAACGAGGACACTAACAAATAAATGAATATATAAATAAACAGACCCCCTAAAATAACCACTGTGCCCTTAACCCGTCCAATACCAGCGACATTTATGCTATAGGTAGCGCCAGCGAACTTGACAATAATCTTTACCCCTTAACTTCTTATAACTTGAAATGAATGAAAGCAATCGGGCTGACGTTTATATAATTTGGGAAGAGTCCACCAGGAAATAGTTGTAGATATTTATAGCCAGTTTGCTCTAGGCTATTTTGAATTACAGAGAGGTCAGGCATCAAGATTATGGTAAAGTTCGTTGGCGCTACCTATAGTACCCTATGGTACAGTAGGGGTTAATGGGATCCTTCTGGGTACGAAATGAAGCGACTGACAGGGTCTCGTCTAAATCCAGTTATTTATTATCGATATTTAGCAAACAAACACACACACACACACATAGACACACAAGAAATTGCAGAATGATTGGGGTAGAGATAAGCGCAGAGAAGGAGACAGTTTTAAGGGATTTTTTTTCTGGACCCCCTTCTCCCTCATGTTTAGCCCTATTAGTTTTCAGATTTTAAGATGCTCGCCTCATTAGTTTGGCGATATTAAGACCTTTCAACCCCTTTCTTTGTCAATATTAAGACCCTTTGTGCCATTTAGGTGTTGATTTTTTCCTGGCGAGCGTAAGCGAGCCTCTGATGCGTGTGGTGGCCTCGCCCCTCCTTTTGTAGTGGGGCTTGGCTACAATCTATTGCATTCGACTGGGGCTCGTCCAGCAATCGGGCAGCATTTTTTTTTATTAGGGCAACAGTCTTCCAGCAATCAGGCATAAAAAAAAACATTAAAATGTTGATATGTTAAGCACAGTTCGTGCAGTGTTCATAGAAATCGGCCAGCATTTGGGCGCACTCGGGGGAGTTTGTGCCGCGTTCATTTTGCCTTCGGTTTTGTCACGGTTCGGGCACCTTTTTCCGCCAAATGCCGCCGAACCGGGTTCGGTTTGAATTCGGCTTAGAGATCGGCTAAGTGTGGCGGTCCTTTAGTGTCTGCACAGGGGGAACAGTCACGAACAAGTTCACAGGATAAGTCACAAACAATACCCGCAACTCCAGGATAAACATTCCCCTTTTGCCTGTCTGATAAAGTCGAGTCACAAACAACGGCTAGATCAGTCTGTTGCAGGGAAGTGGACAATTTGGCATCTGAATAGGGAAAGCCACGAACAAGGCCGTCAAGTCTGTCACCAGGTACGGTTGCAGGCAAGTCATGAACAACAGCTGTGGTGCAAGGTGGTTTCACGGTTAAGGGGGCCCACCTCGTTTTTTTCCTCTCTCTCTCCCTCTCTCTCTGGGTTGTATTCATTCAGTCCCATTCAGCCTACTGCTTTATGATATTTATCCCCATCCAGGTGTCGATTATTTTCCCGGCGAGAGGTAGCGGGCCATCATATTTTTTATAATGTTTTTGACAGCAGGCTAAATTTCTACATTTAATGTAGAAATGTCTCCGGTGAAGCCGGATTTCTCCATACAATGCTGGCTCGCTATTGCTATCGCTATCGCTATCGCTCGCGAGGAAGAAGTCAACACCTGGATGGAAATAAACGTCTTAAAACAGTAGGCTGAATGGGGCCAAATGGATACAAGCCAAAGAAAGATAAAAAAGGAGAGAAAAAAAAGCAGGTCACCCCTCTTAAGTCACAAACAAATAACTGGACTTGTGGGTGAGTGACAGCCTGAGTCACGAACAACATCCAATTCAACATGCCCGGTCCCTATTTGGTCTTGGTAACATCTTGGTACCGTAATATGGCCTAATTTCAGACAAGGGGGTATACTTCGGACATTTCTGGATAACATTATATAAGCTACAGTTATGGAAAAATGGCTCTGCATTATGGAGGCACACCGAAGACATACTTGTTTTTCAATAACATCATGTATTTATCCCAAAACTGAGGTTCACTATATTTTTTTCCATAATGTCCGAAATTATCTCCTCGTCTAAAGTTACGTCATTTTACCGGTACGTTATATATATTATAATTGTTTATTGCGGCCGACATGCCAGTACGTTGTGGTATTACCGGATGACTTTGGTATAGGTAACGCCAACAAACTTGACAAAAATCTCGATCCCTGACCACTTCATAACTCAAAAGAGCCTTAAGCAGACTGGCTGTAAATATTCACAACTATTACCTGGTGAACTCTTCCCAAATGAGAGGAATTTCAGCCCAATTGCTTTCATTAATTTTGAATTATAAGAAGTTAAGGGATCAAGATTATTGTCGAGTTCGTTGGCGCTACCTATAGTACCAAGTTTGTTGCCAGACGTCAGATAACCTTCTAACCTTCACCCCATTGCAATATCAGTATTTTATTTTCTATGTGGAGGAGAGAGACAGAAGGAAAAACTACTTGTGACGAGTGCCTCCCCCAGAGTTGAAAGAGTGACAGGGCCAAAATCAAGGAATGTTCGAGCCAGAATGTCTGGACACACAGAGTTTGAAGCAATTTAAGTCAGGATAAGGGAAAGATGGATTCAGGGAGAGAGTTCCAGAGCTCAGCTGTTGAATAGAAGTATGTTACAGGTATAGGTAGTGAGAGGGTGTGTCTTAGCAAGAGGTGATTTGGAAGCTGAAATTCAATAAAGAACAGTCTATTTCTATATGCATTAAATGTTTTTGTGATATGACCCAGACAGGGCTCGAACCCAGGCCAGTAGTGCAGCACTCCAACACCTTAACCACTAAGCCACCGAGGAAGCTTAAAAGTAGTGGCTTAATTTGGAATAAGATTTCATTCACCACCACCCGCTCCAGCTAGTGGTCACGTAGCTTGATGCCATACTCACATACACCTCACACACAAACACTATAGTCCGTTCATTCTAGGTTGGGCAGAAATCGTAACCTATAACCTCTCATAACTCAAAAAGGACAAGAGTACTCGAGCTAATATTTCTACCCCATAGGAAGACTTGGCCAGGGAATATGTGTATAAATTGACAGCTCATTTACTCTAGCCCTTTTTTAGTTACAGAGGTTAGAGATTACGATTTCTGCACAATCTAGAATGAACACAGTATAGCAGCTGGTGTGTGTACTACTTGTGACAGCTCTATAGGCTACCAGTTACGAATGTGAGGTTCAGTTCATGTTACAGGCTAAAACTCCTACTGCCTAATAAACATTATAGTTGCTTCTGTTAACCCCATCTTTACCGTGAAGTCCTTTTAACTTTATTCTTTCTACTATTAGATGATTTTATTCAGTTTAAAAAGGGCTTTCAGCAATTAAGAGGCTTCAAACTATCTACCTAAACCCTTTTTACTACCACAGATACTTCTTAAGCTGCTGAAAATAGTCTAAATATAGTAATAAAATCATAAAAAGATGTCGCCGATACAGAAGGGGTTAATGTTTATTTCATTGAGTTATCGCAAGTAAAGAAAGACGAAAACAGGAATGCTATTAAAATGCCCCAGAACAAGAAGCCCACCACAGAAGCCACGAGCGAACACCACACAGAAACACCCGAAAGAAAGGTCCACAGAACGAAAGGACCAGCTGACCGAGCCAGCCATTTCAGACAGGCCCAAGCCCGCAGGGCTAAGCAGCTCCAGGCCGCACCTACCTACCTTTTCTAAACTGACCATTTTCCACACCTCACGTACACTACCCCCTCGTGTCCTACACTCCTAACTACAAAGATGATGAACAGGAATATACATTCATATTAAAAACACCCATGCCCTGTCCCGACGTTGAGCCAATGCCAACACATCAGACAGCCATAATTATATCTATGTATGTTCTTACATCCGAGAAGTAGATGTTATATATCTTAGAAGTTAAAACACCCACGCCTGTCCCTAGACCTCGTATATCATTTCCCATGACGAGTATAGATATATGTAACCTGTGCTCAGTCGCCCCCTTGCATTGTTCCTCTAGTAACTAAGTGTCTCTATAATATTAACTGCCACCAGTATTGATACAACATAGCGGCACTGTCCTTGTGTCGTATTGTGCCAAGTACAGATCAACCAGGTTTCATCACCTTATTAGGACGACGACTATAATGTCGTCGTTCATCGATGTATGCAATCCTTAGTTTAAGTATTAATATTAACATTCCCTAACATCTTGTCTTGCCAGACTAAGCTTTCTGAAGACCCATCGCCCCATAAATCTATGTATTCAATCCTTAGGTTAAGTATTTTTATCCGCCATTGTGTTCACCTTTTTCCATTTACTTTTCCACAATTGTCATACGTCTTCCACTTGCCTCCTTCGTATCCACAGTCCACACTACGCCAATTTGCTTCGTGTCATACACCTCTTACCCCAATCAGAGATTGTATAGATAACCTTGTTACCAGTATCTGCCATAAGTACCTCGAAACAATAACTAAGTACCCCTACGAACTGCCGCTTTGTTTGGTATACATATTTCATAGAAAACGCAGTTCCCAGAGCCAACTAATAGTATCCATAACCCCTCGGACTGACCACATAATTCTATCTTTTCCAGACTCATATACCACCCCATAGTTGCATTCCCCGGTAGCATTTGGCTAACGTACTTCCACTGCCTTTTCAAACTCCAATATCAACTGCAGCCTAATGCCACCCCCACGCCCAGAGACCTTAGGGTCAAATTCCCCTATAGCCCCCCTGAACTCCTCCCCTCTCATTATAAGACCCCGCACTTCTCTACTCTTGTCCGACCTAGCCTCTCTCTCATACCTCTTGAAGATCCTTGAATTTCCCGTTGCTAATGCTCTCCAATCTTTTATATATATATTCCTATCCAGCCTACCTTCACTTAGTAGGCCAGAACAACATTAGAACTTTACTAACCCCTTGCATGCCATCTATTCTCTTACAACCCATTCACAACCCTGCACCCAATGGTCGTCGGTGCGAGGCTAGCCGCCTCGCCAGTAACTAACTTCTATTGCCATACTTCCAGATAAATGTGGCAGAGTTAGCAACCCAGTCTCCACCACATCCAGCAAACCCTACAATTAACAACCAACCGAGTAAAACCAGCTAGCCAAGGCACCTTCGGGTTTGGTATTAAGGACACCCACATCTGTCTCATACACAGAGGGTTATTACAAACACTGGTGATATGGCAAGCCCCTAGCCACAGCCGCCGGACGACTATCACAGAGAGAGGGCGCCCAGCTACCCCTTTTTACCCACCCGAGGAGGGAGACCCCCACCCCGCGGAGGTATACCTGGCCCCTGTTTTGACTTCTGAGTCATTGCCAGGTAGCACAGGAATTCTTCCTATCAATGAACTAACCATGCATGACTAACACCTTTACTAACCTCTATTAACTCACAATAAACCATTTACCTTTCTTGCATACTCTGATCACTAAATTAGCACCTCAGCTATACCATAGAATGAAGATTGAACAATCTAAGAGAGACGTTCCTATCACAGCTGTCCCCATCCTCCTCGCAAAGTAGATCCAGTCTCTCTCCCCTAAATACTTCCAGTATAGCCAAAATAGTACCTCTTACTAAGGCTCAGTTATATTAAAATATGAAGGCTTCCTATAGCCATGTGCCACAACAGTAATCACCATCTTACCTAGTCCCCATATCTATTGAGAGCTCAAATAAGTCCATAAGACTCGAGATCCCTATTGTCTCCAGGGTCCAGAACCGAGCCTATAAACCTAGCTCCCGCCCCCAGTCAAATCAGTTGAAAGCTAGATACCAACCAGTGGTCACTACCCTGCAGTTAACCTCTAGCTCTGCCCTTGTGTTGTTCCGGAGTTGAGAGATTCCAGATCCGGCAGACTCCGTGGCAGAGAAGACTAATAGAAGCATCTGTCCATGTACAAGTCCTAACGTGCACCTTATAACCTTCACACAAATTCGTGGGTATATAAGTGTGTAGCCAGCAACGATCGTCAAGAGATCCGACTTGAGAACTTCCTACATTTTTGGACCACCTGGACGGCCGAGGAACCAGTCGTTAGCCCCCAACATCACCGGAAGCAAGATAACCAAGACCAGATCTACAAATACTATTCAAGATTCATGTTGCTAGTACTAAGTGTTATAGTACTAGTTTGACACTCACTTATTAACTTTCTATAAAGTGGCTAAAACCTTGCCCAGTGTAACTCATATTTAACCATTCCATTTGGGACGTACCAAGCGTATCAGTGCTCATTAATTAACAGGCGACATTGACTCTCGTAATTACCTTATTCAGATATTAAAACTCTAGTGATATCTAACGTTCGCCCACTGATTTGTGTTCTACGTATTTCTGCCATAAGAATATAAAACTTAGATCAGTACCCCCATGAGGTTACTAGAGATTCCGTGTTCTACAATATACGCGTGTCTAATCCTAACTGTGAGCTGCTACTTGGGCACGCGACCAGCCAGTAAGAGATAAAATCAGTGAAATTGAATTACATGAATATATTGAGGTCTTCCAGTAAAATAAAACTTGCTAATTAAACCCGTGATCAGAAGAGTATACCTGAACGTTGGAAGTGGGAGACTAGGCTCCATCCAGATCCGCTAATGCTAGCAGTTCCTTTCTATTATTTGTTTTGTGCGAGAATTACTATCTTTCCATGCTCTTTATTTACTTACTTAAATAAACGTGAACTTGTGTCGTGTTACCGTGTGTTTATTTTGTGTTCTCTATTCCTCATACCTTGTATTGGGCATGCAGCCTTATATACCCAGTCATTTAGAACTCACATTACCCAAGTTAAACCTGTAGAAAAACAGGGCATAACAGCTATCCTGACTGAAAGGGCCCTGCTTGCCTGGTGGAATAAAGGGATTGCCTCCACCATCTCTCAAAGCCATGGAAGCTATGAATGAAAGGACTAAACTTTCATAGAAAAAATATTATAGCTGAATTTTTCAATGAGAATAGTACCGTTTCGTTCGTTCTCATACTTTTTGCGCTAGAGTGAGTTATAGTGAACAAAAATAAGCTACAAACACCCTGCAGTGGCGTATTCTTCTCTATAGAAGTCACCACACCGAAAGGGTTAAGGCAAGGATGGGATCACTGGAAACCAATGATAGAACAAGCAGATTTTTTTTCTCGATTTTCCAACTAATCCTTTTCGGGCATAGACCTAAGCTGAGAGCATGTACATTCTACCGCTCAACACGGTGAAGCCCGTGAGGTTTCGTTCCAGTCTAGGGAGTGAGACACGCAAAACACCCATTCACGGCCCGAAGCAACCCCATCTCTGAAGCTGCTTCGACTCTGTGCTTCACTGTCTCATCCCATAGACTCGGACCCTCACTCTCAGAACGCCACCTATTGATCAATGAACTCATTAGGCATTACACCCATGTAGAATATTTTGAATATGGGAATATTCATACAGTGCTATTTAATCAGGGAACAATGAGGGTATTTTTTGGCCTTTCGGTGGGCTAAACTCTTTGTGGTAATGCACTGATACTAGGTACAACACAAATTCCATCCCAATAATATCTTCCCATTGACATATCGGGATCGAACCCAGGTCCATTGGATTACCAGTCCAGTGGCAAGACCACTCCACCACACCTCCCCTGGAATGAGATATGGAATGGGATATGACCAAACTGTAGGATATAACGATTGCGAACAAGGAGGAGACCCGATAGTAGAGGATATAGAACACATAGCCTAACAACAGAGTGTACATAATATAAAGAAGGAAGGAATGAGATAGAGATAAGTCTGAGAAAGAGTAGGGAAGAAAACCGGGAAGAGATAAAGGGGGGAGGGGGATGATAGAATTTGGGGTCATGTTAGGTTTTTCTAATGATACTGAAAGACAAAGCACCTGCGAGTTTTAAGCTATAAGGAAGTTGGAGCCATAAAGGTCGATATTTTAACAGAAATGCAGTAATCATGAAAGTTCCTGATGGATAGAAAGAATGCTTAAATTAGTTTTAAGTATTTATATATGCAATAGAACCATATTTTAGATCGTAATTCAGCTAAATATTGGACATATAAACAAATCCAACTTCCTTATAGCCTGAAACTCGCAAGTGGTCAATTGACCACTTGCGAGTTTCAAGCTATAAGGAAGTTGGAGCCATAAACATCGATATTATACAGAAATACAGCAATAATATCGGTTTCTATTGGATGGAAAGTATGCTGAATTTGATTGTATGTGTTTATAAATGTACTACAATCATATCTTAGCTGGTAATTCCGTTAATAATCGAAGTCTACAGCTCCAACTTCCTTATAGCCTGAAACTCGCAAATGGTCAACTGTCAGCAGCTGTATATTAGACTATATATTCGGAATCACTTGAAGACTGCTACACACCTCGTTCCTGAGTGTATCTATCTATCTATCTATCTATCTAGTGTATATATGTTAATGGGTAATATTGTGAGAGTCAATATAGTGTGTGGGTAGCCTTGACATTTGTGGTGATTTTTTTTCTTCTATGGCCCTCGATACCTTCCCCGGCCGTGTGTCCTCGCATTTATGTGGGGATGTGCCTGTTTGTTTGCTTAATATATTTATATTTTTATTATTTTCTTAGTTTCCTCCATAGACCTCCATCAAGCTTAAAAGAACATCCCCAAGATCCCCGTTCTAGATAAATTTGTAAATTTTTCGGTAAAAAAATGTCCCGACCGAAGGCCGGTTTCTTTTCAATTACAGGCTCGCTATCGCTCGCAATTCTTTTCAATTACAGGCTCGCTATCGCTCGCAACGAAAAAGTAGACACCTAAATGGCACGCAAGGTATAACTATTGACAAAAAAGAAATGGAGCGAAAAATCGTATAATCGCCAAACTAATGGGCCAAACATCTAAAAATCTGGAATGTAATGGGGCTAAACGCGAGGGAGAAGGGGAACCAGAAAAACCCCCTTAACCCTTAACTGGCGGCGCGCAACATAAGTCGAGTGAAAGAAATTTGGACTATGTGGCGGCTCACAACATAAGTCGTGTGCCATTTTCAGCACGTAATGTTGCTGAGAGAGAGAGACAAGTGATGGCAGGAGAGTAGCGAGCGTATGACTGCTCCAGACCACCGCGGTGGACCAACTGACATGAATCCCACCCTCCTCCACCCTCTCACACTCGCTACACAGTGAATTGTGTGGGGAAAGTACCGAATTACATGGTTTTTGCACTCGTGTTGCGCGATTGTTGCAAGAAAACTAGCGGTCACACAAGGATCGTTGGGGTGTCATTGGAAAGCTCTGTTTATGCCCTTTCAGGGATAGATACTTGTTTTACGCTGTGGGTCTTATTTAGGCATGAAAATGATCACGTAAACAACCCTATTTTGGGTAAAAACACCCCGCTGGTGGCTACATATTATTTACCGCCTAGGCCGCTCGTTAGGTGTTAAAGTTTATGTGTTTCAAACGGCGGAGGGATTTTCGCCCAAGGGTACAGTCGTGAGTATTATATTAGCGACGCACATAATTATTTGGATCAATGTCGAACCCAAATGAGATAATACAATGCTTTATTATATCCCAGATGCTTTAGAACTTAGCTATACAAGTTCCTGACTAGTTTTCCTTCTAATGTAGGTGGTGGCGAGATCGCCCAATTGGGTGGCACTGCAAGGGAGGCTGCGGACGGTGGGGGCATTGGCCCGGGGGTGCAAGCCCGTGGGCTGATAATTCCCTCCCCCGCTGCCCTCTCAGAGACTGATATCATCTCACCCTGGCCTCTTCGGGGGCCCGAGCATCTGGATGGCTTCGGTCTACCACACTCGGGACTGCTCGGCCAGACAGTCTGGGGAGCTGCAACAACAACAACAAATAGGTGTATGTTGGCTTAGTTGGCTTAGCAATTGATTGGTTAGGTTAGTTATGTGAAGCAAGTCTGAATAAGGGGGAGAAACGAGTGTAGGAAATGACCGCCGATCATTTACAACGTCCTTGCCTTAGTTGGCGTCATTGGTTCACCCACCTCATCCCTCGGGTGTTGATGTACTCACAGACACCATTACTACATTATAACTAGAGGGCTATTCGGTACAGCACACACACAATTTCGTGAAAATCGCTTCTTAACTTTATGAGATATCTTGTTTACAGACAGGCAGAAAGTCAAACAAACGGAGGCGAATACACAACCTCCGTCCAACTTCGTTTGATGGAGGTAACAATAGTGACAATAATAAACATACTGTAGATGCAAATACGGTTTAATAATTAGATGATAACTACGCACACCTGAATAAAACCTGAATATATAATTAGTTTTAGTTTATAAAGTAATGTAACACCCAAATAAATAATTCATTTAAAAGTGTTTTGAAGAAATGCCCTATTACAAAAGTTACTAGAGGTAAAAAAAAAATGTGTATAGCCTAGGCTTAGTTCTGGTTGAACATTAAAATTAATATTTACTTCGACTGACAATTCTTCCAGTGGCACAGTTCTAATATTTACAGGATATAGGCTATCCTAGGAGGTTTCGAATACCATTAGGCTACGCTAACCAATTTTTTTTTTTTAAATTGTACGATAAGAGTATCCATTGGTTTAATCTAATATTACCTATCCTCTCCTATACCTAACCCAATCTTATCCTATCCTATCTTCCCAAAGGTGGTGACCTCTTCCTATTGGTTTACCCGCTGTGTTCAGTAGCTTAAACTAGGCCTAGTCAAGTCACTACAAGATAATTACAAGTTTTACAGGGCCGGATTTAGGTGGGGGGCGTACACCCCTCCCCTATTTTTCACAGTTGGGTATTAGGCCTATTTGTATGTACAAAGTACAAAGGAGTACAACGGAAATCAAGCAACAACAGGTCTAGTGACCCTTCTAGGCTGCTTGTCCTCCAAAACACCGAGGATCGTGTCCAAACAGTGGTTTAGAGTGGGTAAGGGAACATTGGAAAGGGAACTACTGCCCTGGAACTAATGTCCGTGACAGGACATGATGTGTTAGGGGTGATGTCCTGGCTCCATTTACATACATGAAAAACAAATATTCAGTAGGGCCTAGCTTCATGAATAACTTTTGTATGGATCATTGATATAGCCAATAGTGTTTCTGAAGTAGTGCTGCTACAAACTTTATTAGGTTTTGTATTGGCATAGGCTATCCACGAAAAGTTACAAGGCCTAACTAGAAAAAGAAACATGAATATCTGATGTTTGAGTCACGTCTGTGGTGTTTCGTCGACGGCCGGGGGGGGGGGGGGGGACACCCCTCATAGTCCCTTCTCATCACCTCGTCCCCCCTTTTCAAAAGTCCTAGATCCGGCCCTGTTTTAGAATGTAGGCATAGGCTAACTGTGCTTCGAAATTTCTAAATGTAAGTATCTCATACCAGGGTAAGAATGACGAAGTGTCTAGCCTAGTCTATGTAAGCATCTCATACCAAGGTAAGAATGATCGAAGTGTGTAGCCCTAGTCTAGCCTTTATCATCAAGGTAAACCTTGCCTGATGAAATAACCAAACCCTTTGATACAGAGCGTCAACCACATCCCTATCAGAGAAAATCCAACCAAGAACCCCACGACTAATTCTCAACTCCCAAAGTATTTCTAAATTATAGCCTATTGATGGACGTAGACATTTTGTATGGTCTGCTGTGGAATTATGTTCGACATCTGAGAATGCCCTAGCCTAGTAAACACAGACTCATAAGGGGATTAATACAATATACTGTGTAAATGATACATCAGGAACCAGCACTTCATAATCATAATTTGTTCCCATTTTGTTCATCATCGTGAATAGAGGGACTATGGGATAGGGAGATGGGAGAATCTGTGAGACTAGCTCTAGCTAGTAGCTCGTATTATTTCAAGACGTGCCATGTTTGTTGTGGTTACCGGTGACGTTAGCAGACGATGCGCAATCATAGTAGCGGAAAATAGTTGCCTATTAATTTTGCTTTCGAGTATTGTTATTATTATAAAATGTTTCATATGAATCATGTCTAACTATCAGTGTCTGGTATATTTGTGGATAACTATATTCATATATAGTTTGGTTTATGTGAGTAACTCATCTTTTTTTATTCTGCCTCCGTAATTCACCTTTAAATGAGATTTATAGAAGTCATGATACAACAATTGACTGTTAAAGGTCCTTCTTAAGCTTCGTAAGCCCATGATTATGTCTCTATCTCTATCTATTGCCGGACGCCGTGATCCCTGAAGGGGTGGCCACGAACAAATTGCCCCCATGCACCTCTGTCCCCAGTCAGTTGATGCCCCTCCTCCCATCCAGCACTGCTTTCACTCATATATTTCTTAACTCCATCCTTCCACCTCTCTCTCGGTTTACCTCTCCCTCTTTGTCCTTTCACCTCACTCTCGTACACTCTCTTAGTCAATTTCTTGCTTCCCATATGTTCCACATTGCCGAACCATCTCTAGGTGCTCCTTTTCACACTTTCCAGCACATCTATATCCACACCACAACGCTCTCGTACTTCCTCATTCGTTTGTCTATCCCTCCATGTAACTCCGCACACACTTCTCAAGTAGCTCATTTCCACCCCTCTCACTCCATGGTTTGTGTCTTTTCAACAACGTCCATGCTTCACTTCCGTATGTCAATGTCGGGATAACCACACTATCATGCAAGGACTTCTTTACTTCCATGCTATTGCTTTCAGCATTCCAAGCAATGGGCATTGGGTCAGTGAACTGGTTTAAATCTTATCTTAGCGGTAGAACACAAAGAGTCAAAATTGATGATAATATATCTGATCCTATGCCAATTAACTGTGGGGTCCCGCAGGGAAGCATCCGGTCCCTTACTCTTTCTCTGTTATGTGAACGACATGGAACTGAGTGTCTCGTGTAAATTATTACTGTATGCTGACGACAGCGTGCTTCTGGTTTCAGGAAAAGACCCAATAAGTATTGCCGCTTCAGTTTCCAAAGAACTAGAATCGTGTAGTGATTGGCTAGTGGACAATAGACTAATTCTCTTCACCTGGGCAAGACGGAAGCCATTTTATGTGGAACAAAACGCAAACTGAAAGACATTGTGGGCTTCTCGGTCAACTGTAATGATATTCCTATAACAACAGTGTCACAAGTTAAATATCTCGGACTAAAACTGGACTCGACTCTGTCAGGTGAAACAATTTTGGAATCTATCCTGAGTAAATGTAGAGCACGTATAAAATACTTGTATAGACAGGTGGGATGCTTGCCAGCGGCGACCAAAAAGACCCTATGCCAAGCGCTTGTCCAATGTAATTTTGACTATTCTGTGTCATCCTGGTACTCTGCATCATCTAAATCGGCACAGCACAAACTTCAGGTCACTCAAAATAAAATGGTTAGGTTCATGCTGAACCTAGGACCCAGATCTCATGTTGGCCAGGAACAACTTCAGTCACTAGGTATGCTCAATGTCTCTGACAGGGCCAAACAAATCAGGCTCTCTAATGCCTTCAAGATATTCTATGACAGAGCTCCAGAGTATCTAAAGAGTAATTTTGTTAAAGCAAAGGAGAGGAGTGGACATAATACAAGAAATAGGATGTTTAATTTTACGGTCCCGAGAATCCAAGGACAGGGGAAGCTAACATTCTTCTTCACTGCCATCAAAGACTGGAATGACCTACCCCAGTCAGTCCGTGAAAAGAGAACACTGTATTCCTTCAGACGTAGTCTGAAGGAGCACCTGAACCGGACAGCTGCGAGAAGGGAGCACCAAGCTTATGTCTACTACTAAATACGACATAAGAGACAGGCAAAACAAATTGAAATGATTACTGATTACGGATTACTGATATTTACTATAGGATGTAAGGTATCTTAAAATAACCCCCAAGAAATACTTTCTCTAAAGTATCTACTTCTTTTATCCTCCCCTCTTTCCCCAGCTACCCTAATCCCACAAGGACCCCAATGGAAATACGCCTAACGGCCTTATTGGGCTATCCTTAGTTGGAATTATGCAAGGCTGGTACATGTCATATTTGTAACATATTATGTGGTACCATCACTGTAAAATGCTAACTGAATAAATATTATTATTATTTTTATTATTATTATCTATCTATCTATATTATTAAATCAGTTCATGTGTCTGTCTGTTTGTCTGTCTGTGCGTTCTTAATAGGCGGCCGCAGTTTTGGACCTGGGGAGCTGAAACTTTGCATGTGGGTGTCTATTGACCTGGGTCAGGTCATAGAGGGGGCGAGGCCATGATCGGAGGTCGTTTCGAGGCCGAAATTGAAAACAAATTGAAAAAAATTGCCGTTTGGGGCAGGAGGCCTCCGATCGAAAAGGTGTATGGAACGAAACTTGTTCGCAGGCCCCCAAAATGCATGTACAGATGAGGTCAGATCCAAAATCGGAGGTCGTTTAGCGGCCGAAATCGAGGTCGCCGTTTAATGAGGCACAGGGAGGTCGAGGCCGGTGATTATGGTAGTAGTAGTATTGTGATGATTGGCGGCCGCAGTTTTGGACCTGGGGAGCTGAAACTTTTCATGTGGGTGTCAATTTACCTGGGTCAGGTAATAGAGGGGGCGAGGCCATGATCGGAGGTAGTTTCGAGGCCGAAATTGAAAAAAAAAAAATGAAAAAAATGGCCGTTTGGGGCAGAAGGAGGCCTCCGATCGAAAAGGTGTATGGAACGAAAGTTGTTCGCAGCCCACCAAAATGGGTGTACGGATGAGGTCAGATCCAAAATCGGAGGTCATTTAGCGGCCGAAATCGAGGTCGCCGTTTAATGAGGCACAGGGAGGTCGAGGCCGGTGATTATGGTAGTAGTAGTATTGTGATGATTGTGGTAGTAGTGATTGATGATGGTGATTATGGTAGTAGTAGTGGTGGTAGTAGTGATGGTGATTATGGTGGTACAGTGTTATTACCCGGGCAACGCCGGGTACCCCTGCTAGTTATTATTATTACTCTTCCCCGCATTTACCTTCAGATTCCGTTTTTCACACACTGTTCCAAACATATTTACCAGCCCCTGCAACTCCCATTTACTATCGCTCATCAGAACTGTATTGTTGGCAAACACCAGTACAGGCATGTGATTTACCTTTATAATTATATCCCATTCAGTACCGGTGACGACATTTATATTATATTCTGGGTACTATTTAACGATTTTATTCAGCTTAGGAAGTACGTCTATCAATGAAAAGGCTACAGACTATATCGAATAATACTTTTAGCTACCACTTATCCTTTCATAAAAACGTCAAAATGCAGCTTTAGTCAAATAAAAAAGGGATGTACCTTTATATTATTACAGTAGATAGGTTTATCATTACCAATATACAGTACCTATCAAGGGTCAATAATTATGATCACTTTAATTACCTTAGAACCCCTCCCACCATGATTTAGAACCACCACACCTTATCTGACCTTATAGCTAACCTAGAACCCCTCCCACCATGAGTTAGAACCACCCAACAACTTAATTATTCTCACTCCTCAAACCGGAAATTTAGTGTTAAATGTAAGACCGATATGTTACGTAGTGATTATCTTCGGTATGTCCATTGGTTATATTTAGGAGACATGAGGGGAGGGGGGGGGGGGGGGGCAGAAGAAATGTACTTGAGGGAATGAGTTTATAGGCAAGATCATGTCCACTTCAAGGCTGTGTGTGTGTGTGTGTGTGTTGATATTGGAAGAAGAAAAATCATTATACCATGAGAGAGAGAGAGAGAGAGAGAGAGAGAGAGAGAGAGAGAGAGAGAGAGAGAGAGAGAGAGAGAGAGAGAGAAAGACAAATTGAAATCCTCGTATTTGTGACATAACATTTTCACAGCAGTTTATGGACGTGTGTGTGTGTGTGTGTGTGTGTGTGTGTGTGTTGAAGGATTCTGTATATAGAGATTCGATATCAGTGAAGGTTGGAGTTCACCAAGGTTCAGTGCTGAGCCCGTTACTGTCTGTTTTGGTCCTGGAGGCTTTGTCAAGGGTCTTTAGGAGAGGACTCCCATGGGAGCTGTTATCTGCAGATGATATAATTCTGTTGTTGTTGTTGTTGCTGTTCCCCAGGCTGTCTGGCCGAACAGCCCCAAGGTCCTGAGCAAGGCCAAGGCCATAAACTAGTGCCCCCACAGAACCCTCCCTGCTTACCACTAATAAAGCCCAGGTGACCAAAGCCACTCAAAGGCAGGGAGCTGAGGAGGGTGTGGAAACGCCCGGGAAACCAAAGCTCCACCCAAGGCCCTGTGCCCCTCAGCAATTATGAAGGGAAAGTTGAGGGGCAAAGGAAAAATGCGACGCTTTGGCTCCCAATCTGTCAACATCTAGGGAGGTCAATCCACGGAATGATTTAGTTCTTATCGCAGATAGTGCGCAGGAAGCAGAGGCAAAGTTTATAAGATGGAGGGAGGGCATGGCAAACAAGGGTCTAAGAGTTAACATAGATAAAACAAAGGTCATGATTAGTGGAGTAAGGCGTGGAACTATGGAAAGAAGCGGCGACTATCCATGCGCAATATGCAGGAAGGGGGTGGAAAGTAACTCAATTCAATGTTGCGTCTGTAGTGATTGGGTACACAAGAGATGTAGTGGAGCTAGAGGACCTTTGACATGAATCATAGACTTTGAATGTGCAGTGTGCAAGGGAGATCTTGTGTTAAATGACCCGTCTGTCAGTGTTTATTTCGACAGTGCAACGCTGGAGTGTGTGAATAAGTTTTACGGTTTCTGTCGGAAATAGCTAAAAAAAACCTACATGGAACACCTAAAATTGTAGATATAATACAGTAAGCACAAGCAAGGGAAGAAATGTCGTCACTGCCTATTTTAAATGTGTGATACCGGTAAGTAAATCATGGCCTGTAATTGGCTAATCCGCGTGAGCGGGTCAGTCAGTCTTCTTTCTCGCTTACTTCCTGTGTATATCATTTCATTATTTCGCTCGTGTTTACTTTATATATACGTTATTATTGTGTTTCATGTGATATCTAATAGCTCTTTAGATTCGGATAAGACTATAATTTAATAAGTAATCATTAAAATTACTTAAACGTATATAGTTTAATGAATAAATAAGGAATAATATAAATAATAATATATACCTGTATATTATCAGCTCTGCCACTTATTTTGCCCAGTGAACAAGGGTACTGATAAGATAGCCAATCATGAGCCTCTATACAAACACCAGTTAGGAGCCAGATAACCGGGTCAACTGAATAGACTAATAGAGTATAGCAATGATATATTTGCATGTCAATATGTGTAATTAGTTAATTTTGTATGTCATCTAATTACTAAACACTTAACCCCTTCAGCACGATGACGCCTCTTTACCTTTGATTCTGGCTAAAATTAAACTTGTGGGCGCTAAAAGGCGTCTCAAAAGACGGAATCACCTGTTCCGGCAGGTGACAATGTTGTCATTGTTTACAGTTATTTTTATAATATATATATATATATATATATATATATATATATATATATATACACCGGTATATATATACACAACATTTTCTACCGAAAACTGTAGAAATTTATCTTGAAGATCATTTATTATGCTTCATGGAGGTCCAGGGAGAAAAATATAATAATAATAAATACATACGTAAATAAACCCTACCCCAGGGTCTCTTAACCCTGCCTTACCCCCTTAAACATTGTCAAGTATGTTTTTTAGGGCCCCTGAAGCGTATTTCCTTCATGGTCACTCTTGGTCACTTCGTCCACACCCATATTGTGACCACCCTCAACCCCCCCTCCCCCCATGGTCTCTCTTGGTCACTTCCACACCCCATAATGTGACCACCACCCTCAACACTCCACGCCCTCTCACGACTTGCATATGTATACAGTACAGTACATCAGGCCGAGTACTGACACACAGGTTTTTGTAGCGGACATGTTGCATGCCTCCACCAAATGAGTTTAGTTCAGGAGAGGTTTTTATCCCTAGACTTCCATCAAGCTTAACAACATACCCTCAACACCCTTCCCTTGAGATAAATGTGTACATTTTTCGGTAGAAAAGTGTTCCAGGCGAAGGCGGCCGGTTCCTCCTAAATTACAGGCTTGCTATCATTCGTCAGGAAAAAATGGACAACTACAGTACATTTTAAGAACCAAAAATTGACAGATAGTCCAGAAATCGAGAGCCCTAACCTCTGTAGCTAAAAAGAGGCTAGAGCAAATGGGCTGTAAATTTCCACACTTATTCCCTGGTTGACCCTTCCCAAATGGTAGACATATTAGCTCGATTACTCTAGTCGTTAGTGATATATAGAGGTTAATGTTCACGATTTCTGGCCTACTTATTTGGAACAGGTTATAGCTCGCCTACCCCCTACCCTACCCCCCACAAAGGAATGAAAGCAGTGAATTGACCACTTGCGAGTTTTGGTGTATAAGGAAGTTGGAGCTGTGGCCATCAATATCTAGCAGAATTATCAGCTAAAATACGGTTATAATACATAATATAGAGACATAAAACCAACTTGATTATACTTTCATCCATAAAACCCCACATTATTATTGTTTTTCTCTTTGATATCGATGTTTACGGCCCCAACATTTCCTTATAGCCTGAAACTCGCAAGTGGTCAATTATTCATGTATGTTTTGTTTCCTCGCTAGACCTCCAACATTCTTAAAAAAATACCCCCTAGACCCCCTTTCAAGATAAATTTGTACATTTTTCGATAACAAAATGTCCCGGCCGAAGGCCGATTTCTTCTGAAATTAAAAGCTCGGTATAGCTCGCCTGGAAAAAGATCGACACCTTAACCCCTTCCGACATATGACGCAATTTTGAGCCTATTAGGGATACTTTAAAGCCTTTGTTACCATCAGGGGTATTTAGAAACCTTTAGTTTTGTTACTTCAATCTCTGCAGTTGTCTTTGAGTTAGCTGTGGGCAGAAAACTAATTTTGGAGAGGTAATTATAAGAGTGAGAGAACTCTATTTCTTATTGCTAATATGGCAACCTCTGCGTCATATGAGTCTGAAAGGGTTAATGGCACGAAAGGTCTTAATATCGGCAAAGAAATGGGGTGAAAGGTCTCAAAATCGCCAAGAAATATTGTCCTCCCCCTCCCCCCACACCAATCACTACCCTACCCCCACAAAGGAATGGAAGCAGTGAAGAAAATATTGTCCTCCCCCTCCCTATAACACCCCCCCCCCACCCCACACACACCACAAAGGAATGGAAGCAATGAATAAATATTGTCCTTCCCCTCCCTATAACACCCCCCCCCCCACACACCACAAAGGAATGGAAGCAATGATGAAATATTGTCCTTCCCCTCCCTATAACACCCACCCCCCCACACACCACAAAGGAATGGAAGCAATGAATAAATATTGTCCTTCCCCTCCCTATAACACCCCCCCCCCCCACACACACACACAAAGGAATGGAAGCAGTGAAGAAATATTGTCCCAGCTATCCCTATAACACCCCCCCCCCCACATACACACACACACCCCACATAGGAATGGAAGCAGTGAAGAAATATTGTCCTAGCTATCCATAACCCACCCCCACATACACACACACACCCCACATAGGAATGGAAGCAGTGAAGAAATATTGTCCTCCCCCTCCCTATAATCCCCCCCACACCAACCACTACCCTACCCTCACATAGAAATGGAAGCAGTGAAAAAATTTAATATTATCCTAGCTCCGCCTCCCTACAACCCCCTTCCCCCACACTCACCACTACCCTACCCCAGCAAGGAATGGAAGCAGTGAAAAAATAGTCCTAGCCCCTCCCCCCCCCCCCCCAACACGCACACCAACCAGTACCCTACCCCACAAAGGAATGGAAGCAGTGAAGGCTATTTAAGGTGGGCCCAAATGTCAAGGAGTGAGTGGCGTAGTTTAAGGACAGTCTGCCCTCCGTAATAAGTTTTCTATGACGGGAATATTGTTGGGGGCTTGTTGCAGCGCAATACCAATGGCGTTGCAACCTAAGGGGGTCACCGGCTTTTTTTAATCTTTCTCTCCTTTTCTCTCTTTCCCTGGCTTGTATCCATTCGGCCCCATTCAGCCAACTGTTTAAGACGTTTATCCCCATCCAGGTGTCGATTTCCTCCTGGCGAGCGATAGCGAGCCATCATTGTATGGAGAAATCCGGCTTCCCCGGACCGGAGACATTTTTCTATCGAAAAATGTACAAATTTAGCTTGCTGTCAAAACAAAAATATATATATGCTGGCTCGCTACCGCTCGCCAGGATAATATTGACACCTGGATGGGGGTAAATATCTTAATACAGTAGGCTGAATGGGGCCGAATGGATACAAGCCAAAGAGAGAGGGAGAGAAAGAGAAAATAAGCGAGGTGGGGTCCCTTAACGCTATTTGAGCCGAGGGGTTAATGTTGATTGGCATGTACAGGCTGCTATACCTCATCTTCAGGCCACAAATGGGTAGGAAAAGTATATACAGTATATATTGTACAATTGTGCTAATAAGTGATGTATCGGCACCAAGTATGTTTTGATCAATAATTGGTATCAGCAATACCTAAGCTTCATTTCTTCATATCGAGTGAAATAGCCAAACATGTTCCTACACTTACCTATATTTAACATCTGAGAGACGTTAATACAGCACAGAACAAGCCACACGAAATGACAGCTGGAACATTACTTATTAGCGCGACCGTACAGTTGCACACTTAAGTTCTGTTCCTCTATGTGATTTTATATATGAGAATATAATGCATATGGTTGAATTACGAGTGTAGTTTCTTATGCAGTGGTGTTCTAATCTGATTAATCAACTGATTATCAAAAGAAACAACACTCGCAATTCATTCTTACTATTTTACATTCATACATAAGATCACGACGAGGAACAGAACTTATGTGGACAACTGTACATATATATCGTAAATCCTTGAATCTCAGTGTTAAGGGAGGATGGTTCATTTTTTGGTCGATTTTTTGTTTTCTTCATATATTTATTGTTATTTTAGTTTCCTCCCTAGACCTCCATCAAACTTAAAACAAACATCCATTAGATCCCCCTTCTAGATTAATTTGTACAATTTTCGGTAGAAAGATATGCCGGGCGAAGGCCGATTCTTCCAAAATTACAGGGTCACTATCGTTCGCCAGGGAAAACAAATATCGAGACCTAAATAGCACGAAAGGTCTTAATATTGACAAAGACATGGGGAGAAAGGTCTTAAAATTGACAAACTATTGGAAAAAACATCTTAAAATCTGAAAACTAAAGGGGCTAAGCATGAGGGAGAAAGGTGTCCAGAAAAACAGGCCATCTACCCTTAATGGAGCTACGGGAAGCGAACGGATTTTTGTAGTTGGCTGTACATTATTTTACTGGCATATAATTAAGGGGGAGGTAGCTGCTTTATAATTAAAGGGGAGGTAGCTGCTTTATAATTAAGGGGGAGGTAGCTGCTTTATAATTAAGGGGGAGGTAGCTGCTTTATAATTAAGGGGGAGGTAGCTGCTTTATAATTAAAGGGGAGGTAGCTGCTTTATAATTAAAGGGGAGGTAGCTGCTTTATAATTAAGGGGGAGGTAGCTGCTTTATAATTAAAGGGGAGGTAGCTGCTTTATAATTAAGGGGGAGGTAGCTGCTTTATAATTAAAGGGGAGGTAGCTGCTTTATAATTAAAGGGGAGGTAGCTGCTTTATAATTAAAGGGGAGGTAGCTGCTTTATAATTAAGGGGGAGGTAGCTGATTTATAATTAAAGGGGAGGTAGCTGCTTTATAATTAAAGGGGAGGTAGCTGCTTTATAATTAAGGGGGAGGTAGCTGCTTTATAATTAAGGGGAGGTAGCTGCTTTATAATTAAGGGGGAGGTAGCTGCTTTATAATTAAGGGGGAGGTAGCTGCTTTATAATTAAAGGGGAGGTAGCTGCTTTATATTTAAGGGGGAGGTAGCTGCTTTATAATTAAGGGGGAGGTAGCTGCTTTATAATTAAGGGGGAGGTAGCTGCTTTATAATTAAGGGGGAGGTAGCTGCTTTATAATTAAGGGGGAGGTAGCTGCTTTATAATTAAAGGGGAGGTAGCTGCTTTATAATTAAGGGGAGGTAGGTAGCTGCTTTATAATTAAGGGGGAGGTAGCTGATTTATAATTAAAGGGGAGGTAGCTGCTTTATAATTAAGGGGGAGGTAGCTGCTTTATAATTAAGGGGGAGGTAGCTGCTTTATAATTAAAGGGGAGGTAGCTGCTTTATAATTAAAGGGGAGGTAGCTGCTTTATAATTAAGGGGGAGGTAGCTGATTTATAATTAAAGGGGAGGTAGCTGCTTTATAATTAAGGGGGAGGTAGCTGCTTTATAATTAAGGGGGAGGTAGCTGCTTTATAATTAAGGGGGAGGTAGCTGATTTATAATTAAAGGGGAGGTAGCTGCTTTATATTTAAGGGGGAGGTAGCTGCTTTATAATTAAGGGGGAGGTAGCTGCTTTATAATTAAGGGGGAGGTAGCTGATTTATAATTAAAGGGGAGGTAGCTGCTTTATATTTAAGGGGGAGGTAGCTGCTTTATAATTAAGGGGGAGGTAGCTGCTTTATAATTAAGGGGGAGGTAGCTGCTTTATAATTAAGGGGGAGGTAGCTGCTTTATAATTAAGGGGGAGGTAGCTGATTTATAATTAAAGGGGAGGTAGCTGCTTTATATTTAAGGGGGAGGTAGCTGCTTTATAATTAAGGGGGAGGTAGCTGATTTATAATTGAAGGGGAGGTAGCTGCTTTATAATTAAAGGGGAGGTAGCTGCTTTATAATTAAAGGGGAGGTAGCTGCTTTATAATTAAGGGGGAGGTAGCTGCTTTATAATTAAGGGGGAGGTAGCTGCTTTATAATTAAGGGGGAGGTAGCTGCTTTATAATTAAGGGGGAGGTAGCTGCTTTATAATTAAAGGGGAGGTAGCTGCTTTATATTTAAGGGGGAGGTAGCTGCTTTATAATTAAGGGGGAGGTAGCTGCTTTATAATTAAGGGGGAGGTAGCTGCTTTATAATTAAGGGGGAGGTAGCTGCTTTATAATTAAGGGGGAGGTAGCTGCTTTATAATTAAGGGGGAGGTAGCTGCTTTATAATTAAGGGGGAGGTAGCTGCTTTATAATTAAGGGGGAGGTAGCTGCTTTATAATTAAGGGGGAGGTAGCTGCTTTATAATTAAGGGGGAGGTAGCTGCTTTATAATTAAGGGGGAGGTAGCTGCTTTATAATTAAGGGGGAGGTAGCTGCTTTATAATTAAAGGGGAGGTAGCTGCTTTATAATTAAGGGGGAGGTAGCTGCTTTATAATTAAAGGGGAGGTAGCTGCTTTATAATTAAAGGGGAGGTAGCTGCTTTATAATTAAAGGGGAGGTAGCTGCTTTATAATTAAGGGGGAGGTAGCTGATTTATAATTAAAGGGGAGGTAGCTGCTTTATAATAAAGGGGGAGGTAGCTGCTTTATAATTAAGGGGGAGGTAGCTGCTTTATAATTAAGGGGGAGGTAGCTGCTTTATAATTAAGGGGGAGGTAGCTGCTTTATAATTAAGGGGGAGGTAGCTGCTTTATAATTAAAGGGGAGGTAGCTGCTTTATATTTAAGGGGGAGGTAGCTGCTTTATATTAAGGGGGAGGTAGCTGCTTTATAATTAAGGGGGAGGTAGCTGCTTTATAATTAAGGGGGAGGTAGCTGCTTTATAATTAAGGGGGAGGTAGCTGCTTTATTATTAAAAGGGAGGTAGCTGCTTTATAATTAAGGGGGAGGTAGCTGCTTTATAATTAAGGGGGAGGTAGCTGATTTATAATTAAAGGGGAGGTAGCTGCTTTATAATTAAGGGGAGGTAGCTGCTTTATAATTAAGGGGGAGGTAGCTGCTTTATAATTAAAGGGGAGGTAGCTGCTTTATAATTAAAGGGGAGGTAGCTGCTTTATAATTAAGGGGGAGGTAGCTGATTTATAATTAAAGGGGAGGTAGCTGCTTTATAATTAAGGGGGAGGTAGCTGCTTTATAATTAAGGGGGAGGTAGCTGCTTTATAATTAAGGGGGAGGTAGCTGCTTTATAATTAAGGGGGAGGTAGCTGATTTATAATTAAAGGGGAGGTAGCTGCTTTATACTTAAGGGGATGGTAGCTGCTTTATAATTAAGGGGGAGGTAGCTGCTTTATAATTAAGGGGGAGGTAGCTGATTTATAATTAAAGGGGAGGTAGCTGCTTTATATTTAAGGGGGAGGTAGCTGCTTTATAATTAAGGGGGAGGTAGCTGCTTTATAATTAAAGGGGAGGTAGCTGCTTTATAATTAAGGGGGAGGTAGCTGCTTTATAATTAAGGGGGAGGTAGCTGATTTATAATTAAAGGGGAGGTAGCTGCTTTATATTTAAGGGGGAGGTAGCTGCTTTATAATTAAGGGGGAGGTAGCTGCTTTATAATTAAGGGGGAGGTAGCTGCTTTATAATTAAGGGGGAGGTAGCTGCTTTATAATTAAAGGGGAGGTAGCTGCTTTATAATTAAAGGGGAGGTAGCTGCTTTATAATTAAAGGGGAGGTAGCTGCTTTATAATTAAAGGGGAGGTAGCTGCTTTATAATTAAGGGGGAGGTAGCTGATTTATAATTAAAGGGGAGGTAGCTGCTTTATAATTAAAGGGGAGGTAGCTGCTTTATAATTAAAGGGGAGGTAGCTGCTTTATAATTAAGGGGAGGTAGCTGCTTTATAATTAAGGGGGAGGTAGCTGCTTTATAATTAAGGGGGAGGTAGCTGCTTTATAATTAAGGGGGAGGTAGCTGCTTTATAATTAAAGGGGAGGTAGCTGCTTTATATTTAAGGGGGAGGTAGCTGCTTTATAATTAAGGGGGAGGTAGCTGCTTTATAATTAAGGGGGAGGTAGCTGCTTTATAATTAAGGGGGAGGTAGCTGCTTTATAATTAAGGGGGAGGTAGCTGCTTTATAATTAAGGGGGAGGTAGCTGCTTTATAATTAAGGGGGAGGTAGCTGCTTTATAATTAAGGGGGAGGTAGCTGCTTTATAATTAAAGGGGAGGTAGCTGCTTTATAATTAAAGGGGAGGTAGCTGCTTTATAATTAAGGGGGAGGTAGCTGATTTATAATTAAAGGGGAGGTAGCTGCTTTATAATTAAGGGGGAGGTAGCTGCTTTATAATTAAGGGGGAGGTAGCTGCTTTATAATTAAGGGGGAGGTAGCTGATTTATAATTAAAGGGGAGGTAGCTGCTTTATATTTAAGGGGGAGGTAGCTGCTTTATAATTAAGGGGGAGGTAGCTGCTTTATAATTAAGGGGGAGGTAGCTGATTTATAATTAAGGGGGAGGTAGCTGATTTATAATTAAAGGGGAGGTAGCTGCTTTATATTTAAGGGGGAGGTAGCTGCTTTATAATTAAGGGGGAGGTAGCTGCTTTATAATTAAGGGGGAGGTAGCTGATTTATAATTAAGGGAGGTAGCTGCTTTATAATTAAGGGGGAGGTAGCTGATTTATAATTAAAGGGGAGGTAGCTGCTTTATAATTAAAGGGGAGGTAGCTGCTTTATAATTAAGGGGGAGGTAGCTGATTTATAATTAAAGGGGAGGTAGCTGCTTTATAATTAAGGGGGAGGTAGCTGCTTTATAATTAAGGGGGAGGTAGCTGCTTTATAATTAAGGGGGAGGTAGCTGCTTTATAATTAAGGGGGAGGTAGCTGATTTATAATTAAAGGGGAGGTAGCTGCTTTATATTAAGGGGGAGGTACCTGCTTTATAATTAAGGGGGAGGTAGCTGCTTTATAATTAAGGGGGAGGTAGCTGATTTATAATTAAAGGGGAGGTAGCTGCTTTATATTTAAGGGGGAGGTAGCTGCTTTATAATTAAGGGGAGGTAGCTGCTTTATAATTAAAGGGAGGTAGCTGCTTTATAATTAAGGGGGAGGTAGCTGCTTTATAATTAAGGGAGAGGTAGCTGATTTATAATTAAAGGGGAGGTAGCTGCTTTATACTTAAGTTGGAGGTAGCTGCTTTATAATTAAGGGGGAGGTAGCTGCTTTATAATTAAGGGGGAGGTAGCTGCTTTATAATTAAGGGGGAGGTAGCTGCTTTATAATTAAAGGGGAGGTAGCTGCTTTATAATTAAAGGGGAGGTAGCTGCTTTATAATTAAAGGGGAGGTAGCTGCTTTATAATTAAAGGGGAGGTAGCTGCTTTATAATTAAGGGGGAGGTAGCTGATTTATAATTAAAGGGGAGGTAGCTGCTTTATAATTAAGGGGGAGGTAGCTGCTTTATAATTAAAGGGAGGTGAGCTGCTTTATAATTAAGGGGGAGGTAGCTGCTTTATAATTAAGGGGGAGGTAGCTGCTTTATAATTAAGGGGGAGGTAGCTGCTTTATAATTAAGGGGGAGGTAGCTGCTTTATAATTAAAGGGGAGGTAGCTGCTTTATATTTAAGGGGGAGGTAGCTGCTTTATTAAGGGGGAGGTAGCTGCTTTATAATTAAGGGGGAGGTAGCTGCTTTATAATTAAGGGGGAGGTAGCTGCTTTATAATTAAGGGGGAGGTAGCTGCTTTATAATTAAGGGGGAGGTAGCTGCTTTATAATTAAGGGGGAGGTACCTGAATTATAATTAAACGGGAGGTAGCTGCTTTATAATTGTGGCGGAGGTAGCTGGTTTATAATTAAAGGGGAGGTTGCTGCTTTATAAATAAGGGGGAGGTTGCTGATTTATAATTAAAGGGGGGGTTAGCTGCTTTATAATTAAGGGGGAGCAAGCTGCTTTATAATTAAGGGGGAGGTAGCTGATTTATAATTAAAGGGGGAGGTAGCTGCTTTATAATTAAGGGGGAGGTAGCTGCTTTATAATTAAGGGGGAGGTAGCTGCTTTATAATTAAGGGGGAGGTACTGCTTTATAATTAAGGGGGGGGTAGCTAATTTATAATTAAAGGGGAGTTAGTTTCTTTATAATTAAGGGGGAGGTAGCTGCTTTATAATTAAGGGGGAGGTAGCTGCTTTATAATTAAGGGGGAGGTAGCTGCTTTATAATTAAGGGGGAGGTAGCTGCTTTATAATTAAGGGGGAGGTAGCTGCTTTATAATTAAGGGGGAGGTAGCTGCTTTATAATTAAGGGGGAGGTAGCTGCTTTATAATTAAGGGGAGGTAGCTGCTTTAGTCATGAAGGGGGAGGTAGCTGCTTTATAATTAAGGGGGAGGTAGCTGCTTTATAATTAAGGGGGAGGTAGCTGCTTTATAATTAAGGGGGAGGTAGCTGCTTTATAATTAAGGGGGAGGTAGCTGCTTTATAATTAAAGGGGAGGTAGCTGCTTTATAATTAAAGGGGGAGGTAGCTGCTTTATAATTAAGGGGGAGGTAGCTGCTTTATAATTAAAGGGGAGGTAGCTGCTTTATAATTACAGGGGAGGCAGCTGCTTTATAATTAAGGGGGAGGTAGCTGCTTTATAATTAAGGGGGAGGTAGCTGCTTTATAATTAAGGGGGAGGTAGCTGCTTTATAATTAAGGGGGAGGTAGCTGCTTTATAATTAAGGGGGAGGTAGCTGATTTATAATTAAAGGGGAGGTAGCTGCTTTATAATTAAGGGGGAGGTAGCTGCTTTATAATTAAGGGGGAGGTAGCTGCTTTATAATTAAGGGGGAGGTAGCTGCTTTATAATTAAGGGGGAGGTAGCTGATTTATAATTAAAGGGGAGGTAGCTGCTTTATATTAAGGGGGGGGTAGCTGCTATGTAATTAAGGGGGAGGTAGCTGCTTTATAATTAAGGGGGAGGTAGCTGATTTATAATTAAGGGGGAGGTAGCTGCTTTATAATTAAGGGGGAGGTAGCTGCTTTATAATTAAGGGGGAGGTAGCTGCTTTATAATTAAGGGGAGGTAGCTGCTTTATAATTAAGGGGGAGGTAGCTGCTTTATAATTAAAGGGGAGGTAGCTGCTTTATATTAAGGGGGAGGTAGCTGCTTTATAATTAAGGGGAGGTAGCTGCTTTATAATTAGGGGGGAGGGAGTTGCTTTATAATTAAGGGGGAGGTAGCTGCTTTATAATTAAGGGGGAGGTAGCTGCTTTATAATTAAGGGGGAGGTAGCTGCTTTATAATTAAGGGGGAGGTAGCTGCTTTATAATTAAGGGGGAGGTAGCTGCTTTATAATTAAGGGGGAGGTAGCTGCTTTATAATTAAGGGGGAGGTAGCTGCTTTATAATTAAGGGGGAGGTAGCTGCTTTATAATTAGGGGACGGGTAGCTGCTTTATAATTAAGGGGGAGGTAGCTGCTTTATAATTAAAGGGGAGGTAGCTGCTTTATAATTAAGGGGGAGGTAGCTGCTTTATAATTAAAGGGGAGGTAGCTGCTTTATAATTAAGGGGGAGGTAGCTGCTTTATAATTAAGGGGGAGGTAGCTGCTTTATAATTAAGGGGGAGGTAGCTGATTTATAATTAAAGGGGAGGTAGCTGCTTTATAATTAAGGGGAGGTAGCTGCTTTATAATTAAGGGGGAGGTAGCTGCTTTATAATTAAGGGGAGGTAGCTGATTTATAATTAAGGGGAGGTAGCTGCTTTATAATTAAGGGGGAGGTAGCTGCTTTATAATAAGGGGAGGTAGCTGCTTTATAATTAAGGGAGGTAGCTGCTTTATAATTAAGGGGGAGGTAGCTGATTTATAATTAAAGGGGAGGTAGCTGCTTTATAATTAAGGGGGAGGTAGCTGATTATAATTAAGGGGAGGTAGCTGCTTTATAATTAAGGTGGAGATAGCTGTTTTATAATTAAGGGGGAGGTAGCTGCTTTATAATTAAGGGGGAGGTAGCTGCTTTATAATTAAGGGGGAGGTAGCTGCTTTATAATTAAAGGGGAGGTAGCTGCTTTATAATTAAGGGGGAGGTAGCTGCTTTATAATTAAGGGGGAGGTAGCTGCTTTATAATTAAGGGGGAGGTAGCTGCTTTATAATTAAGGGGAGGTAGCTGCTTTATAATTAAGGGGGAGGTAGCTGCTTTATAATTAAGGGAGGTAGCTGCTTTATAATGAAGGCGGAGGTAGCTGCTTTATAATTAAGGGGGAGGTAGCTGCTTTATAATTAAGGGGAGGTGGCTGCTTTATAAGTGAGGGGGAGGTAGCTGCTTTATAATTAAGGGGGAGGTAGCTGCTTTATAATTAAGGGCAGGTAGCTGCTTTATAATTAAGGAGGAGGTAGCTGCTTTATAATTAAGGGGGAGGTAGCTGCTTTATAATTAAGGGGAGGTAGCTTTATAATTAAGGGGAGGTAGCTGCTTTATAATTAAGGGGGAGGTAGCTGCTTTATAATTACAGGGGAGGTAGCTGCTTTATAATTAAAGGGGGAGGTAGCTGCTTTATAATTAAGGGGGAGGTAGCTGATTTATAATTAAGGGGAGGTAGCTGCTTTATAATTAAGGGGAGGTAGCTGCTTTATAATTAAGGGGGAGGTAGCTGCTTTATAATTAAGGGGGAGATAGCAGATTTATAATTAAAGGGGAGGTAGCTGCTTTATATTTAAGGGGGAGGTAGCTGCTTTATAATTAAGGGGGAGGTAGCTGCTTTATAATTAAGGGGGAGGGAGCTGCTTTATAATTAAGGGGGAGGTAGCTGCTTTATAATTAAGGGGGAGGTAGCTGCTATATAATTAAGGGGAGGTAGCTGCTTTATTATTAAGGGGGAGGTAGCTGATTTATAATTAAGGGAGGTAGCTGCTTTATAATTAAGGGGGAGGTAGCTGCTTTATAATTAAGGGGAGGTAGCTGCTTTATAATTAAGGGGGAGGTAGCTGCTTTATAATTAAGGGGAGGTAGCTGCTTTATAATTAAGGGGGAGGTAGCTGCTTTATAATTAAGGGGGAGGTAGCTGCTTTATAATTAAGGGGGAGGTAGCTGCTTTATAATTAAGGGGGAGGTAGCTGCTTTATAATTAAAGGGGAGGTAGCTGCTTTATAATTAAGGGGGAGGTAGCTGCTTTATAATTAAGGGGGAGGTAGCTGTTTTAGTCATGAAGGGGGAGGTAGCTGTTTTAGTCATGAAGGGGGAGGTAGCTGTTTTAGTCATGAAGGGGGAGGTAGCTGCTTTATAATTAAGGGGGAGGTAGCTGCTTTATAATTAAGGGGGAGGTAGCTGCTTTATAATTAAGGGGGAGGTAGCTGCTTTATAATTAAGGGGGAGGTAGCTGCTTTATAATTAAGGGGGAGGTAGCTGCTTTATAATTAAGGGGGAGGTAGCTGCTTTATAATTAAGGGGGAGGTAGCTGCTTTATAATTAAGGGGAAGGTAGGTGCTTTATAATTAAGGGGGAGGTGGCTGCTTTATAATTAAGGGGGAGGTAGCTGCTTTATATTTAGCTGCTTTATAATTAAAGGGGAGGTAGCTGCTTTATAATTAAAGGGGAGGTAGCTGCTTTATAATTAAAGGGGAGGTAGCTGCTTTATAATTAAAGGGGAGGTAGCTGATTTATAATTAAAGGGGAGGTAGCTGATTTTTTTCCTTCATCTTTAGTCCTATTAGCTTTGAGATGTTAAGACATTCGTTCTATTAATTTGGCGATTTTGAGATTTTTCGCCCCATTTCTCGTGCCTTTCGTTCCATTTAGGTGTCGATTTATTACTGGCGAGCGATAGCGAGCCTGTAATTTTAGGATGGCGGAACATTATTCTATGGAAAAATGTACACATTTAGGGTCTAGGGGGTATTTAGGGTCTAGAGGGTATTTAGGGTCTAGGGGGTATTTAGGGTCTAGAGGGTATTTAGGGTCTAGGGGGTATTTAGGGTCTAGAGGGTATTTAGGGTCTAGGGGGTATTTAGGGTCTAGAGGGTATTTAGGGTCTAGGGGGTATTTAGGGTCTAGAGGGTATTTAGGGTCTAGGGGGTATTTTTTAAAGCTTGATTAAGGTCTAGCGAGGTTACTATAAAATAAAAATATATATAATTAAATCCACCAAAAAGTAGCCACTACCTATCCCCTTACCATTATCTGGTCCGACGTCTTGCGGGTTATTATGATATTTGGTTTAAATATTATTGGAGATATTGCTTACTTTGTCATTTTCGAGCGACGTATTTTAGTTTGTCCCCTAGGCTAACAAAAACGCCTTCCCAGACTTCCTAAAAAGCGCCCACTCGCACCTCCTTCAAGTTAAATTTGTACTTTTTCGTCCAAGTTACAGGCTCGTTATCGCTCGCCCAGAACAAAACCGACACCTCAATGGAGTGAAGCGTCTTATTATCGCCAAACCAAAGGGGTGAACGTCTTAAATTCTCAAAACTAATGGAGGTAAGCATAAGGGAGAAAGGGGTCCAGAATAAAAGACAAACCTCCCCTTAACCCTTATAGTACCGGCGACGTCTTTATAATTATATTCTGGCTATATTTAGATACTTTTGTGCAGCTTAAGAAGGATCTGTGGTAGTAATTATAGTTAAGTGAGATAGTTCGAAGTCTTTTAATTCCTGGAAGCCCTATTTAAACTGGATACAATCGTCTAATAGTAGCCATAATATAATTACAGACGTCGCCGGCACAGAAGGGATTAAAGTTAAATTCTGAAGCACCTGAGTTCTAATAAAGCATTGTATTGTCTCGTTTGCCTTCGATACTGCTTCAAATGGCTGCTTCACGATTTATACTCTTTCCTGTACAGTCGACCTAATAAGTCATGTTTCGGTACCAAGTATGACTTGGTCCATAATTGGTATCAGAAAGATTTACACATATTTCTTCTTTTGGAGTGAGATATACAAACATGCTCCTACACTTACCCACCCTATTCAACATCTGACAGACATTAATACAGCACAGAGCGAGCCAAACGTAATGACAGTTGAGAAATGACTTATTAGCGCCACCGTACAGTCACTCATAAACATTCGTGGACCTCACCTATTTTCATTTATGGAAGTATACATATTTGGACACGAATTAAGGGGAGATGGGTAATTTTTCTAGGTCGCCTTCTCCCTCATGTTTAGGCTCATTAGTTTTCAGATTTTACGATGTTTGCCCCATTAGTTTGTCGATTTAAAGACCTTCCACCCCATTTCCTTGTCAATATTAAGACCCTTTCGTGGTATTTCGGTGTCGATTTTGTTCCTGACGAACGATAGTGAGCCTGTAATTTTGGAAGAACTGGCCTATGGCTGGCACATTAATTATCTACCGAAAAATGTACAAATTAATCTAGAAAGGGGATCTAATGGATGTTTTTTTTTTTTTTAAGTTTGATGGAGGTCTAGGGAGGAAACTAGAAACAATAATAATTACTACATGAAAAACTCGACCAAAAAGTGAACCATGCCCCCTTAATGAATAACATGTTCAATACATCAACTGCACAACAATGTATACTACTTGTTGAAGAGCAAGTTCTATCTAAAAATAAATCCAGATAGTTAACCCCTTCTGTACCGGCGACGTGTTAGTAAATAGGGTTAAGAGAAGGTATTTAGTTTGTTCCCTAGACCTCGATCAAGCTTAAAATTACACCCCCTTGAGTCCCTTTCAAGATAAATTTGTACGTAGAAAAATGTCCAGGCCGAACGCCGGTTCCTCTTAAATTACAGGCTCGCTATCGCTCGCCAGGATAAAATCGACACCTGAATTGCACGAAAGGCCTTAATATGGGGTGAAAGTTCTTAAAATCGCTAAACTAATGGGGCGAACGTTTTATAATATCAAAAGCAATGGGGCTAAACATGAGGGAGAAAGGGGTCAAGGAAAAAATCCCTCAAGTGGAGACCTCCCCTTAAGTGAGATAAATCGAAGCCTGTTAATTGTTGGCGGCCTTTTTTTAAGCTCAATAAAATAATCTAATAGAAGCCAGAATAAAGTTAAAAGGCCGGCACCGGTACAGAAGGGGTTAACATGTCATAAATATAAGCATAAGGGGTCCACGATTTTTTTTGAGCGACTGTACAATCTAAGCCTCACGTCGTGGCACACTACACCCTGTTCCAAATAGGTAGGCGCCATAAATCGTCAACCTTAACTTCTGTCACTCAAAAAAAGGGCTGGAGCAAATGGGCTGTGCATTTGCGTACCTATTCCCTGGCTAACCCTTCCCAAATGGTAGACATATTAGCTCGATTACGGTACTCTAGTCGTTTGTGAGTTAACCCTCTGACTTCCATACACCCTTCCTAATCTGAATGAGAATCGTCTACTAAGAGCCAATAAACAGAACCAAATTTGTACTCGGATCCTGAAAGGGTGAATTAAGGGGAGTGGCCCGTTTTTCGGGTCCCCCTTCTTCCTCATGTTTAGCCCCACCCATTTTCAGATTTTATGACGTTCGACCCATTAGTATGTCGATTTTAAAACCTTTCGTCCCATTTCTACATCAATATCAAGACCTTTCGTGCCATTTAGGTGTCAATATTTTCCTGGCGAGCGATAGCGAGCCTGTAATTTCAAGAGAAATCGGCCTTCGGCTGGTACATTTTTCTAACGAAAAATGTACAAATTTATCTTGAAGGGGGTTTAGGGAGTGTTTGTTTAAGCTTGAAGGTCTAGCGAGGAAACAAAACATTACATGCATATAATAATAAATAGACCCAACAAAACATTACATGCATATATATAATAAATAGACCCAACAAAACATTACATGCATATATATAATAAATAGACCCAACAAAACATTACATGCATATATATAATAAATAGACCCAACAAAACATTACATGCATATATATAATAAATAGACCCAACAAAACATTACATGCATATATATAATAAATAGACCCAACAAAACATTACATGCATATAATAATAAATAGACCCAACAAAACATTACATGCATATATATAATAAATAGACCCAACAAAACATTACATGCATATATATAATAAATAGACCCAACAAAACATTACATGCATATATAATAAATAGACCCAACAACACATTACATGCATATATATAATAAATAGACCCAACAAAACATTACATGCATATAATAATAAATAGACCCAACAAAACATTACATGCATATATATAATAAATAGACCCAACAAAACATTACATGCATATATATAATAAATAGACCCAACAAAACATTACATGCATATATATAATAAATAGACCCAACAAAACATTACATGCATATTATATACATGCATATATATAATAAATAGACCCAACAAAACATTACATGCATATTATATAATAAATAGACCCAACAAAATAACCACTGTCCCCTTAATCTTGTTTAAAAAATTCAGTTCAGTATATGGTAAACATTTGGAACTTACTTATACAAGGGTGTAAGTAATAGTGTGTGTGTGTGTGTGTGTGTGGGTGTGTATGTGTGTGTGTGTCTGTGTGAGTGTGTGTGTGTGTCTGTGTGAGTGTGTGTGTGTATGTATGAGTGTGTGTGTGTGTGTGTCTGTGTGAGTGTGTGTGTGTGTGTGTGTGTCTGTGTGTGTGTGTGTGTGTCTGTGTGTGTGTGTGTGTGTGTGTGTCTGTGTGTGTGTGTGTCTGTGTGTGTGTGTGTGTGTGTGTGTGTGTGTGTGTGCGCGCGCGCGCGCGCGCTCTGGATTAGATTTATGTGTGTGTGTTTTTTTTGCTAGGTTTATGTGTATGTGTGTGTGTGTACATGTAAATAAGTGTGTGTGTGTGTGTACGCGTAAGTGTGTGTAAGTGTATGTCTACATGTGTACGTTTAACCCTTTCTATACCGGCGACGTCTTTTTAAGTTTATTCTAGCTATTGTTAGACGATTTCGTGCAGTTTAAGACAGATCTGTGGTAGTAAATAGGGTTAAGGGGGGTGACCTGCTTTTTGTCACTCCTTTTCTCTGGCTTGCATTCATTCAGCCCCATTTAGCCTATTGTTTTAAGATGTTTATCCCCATTCAGGCGTCGATTTATTCCTGGCGAGCGATAGCGAGCCAACATCTTATGGAGAAATCCGGCTGCGCCGGAGACATTTTTCTATCGAAAAATGTACAAATTTAGCCTGCTGTCAAATTTCTTTTAACAAATATACTGGCTCGCTACCACTCGCCAGGAAAAAATCGACACCTGGTTGGGGATAAACGTCTTAAAACAGTAGGGTGAATGGGGCCGAATGGATACAAGCCAGAGAAAGATAGAAAAGGACAGAACAAAAACAGGTCACCCCCCTTAAGTGAGATAGTGCGAAGCCTGTTAATTGTCGGAGGCCCTTTATATACAGAATACAATCATCTAATGATAACCAGAATAAAGTTAAAAGGTCGGCGCCGGTACTGAAGGGGTTAAGTGTTCTGGGTCGAACAGTTAGCAAGTACAACAACAACAACAACAACAACAACAACAACGAGCCCCTTGACCCCACCCACAATGCACTTGCGCCACTTGTTCACTTTATTGTTAACCCCTACAGTACCGTGGCGACGTCCTTTTTTCATCATATTCTGGCAACTATTAGACGATTTTATTCACCTTAGGAAGGACGTTTACCCATTAAAAGGGGCCTACAGATTGCAGCATCTCCATGCATCGTATTAGCTACCATAAATCCTTCCTAAGCTTCATAAAATCGTCTAAATGTAGCTGAAATCCAATATAAAAGACGTCACCGGTACAATACCCACTCAGTACCAGGGCCGTCCTTTTCATCATATTCTGGCAACTAATAGACGATTTTGTTCAGCTTAGGAAAGACCTCTACAATAATAAGGCTTCAAACTATCTCCAACAACTCTTTTAACTACCACAGATCCTTCCTAAGCTTAATAATATCGTCTAAATAAAGCTAGAATATAATATAACACACGTCGCTGGTACTCAAAGGGTTAAGGATTATGACGTGTGTACTAAAAAAACAAAAAACAAAAAAAACAGTGGGGAATGGGCCTGAGTAAACACATACATACATACATACATACATACCAGTTTAGGTGCCCAAAACCTCTTACACTTTACCCTCTTTAATAAGGGGAGATAGGTCGCTTTTCTAGACCCCCTTCTCCCTTGTGTTTAGTCCCATTTGTTTTGAGATTATAACACGTTCGCCCTATTAGTTTGGCGATTCGAAAACCTTTCACCCCATTTCTTTGTCAATATTAGGACCTTTCGTGCCATTTAGGTGTCGATTTTTTCCTGGCGAGCGATATCGAGCCTTTAATTTTAGGATGTCCCAGCCTTCGGCCGGGACATTCTTCTACTAAATACTGAACACATTTATCTTGAAGGTGGATCTAGAGGGTGTTTTATCTTGAAGGTGGATCTAGAGGGTGTTTTATCTTGAAGGTGGATCTAGAGGGTGTTTTATCTTGAAGGTGGATCTAGAGGGTGTTTTATCTTGAAGGTGGATCTAGAGGGTGTTTTATCTTGAAGGTGGATCTAGAGGGTGTTTTATCTTGAAGGTGGATCTAGAGGGTGTTTTATCTTGAAGGTGGATCTAGAGGGTGTTTTATCTTGAAGGTGGATCTAGAGGGTGTTTTATCTTGAAGGTGGATCTAGAGGGTGTTTTATCTTGAAGGTGGATCTAGAGGGTGTTTTATCTTGAAGGTGGATCTAGAGGGTGTTTTATCTTGAAGGTGGATCTAGAGGGTGTTTTTTTTAACTTGATGGAGGTCTAGCAAGAAAAAGAAAAATGCTAAATAAATATATAAACCGACCAAAATATAAACACTATCCCCTTAATTGAGGTGACCTGTTTTTGTGCTGTCCCTTTCTATCTTTCTCTGGCTTGTATCCATTTGGCCCCATTCAGCCTACTGTTTTAAGACGTTTATCCCCATCCATGTGTCAATGTTTTACTGGTGAGCGGTAGCGAGCCAGCATATTTTTTATTTTTGTTTGACAGCAGGCTAAATTTGTACATTTTTCGATAGAAAAATGTCTCCGGCGAAGCCGGATTTCTTCATATAATGCTGGCTCACTATCGCTCGCCAGGAAGAAATCGACACCTAGATGGGGATAAACGTCTTAAAATAGTTGGCTGAATGGGGCCGAATGGATACAAGCCAGAGAAAGAGAGAAAAGGACAGAAATAACAACAAAGCAGGTCACCCCCCTTAATTGAGATAGTCGTTACCCTTAGAATTCCCACAGATCCTTCCTAAACTGTACAGAATCGTCTAATGATAGCCAGAATAAATTGTCAAAATGCGTCATAATCTTCAGAGGATTAATAAGAACGCTCACAAGTACCCCATTGAAATAGGCATATCATATTTGGTTCAGGGGAGGTATGTTTTATTGGACCCCCTTCTCTCTCATGTTTAGCCCTATTAGTTATGAAATTTTAAGACATTCGCCCCCATTAGTATGGCTATTAGAAGACGATTCGCCTCATTTCTTTGTCAATATTAAGACTATTTGTGCTATTTAGGTGTCGATTTTTTCCTGGGGCGAGCGATAGCATACCTTTTAGTAGGAACCGGCCCTACCGAAAAATGTAAAAAAATATCTCGAAGTGCGGTCGTAGGGGAATTATATTTAAGCTTGATAGGGGTCTAGGGAGTTGGGAAAAAAAAAAAAAAAATGTATATACTGTATATATATACACATATATATATATATATATATATATATATACACATATATATATATATATATATATATATATATATATATATATACAAGTAAAATCCCCCCCCCCCCTTAAAGTTAAATCAAAATCTTGTCATATCAGCAGTGTGTGTGGGGTCACGTACTAACTTACACACACACACACACACACATAATACACGGCACACATACACATACATACATACACATTCATACATAAACATAGATACATACACATACATGGAGACATACTCATATCAACAGTGGGGTGTGAGGTCACATGCTAACTGCTTGTACTGTATATAGCCGACCCAGAATATATATACATACACACACACACACACACATACTGTATACACACATACATACACGGACACACATACACATACCTATATACACATACAGACAAACACACACATAACAACAGTGGGGAAGAGGTCACATACTAACGGCTTATATGTGGCTGACCTAAAACACACACATGCACATACACACACACGGACACACATACACATATCTATATACACATACAGACAAACAAACACATAACAACAGTGGGGAAGAGGTCACGTGCTACATGCTTGTATATGGCTGACCCAAAACACACACATACACATATACAGACACATACACGGACACATATATATATACACATATATACAGACATACACATAACAACAGTGGGGGAGAGGTTACGTACTAACTGCTTGTATATGGCTGACCCAAAATTTACACACACACACGCATATACACACATACACATACATACATACATACATAACTCACGTAAGGAGGTCATAAAACACCTATCTTCTGATCTCTCTTCTATCTGTAATTGGGGCAGAGAAAACCTTGTTAATTTCATTGCTTCCAAAACTCAATTTCTCCATCTGTCTACTCGTCGACTTCTGCCAGAAAATTATGACCTACTCTTCAACAACATGCAAATTAACCCTTCATCTTCTCTGAACATTCTTGGTGTTTCTTTTTCTTCTGATCTCTCTTGGAAAGATCATATTACCACTCTAGCTACAACAGCTTCCCAGAAGCTGGGTGTGCTCAACCGCCTCCAGGGGTTCTTTACCCCTGTGCAGCTTCTTGCTCTGTATAGGGGCACAGTGCGTCCATGTATTGAGTATTGTTCACATTGTGGGGAGGATCCTCTCACACCGCACTCCTAGACAAAGTAGAAAAAAAAGACTTCCGTATCATTAACTCACGTCCACTCACCAATTCTCTGCAGTCTCTCTCCCTTCGCCGCAATGTTGTATCTCTCTCACTATTCTAACGCTACTATAATAATCAGTGTTCCTCAGAGCTCTCTGTGTATACCACCTCCTATTCGTAGAGCACGTAGCACCCGTCTTGAAACACAATCCCACCCCTACTCTGTGCAACTCTCCAACCCAAGAGTGAAAAGTTATTATCAGTCTTTCTTCTATTCAACAGCTGAGCTCTGGAACTCTCTCCCAGAATCAGTCTTTTTCTCTTCCTATGACTTAAATTGCTTCAAACTCCGTGTGTCCAGGCATTTTGGCTCGAACGTCCCTTGATTTTGGCCCTGTCACTCTTTCAACTCTGGGGGAGGCACTCGCCACAGGCAGTTCTGTTTTTTGTCTCCCTAATTCATTAAAAAAAAAAAAAAAAAAAAAAAAAAAAAAAAAAAAATTAACACACACATACATGCAGACACACACCTAACAGAAGTGGGGGGAGAGGTCACGTACTTACTGCCTGTATATGGCTGACCCAAAACACACACATGCACACACATACACATACATACAAACACACACATAATTATATACACACACACACCCTCATTGTACGGTCGACCCAGAACACACACACACACACACACACACACACATACACTCTCTCACACTCACACACACACACACACACGCAAACAAGAACTTTTACACGCACTTGACCTCACCTAGTCTTTTAACACCGGTATAGAAGTGGGCGTACGGGTAGATGGGCGGTAGGGAGGGTGGGGCAGTGTAGAGGTAGGTGGGTGTGGGTGGGTGAGAGTTATTTTGGAGGTAGGTGGGGGGTGGGGGGAGTTAGCTTGAAAGCGGGGGATGGGGGGTGAGGTGGAGAGTTAGTTTGAAGGTGGGGGTGGGGGGTGGGGAGTTAGTTTGAGGGTGGGTGGGTTTACTTTTTTTTTTTTTTTTTTTTTTTTTTTTTCTATATTCCAACTACTCCCTCTCGGGCATAGGCTGAGAGCCTGTACATTCCACCGCCCAACACGGTGAAGCCCGTGAGGTCTTGTTCCAGTCTGGGGAGTGAGACATGCGAAGCATCCACCATGGCTCGAAGCAGCTCCATCTCTGAAGCGGCCGGTTGCTTCGCCCAAGTGCTTCACCGTCTCACCCTCCAGACTCAGACCCTCACTCTCAGAACGCCACCTATTGAGCAGTGAACTCACTCAGGTGGGTGGCTGGTGAGTGGGTGGATGGGTAGGTTAATGGGCACTGATGAGTATAATTGTTAGTATGGAGATGGGTGGGTGGGTAGGTGTGCTAGATGGGTGGACAGGTGGGTGCTTGGGTACATTGTAATTGGGTGGGTGGGTGGGTGGGTGGGTGCTTGGGTACATGGTAATTGGGTGGGTGGGTGGGTACATGGTAAGGGGGTGGGTGGGTGGGTGATTGAGTGGGCAGGTGGGTGGATGGGTGGGTGATTGAGTGGGTGATTGAGCAGGTAGGTGGGTGATTGAGTGGGTGGTTGAGTGGGTGGTTAAATGGGTGGTTGAGTGGGTGATTGAGTGGTTGGTTGAATGGGTGATTGGGTGGGTGATTGAGTGGGTGATTGAGTAGGCAGGTGGGTGGGTTGGTGGGTGATTGAGTGGGTGGTTGAGTGGGTGATTGGGTGGGTGATTGAGTGGGTGATTGAGTGGGCAGATGGGTGGGTGGGTGATTGGGTACATGGTAAGTGGGTGGGTGGGTGATTGCGTACATGGCAAGTGGGTGGATGGGTGGGTGGTTGATTGGGTACATGGTACGTTGGTGGGTGGGTGGTGGATGGATGGGTTGGTGGGTGATTGATTACATGGTAAGTGGGTGAGTGGGGGGGTGGGGGGGAGATTGGATACATGGTAGGTAGGTGGGTTGGTGAGTTGGTGGGTGGGTAGGTAGATGAGTGAGTGATGGATGGATGGGTGGATGGGTGTGTGGTGATTGGGTACATGGTAAGTTGGGGGGGGTGATTGGATACATGGTAAGTAGGTGGGTGGGTAGGTGGGTGGAGTGTGTGGGTGGAGTGGGTGGGTGGGTGGATGGATGGGTGGGTGCGTGATTGGGTACATGGTAAGTGGGTGGGTGGGTAGGGGTGCTAGATTGGTGGGCAGGTGGGCAATTGGGTACATGGTAAGTGGGTGGGTGGGTTGTTAAAGAGATGGGCGTGTTGGGTTGGTTAGTATGGAGGTATCTCTCTCTCGGTCGGTCGGTCGGTCGGTCGGTCTCTCTCTCTCTCTCTCTCTCTCTTTAAAACAAGTCTTTCTCTTTGCAACGCAGTTAATGGACGTACAATGGCAATACCTTTAGTCATATAAATGGTAATCCGTCTAATCTCTGTATACAATATTCATTCCCACAGTATTCATTCGGTATCAGGCGCTGCGAAGGGATTTTTTTTTTTTAAAGAATACAATCGTCTCTCTCTCTCTCTCTGGCTAACATTAAACTAATTTATTAAGCTTAAAAATAAACTATATTAATCAAAGAGGTAAACTTAATATCAATTCACCACTTGCGAGTTTCAGGCTATAAGGAAGTTGGAGCCATAAACATCGATATCAAACAAAATTGCAATAATAATATAGGTTTCTGATGGATAAATGGTACCGGGTATGTTGAATTGGGTTTTATGCATCTTTAAATGTACTACAACCGCATGTCAGCTAGTAATTCAGCTAAATATCGACGACTACAGCTCCAATTTCCTTATAGAACGAAACTCGCAAGTGTTAACTCGCAAGTTAAGCCTTTTGACTCTCACAAAGGCTTCCTAAACTCAATGAAATCGTGTATTAAAAGCCAGAATAATATGAAATAATATTTCATGAAATACTGAAAGGGTTAAGTATATAAGCATTTACTGTACATTATGTAATGCAATGCAAACGGCAATCAAAGTCAATCCCGCTTATTGTATTATGTATTATTTTATTCTTCTTCTTCTTATTATTATTATTATTATTGTTGTTTTTATTATTATTATCCTTCTTCTTCTTCCTCCTCCTTCTTCTTCCTCCTCCTCCTTCTTCATCTTCTTTTTCTTCTCCTTCTTAGTAGTAGTAGTAGTAGTAGTAGTAGTAGTAGTAGAGTGGGTAAACGAAATAGAAATACTAGCCAAAATTGCAAAGACGGAACCACAGGCTGCATATTCGGCATTCACATATGGGGTCAAACACCGCTGGACCTACTTGATGCGTACCATTCCAAACGTGGGTCCACAACTTCAACCGCTAGAAGATGCCATCAGAGACAAACTCATCCCAGCTTGGATGAAGTCCCACACCCCAAATGCTACAGAGAGGGAGTTGCTCGCACTTCCTCCTAGGTTAGGAGGGCTTGGAATCATCAATCCGGTGAGGAGGGCGACAACGGAACACGAGAACTCAGTAAAGATAACAGAATCTCTCACTGAACGCATCGTAGCGCAAGATCCTGACGGCGAAGTGGACCAGGCGGACATCTACAACATCAGAAAGACCATCACGTCAGAGAGGCAAAACTCACAGAAAAATGACCTGGCACAATTGATGCGACAACTTTCCCCGAGACTAACAAGAAAAGTACAAATAGCACAAGAAACGGGTGCTTCAAATTGGCTGACAACACTACCAATCAAGGCAAAAGGCTTCAATCTAAACAAACAAGAATTTAATGATGCTATTGCACTGAGGTATGATTGGCCGATTGAAGAACTGCCCGATCGATGCGTTTGTGGAATCAACAACGATGCAGACCACAGCATGATATGTAAGAAGGGAGGATTCATCAGCATCAGGCACGATGAAGTAAGAGATGTAACGGCGAACATGCTCAGGGAGGTGTGTCGAGATGTGGTGCGCGAACCATCACTCATTCCCTTGGAGGGAGAGATCTTGCAGCACAGGACGGCCAACACATCCAACGAAGCACGAGTGGACGTTAGTGCAAGAAGTTTTTGGACAAGAGCACAGCGAGCATTCTTTGACGTAAGAATATTCGACTCAATGGCCCATAGCTACAGCGAGCTGTCTCTGGAGGCTGCACACAAGAGGAATGACCAAGAGAAGGTCAGGGCATATGGAGAAAGGATCTTAAATATCGAACATGGCAGCTTTACCCCACTAGTCTTCACCACATCTGGAGGGATGGGACCTAGGGCCCAGTGCTTCTATTCAAGGCTTGCAGAGATCATCGCAGAGAAGAAGAAACAGCCCAGGAGCCACGTTGTAGCCTGGATGAGGTGCCGTCTATCTTTCTCGTTGCTCAGATCAGCACTACTATGCCTGCGGGGAACAAGACTGTCTGCACCACAACCAGCGACGGTGGCAGAAGTGGACTACGAGGCAGCAGTGGCAGAGGGTCGCATAGGAAGGAGACTGGATTGAAGTTGCATGGTGTTGAATAGTAATATCTGATGCTTGTAAAATAAAATGTATGAACAATATTAAATAAAAACCAATGTAGTAGTAGTAATCCACGATGATGAGTCTGAGTGCTGACCCCGGAATAGTAAGTAGCTGAATGACTACCAAGTCGGACGCTTTGATGACTGTTCTGACCTGGTTTAGGGTCCAAAGAGGGGATGCACAGGCTGAGTGGTTAAAAATAAAAAAAAAAAAAGTAGTAGTAGTAGTAGTAGTTATAGTAGTAGTGGTAAGATTAAAAACGCAAGCAGACCGTGCATATGTGTGGGTTTCTAAAGTAGGCCATAACCGCATACTATAATCGCTAGTCATTATAATAGACCAGTAAAGAAGCTCATCACATAATAGCCACTCGGTAATAATAGAGGCTCAAAGGCGATGCAGTTATAATATACGTATATATATATATATAATACAGTATACATACTGTACTGAGTGTTTGTGACATACTGTATATATATATTATATATACAGTATCTCACAAATACACGTGATAAAACAGTTATATATGTTTTTTGTTTATCACGTGTATTTGTGAGATCATGTAATATATATATATATATATATATATATATATATATATATATATATATATATTGGTGTAGCCAGGTAATAAATTTTCTTTAAGGCAGGCGAGGTTGAAGGAAATACATGTATCAGCATTAATTATTTTATTATTAAGACTTTCAATAGAACGAACAGCAATTCTCAGGTGTTCTGGGAGATTGTGCAAAAGGTGAGCAAAATTAATGATGATCCGACGCGTCTCGATAGACAACTATCATCTTCAGGGAATGGAAGGTAAGTGAATAGGTTTTTTTTTTGGTGGGGGGATAGACAGGTTGGGGAGGTGAGAGGTCTCTAAGGATTAGAGAGAAGTAAAGATGGAAATGAAGAGCAAAGTTGAAGAGTAAAAGGTGGAGGGCCGTCCTCCTTGCAATTCTTTGGTGATTCTTGGATGTGATAAGTAAGAGTAGTCGACGAGTATCAGTGCATCTTGTGGAGTGCTAGGTGGTGCTGGTGGTGTGGAAAGGCCGTTGATGTTGGTGAAGGTGGGAGATGGTGTTATTTATGAAGCGGATGGTGAAGCTGAAGATTCTTGGTGGATTTCTAGTTATTTATTAAGCTTTTTAATTTTTTTCATATGATTCTTAACCTTCGATACGCGTGCTCTGCCCTCCGGTGTTAGTCTCGACTCATGTAGCCAGGTAGAGGGGTATTTTTGTTTCATTTCATCTAGAGTACAAGTTTCAAGGTCTTCTGCAAAAATTATAAATTGTTCATCTGTCACACCAGCAAAGTTTGGGTGATAATCTGGCTGCTTCTCCCTCACAACTTGTGGTGTTAGAACAGGAGGGAGAGGAGTTGTCATGATGGTCGGTTCTGGTGTAGAAGTGGTGTAGAAGGGGTCTTGTCATCTTCTTCTGGATCTTCAGCATCAGATAGTTCCACATCCACTTCTTCTTCCTCAGAATCTTCCTCTTCATAAGAGTCATCTTGGTGAGTGTCGAGGTCCATGGAGTCGTCTTCTGTAGGAATGATGATAGGAGGTGCTGGAGATGTGATTCCCTGTGTTGCCTGTGGAGTTGGGTCTTCAGGATGCTCAGCTTGTTGGGATTGTGGTGCTGACGTGTTGATCCTGTTAACCACTCGAGGTACAAGGGAGATCTTCTTCTTTGGCGTCTTTCTGGGTTTCTTCTGGGTCTTGTCGACTGATGGTGGTTGCTGGAGAAGATTAGGAGGAATCACAATCGTTGGGAGGTTATTGGCTGTGAGTAAAGCAGGTAGGATGATTGAAAACCGGCTTAAATCATCCCCAGCAAGAGCCTTGGCTGTCTGGATGACGACAGTGATCTTCTCTGTGTTCAGGCCGGCCTTCTCCTGCTTGTTCTCCTCCTTTTTCTTCCTCCAAGCATGTCTGGATCCCTTAACGTTAGCCCCATTTAATCCTTTGATGTTGTTAGCCTCCTCTCCATTCCTCCCCTTTTTGATGGTAAAGGTTACCCTCTCACCATCACCGAGAGAGGGTATTGAGTGGTGTTGATTTGGAAAGGAGATTCGGCTTCTATGTGCAAAGATATCAGCTCCTGTGTCCTCTCTGTTGATAAAGCCATATCCCTTCTTCACATTAAACCATTTAACAGTTCCAGCAACGGTGGTAGAGGTGGATGAAGCCATGGTGTAGATGGTGGTGAAGCAAGGGCTGCAGAGCAGAGTGGAACAGTCCGGGTCTGGGTCGTTTTTTTTTTATATGGAAGTATATAGTAAAGGTGAGGCAAGTAATAATTTTGATCACTCTTAATTTATAACATAACAGCTTATTTATACATTTTAGGTAGATCACAGTAAGGTTTATTGGGTGTCGGCTAGCATATGATTGGCTAGTTGGCGACCAATGAGGCACGCGCTTTTCCTGCCTCCTGGTTGGCTGGGAGGGTTCGTAGATGCTAGATGTTATCGTAGGGGGTCTGCTGGGCGATGGGGGGGGGCCAGGCCCTTGTGAGGGGCGGCGGGCCAGTTGTATCTCGGGTTTCTGGTCCAGTTTGAAGCGTAGGGTTGAGGGGCGGCGTGCGTTGGTTAAATTAAGTAGTGGGGGGGACGGTAAGGGGGGGAAGGGGAGGGGAGGAGAGAGGGGGCAAGGGCAGAGTCTGGGTGGTAAGGGGAGTAATGTTAGGGGGTGTTTGAGAGTAACGTTTAGCTGATGGGAGTATTTGGAGGTCGAGAGTTTGATTATTTATGGAAGGATTAAGAGTTTGAATATATAGGGCTTCAAGTATAGCAAGTCTTCTGGGTTCTGTCTCTTTATCAATTACGGAGGTGTTTTTATCTAGGTCAGAGCGAGTAAGGGCTTGGTGGTCAAAAACGAAATTGACCAAAAACTCCAACAACTCTATGAACAACATAAGAGAAAAACAGAGAGCACGACCATCAATAAACTATCACGACTGTATGGCGGAAATATAAAACTCCCCAAGCCGACGAAAGGGTATATAAACCTCACCGACACTACCCTGACCCCTGATCAAGAAGACCTCCTCAACAAAGGCCTAAATTGCCACTACACCTCTAAACCTGGACCCCACAGAAAACGTCTAGAAATCGAAGTCCTTCTTGATGACGTCCTACGGCTCCAGAAAGTTGGCAAAGTCACCACCACCCCAGCCTTACAACCCACCCTACTAGCAGAAGCGGCCAAGACCAGAGGATCTCATCAAAGTAAAATCCTCAAAAAACATCACTTCCAAGCAGCCAAACAACTCAGGGAGAACCCTAACATCATCATACGACGAGCTGACAAAGCCTCCTGTCTGGTGATCCATGGAAAGGAGGAGTATCTGCAGAAAATGGACACCATCTTAAGTGATACAAATAAATTCAAAAGGATCACTCGCAACCCCACAGATGAAATAAAAAGGAAAGCCAACACCACCATCACCGCCATCAACGCTAAAACTGAAGGGGTACACATGAAAAAACTCATCGGGGAATTTTCCCCTGATTACGCCTATGGTACTGTAAAAACACACAAACCAGAAAACTCCCTCCGCCCCATCATCTCCCAGATACTACGGCCACCTACCAGATCGCCAAGACCCTCAACAACCTCCTCACCCCCTACATACCTCGACAATATAACCTCAACTCCGCTAATGATTTCCTAGAAATTTTACGAGACGCCCCCCGAACTAACGACCACATCACCGCCTCTCTCGACGTGGAGAGCCTATTCACCAACATACCTGTGGACAGGACCATCAACTTAATCCTGCAAAAAGTTTACCATTGCCCTGACACACCCAATCTTGACATACCGGAGAAGGCACTGAAGATGCTGTTGGAGCTCTGCACCAAAGAGGCACCTTTCCTCTGCCCCCGTGGAAACATGTACCAGCAAATAGACGGGATAGCAATGGGTAGCCCCCTGGGGGTCCTGTTCGCTAATTTCTTCATGGGAACTATAGAAGAGGAGCTCCTTGATGCCCACCGCCCCTCGGTCTACTGCAGATATGTGGACGACATATTCATACTAGTAAAGAACCTCAACGAACTCAGGGACCTCCAGCATCGCTTTATGGCCACCTCAGGACTCAACTTCACCTATGAAGAGGCCACCAATGGACAGCTTCCCTTCCTCTACCTCCTTGTTTCGTTTAATAATCAAGAATTCAAAACTACCGTCTACACCAAATCCACGAACAATGGCCAATGCCTCAACGGGGAAAGTGAATGCCCCCAACGATACCTGCTGTCCACCATCGCAGCCTACATCAGGAGAGCCCTCACCCATTGCACCGCGTGGAGCGACACCCATAAGGAACTAGAACGCCTTACCCAGGTACTCGTTAACAACGGATACTCTAACACAGATGTCACCAACACCATAAGAAAACACCTTAATAAATGGTACAACCAAGCCCCCCCTACTACCAACCCTACCAACGACATCACTATCTTCTACCGCAACTACATGTCATCTGATCACAATACCGACGAATCCATCATGAAAGAAATCATTACCAAAAACGTCCTCCCTACCAACCCCGACCACAAAATAAAACTTATCATCTACTACAAATCCTCCAAAACCTCCAACCTCATCCTCCGTAACAGACCTATCTCTCCCAAGACTCCGAAAATAGACGACCATGTGATATACCAACACAATTGCAATAATGTGGACTGTGGACCTCAAACCTACGTTGGTATGACACAAAATCGTTTATCACGCCGTCTCACCCTCCATCTCCAATCTGGAGCTATCAAAGACCACTATAAAGCCCCCCACCACCAAGCCCTTACTCGCTCTGACCTAGATAAAAACACCTCCGTAATTGATAAAGAGACAGAACCCAGAAGACTTGCTATACTTGAAGCCCTATATATTCAAACTCTTAATCCTTCCATAAATAATCAAACTCTCGACCTCCAAATACTCCCATCAGCTAAACGTTACTCTCAAACACCCCCTAACATTACTCCCCTTACCACCCCGACTCTGCCCTTGCCCCTCTCTCCTCCCCTCCCCTTCCCCCCCTTACCGTCCCCCCCACTACTTCATTTAACCAACGCACGCCGCCCCTCAACCCTGGACCAGAAACCCGAGATACAACTGGCCCGCCGCCCCTCACAAGGGCCTGGGCCCCCCCCTCGCCCAGCAGACCCCCTACGACAACATCTATCATCTACGAACCCTCCCAGCCAACCAGGAGGCAGGAAAAGCGCGCACCTCATTGGTCGCCAACTAGCCAATCATATGCTAGCCGACACCCAATAAACCTTACTGTGATCTACCTAAAATGTATAAATAAGCTGTTATGTTATATCCTATTCTCTCTCCTGATTGGCTACAGCTCTCCACCTATCCCTTACCACCAAAACCATCATGCTTCCAGCAGCCCCCACCTGCTTTGCTGGCCATGTTAAATGGTTTAACTACAAAAAGGGAATGGGCTTTATCAGCCAACAGGAAGGAGGAGACATCTTTGTACATAGAAGGAGCATATCTCGCCCCAATCCACTCCACGCTCTGCCCTCTCTTGGTGACGGAGAGAGGGTAGAGTTTACCATCAAAAAGGGGAAGAAGGGAATGGAGGCACATCGAGTATCTGGACCCAAGGGTGACTGTGTGAAGGGATCGGTGCATGCCAGGAAGAGGAAGGAGAAGGCAAGAGTAGAGCAGCCATCTTGTGACAAGGACTCAATCATCAAAATCATTGTCACCACAGCCACTGCTCTTGCTGGTGGGGACATCAACCTCCTAAGGGTGTATCTCCCTGCCCTCCTACAAGCTAACAACTTGCCCTCTATTATCATCCCAAACATGCACTCCACCAAAATCACTCGTCCACAGGCTCCCCAACAACGTCCAAGACAGCAGCCACGGAAACGCCTGAACATCTACAAACCAATCAATAGGAGCAGCCTTCCACCACCTCCTCCTGCAGTCTCAGCATCGCCACCTCCATCAGCAGTCAACATCACCGGACCAGTAGCAGCCTCGACTCCAGCACCTGCCACCATTAATCATCCGGTGGCACTCCCCTCCACGTCGTCTGAGTACACTGTGTCCACCATAGGAGAAATAGTCGACGTGGAGACGATCGAGGAAGAAGGAGTCAATGCAGCACCAAGAGGAAAAAGACGTCCCCCCCCTGAATCACCTTTTTGGAGAGCCATTTTGGGGGACACCGAAGCAACCCCTGATTCATCCTTTACACCAGAGCAAGTAGAAGGTCTAAGGACCTTCCAAAGTCAGCTGTTGAAGATCAGGAGCTCCAAGAAAAACCCAAAAAGATCGAGAAAGACCTTCAACATGGAAGAATTCGTCAAACACCAACATTAACACCATCGACTTCTTCACCACCACCATCAACACCACCATCTCCTGCCTTTATCTTGCAGCCCCCAGCCCCCTTCTTGGCAAGCCATACTGATCCAGCCCAATACTCAACTCACGCACGTTGGGTCAAGCCCCGACACTCTATTTGCTCTCACTTTTACCACTGTCTCTCCTACTTAACCAATAAAAACTTCCCTTCTTTCACCCTCACCCACCTTTTCTATATTCATTTCAATTCAATTCATTCCTATTCACTATTCATTCAGGCCAACCATTTCAGGCTCACAGGCTCCCATCCTGAGCACACCTACCTCACCTCTCTCTCTCACAACCGACCATTCACCATGAGTTCAGCAACTCCCATCCTTGCTGGACTTGTAAAATGGTTCAATGTGAAGAAGGGGTACGGCTTCATCACCCCTAACGACGGCACCAAGGACATCTTCATCCACAAGGGCGCCATCAAGAAAAACAACCTCCTTAAGGCTGTGCCCTCCCTTGGTGATGGAGAAAGGGTGGAATTTGTGGCAGTGGCTGCTCCCAGAGGTCCTGAAGCCAGACAGGTGACGGGACCAAAGGGCGCCGCTGTCAGGGGCTCCACTCACGCCAGGGACCTCCTGAAGGAGGGGCAGAAGGAGTCAACCAGCAGGAGACCCACCAGGCCGAGCCCAAAATCCAATACCACATCTTTTTCCATCATAGATGTGGTTATTAGGACGGCTATGGCTCTGGCTGGAGACGACACCTCCCTCCTTCAGCAGATTCTGCCCGCCCTCCTGAAGGAGAACAACCTCCCTGTAATATCCATCCCAGCCAACCTTCCAGGGAGCCACCAGAGAACACCGAGGCAGAGGAACACACCGGCTCCAAAACTTCTCCTGCCTCGCCCTCTGAATAGGAAAAACTGCCCACCACCACCTTCAAGCAAACTGGTGCACTCCTCTACACCATCTACCGCTTCAACACCAACCAAGGAGAAGGCACCACCATCTACACCAACAACAACTGTGCACCAAACACCAGACCAAGGACCCCAACGACAACACCAATGGCCAACGTCACCGATTCCCAATTCGGAAGCTGACCAAGAACATGAACCTGATCTCGCCACCACCTCGGACAGGACCCGGCTATTATCTGCTCACTACTTCCATTCATCATGCTTCGACTTCCAGCCCGAACTCCAGTTCAGGACCTACAAGAACAAGAACGCCCCTCCTTCAACTCCTTCAACTCCGAAAACTACCTTTGAGCCTCCCGACCATCCCAGCGTGAATGATCTGAAGGCGCGAAGAAAGAAAATCAAGATCGACAAGTCGAAACTGCTCCACAACCAAGACTCCAAAGATGAAGAACAACAATAGCAAGGTGGTCAGCCCACCTATTTTTTACCTCTCCAACTCTTCACCTTTCATCACTTCACCTTGAACTTCAACCTCTACTTTCTCAACTATGGGGACTCTTCCTCACCAGTATCCAGTATCCTATTCACTTCTTGACTCCTTCACTTGCTTGTCCTGGACAGTCGTTCCCCTAGCCCTCTGGAAATCCATTCGCCACCAAGTGTTTTAACTGACTGAGTTTTGGCCATTTCTGGACTCTGTTTTTTTTTACTCTTGAAGATTTTTCTTCATTTTAGTCATTTTTAGCTGGACTCAGGAAATTTTACTCTTGAGTCTGCTTTTTGGTCTCTGCCGTATTTTACCTGGACTGGTTTCAGCACCCTCTCTTTTTTTTTTGTATTACTTGCCCGTCCCACCCAGTAGACGCTGCCTTCTTTAGTACCGAATCGAACCCTGAAGGGCCACCGCAGGGTGGTTCCATGAGGGGGGCTCATTAGGAGCTGAGGGAGGAAAAGTTGGCAGCAGGGTATTGTTAGGGGTTAGACGCTCCAGTGACACTGGTACCCAAACACCATTCGACAGCCTTTAGAGACTGGTGGTTAAGGGGTGCTGGCAGCCCAAGGCGCTAGGCAGGTTTAGCTAACAGGTGTCATCCGTAGGGTGACACTAAGGGCACTTAGGATTAGGTTTTATCTGCTGAAACCAGGGCAGGGATTAGGCGGTGGGTGGCCTGAGAGCTTTTAACTTTAAACTTTAACTTTTTGTTTTTGTTTTTAACAGGACCTTTAACAGAACTATCCCTTGCTTTTTGAATCTGGATGGTTCAGGCGATTCTAGTGGCCTGATAGTTCTTTTACACTTTTTATCTGTAAAGTCAAGCCCCTTGAGGCAATCTATTTATTTGTTAACATAATCTCACTAGGAGTCACCTGATACAGCTGAGTGTGGAAGATCGAGTTTGGCTTGCATCGGCCAATCAGAGAGGAGCACCTTGTATCTTGATCGGATCTTGATCCTGTAGACAGCTGAAGCTTTTGCAAATCCAAGTAGCCTAGCTGATTGGCTGCTTTGGTCGGACGTCCTAGCTTCTTGATCCACAAACTTATGCGTATTCTTTTTTAAAAACTAGTTATCCAGCCTAACCCCTTCATGGCCATTCTGTAATAAATCATGGCGCGAGTTAAGATTAAACACCCCCGGCCCAAATTGAGAGCATCCAAAACAGTACTCCTCAGCATTTTGGGCAAGTTTGGGATTTATGCGACCCGAATAATCCCCATTGATGATGGATTTGTCATTCTCATCAAAGATGACAGTGACACAGACAAACTTTTTCAGACTTCCACTCTTGATGAATTGAACAAGCAGGAATTCACGGCTCTACTGCCACCAGAAATCAAAGCCAAAAAATCTGTGCTTCTGTTTGCCATAGATGATCACATTTACCAGAACTCTGAAGATGATATAACCACTGAGATCGAACAAACAAATGAATGGGCAAAAGATGGTGTTGAGCAAGTGTACAAGTTTCAACAGAGCAACACTCTAAAAATCACCTTCAACCAAACCAAATTAGCCAACAAAGCTACAGTCAGCGGTATGATCATGTTCAATGTGAGTGTACCAGCTACCCAAATAAAACAGGAGAACTTCATCCCGATCAAATCGTGTATGCGTTGCTATGAGATTGAAGACCATACAACCAACAACTGCAAGAAAGGTAAAGATTACAAAATTTGTTCAGAATGTAGTGAAATGAATCATACCTGGAAAGAGTGCACAAACACAGTTAAAAAGTGCATAAACTGCAAGGGTGACCATCGAACTCTAGCAATGGCATGTGCACAGAGGAAAACAGCACTTAAAGACAAACGTAAGATGATGGAAGGGAGTGTAACATCACCTACAATAACCTACAGTGACAAGGCAAGAACAACTGACTTCCGGAACCCTGAGCTTGGTCTATCAAAAGGCTCGGCAACCAAAATCCTAGAATGCATTTTATATGCACACGTGATCAACGTAGGAGAGCCAGGAACATATGACATCACACTAAATGACCTTTTCCGAAGAAACAACTTGCCAACATTAAATGTACCAAATAATCCACCTTCAGCCAAAATTCTTAAGGACCTTGGCACTGACCCAGAGGAGGATTGCCCCGAATTGGAGGAAGAATCTACGGAGACAGCAACTGCAATTGCAATTCGACCAAAAAAGAAAGCAAACAAGAAAAACACTAACAAAAAACCATTTAGCTCAGAACGCAGAGAAAAGGAGAAGGAACTCACATTGAGACAACCCACCATCAATGCTAATTTGAAGGGTAAAGATATAGGACTAAAAATCTCCACAACTAGAGCACAAGGATGGCCAACAGACTTTTTTGGCCGAGAGCAGTTGCTCAACGCACTTCAAAGTAGGAAATACAAGTGGTTGTACACCAATGCAGACTATGAAGAAGAAGATATATTTCAAAAGATTACAAATAGTGATATCGACCTTAAAGGTTGCTGGGTGACGATGGAGGAGAGTGAATTCAGGAAATTGAGGCCTGGGCTTCAGGTGGACAAATCACCTCTACCAGGTAACAGAGACTCAAGGGTAAGAAGATCATCTGATTAACATGGAGACCATCAGAATAGTTCATCACAATGTTCTCCACTGGGAAACCCGGAAAACGGAGTTGGCAAATATATACAAAGAACTGGATCCAGATATCATAACACTTAATAGCCATGGAGCGAAACCTGACCAAACTATCAACATATCTGGATATATAACTTACAAAATAAACTCGAGTAGTGAACGAAATGATGGCTCAGCAGTGTTGATTAAGACAAATATTAAACATAAACTTGATGATAACTTCCATACAGACGTTTTAAGCCTGAAGATTTATACAAATACAGGACCAATCAACATAGCTACCACATATCTGCCCCCAAGAAGACCTTTCCTGCCGTTTCCTGATTTTCATAAACTGCTGTATAATAATGAACCCATGTATATAATTGGAGATCTAAATGCCAAGCACAGAAGACTTGGTCACAATACAGATAACAATGTGGGCAAAAACCTTATGCGTTTCATAGACCATAGGATGATTCATCTAGGACCATATTTTCCCACATACTTATGTCATAATGCAGCGACTACCCCAGATATCATCATTAGCAACACTCAAACTTATCATAATACCAAAATCGAAACTGGACCACTGACATCTTCAGATCACCTTCCCGTGCTCCTTACAATAACTTCGAAAGCAATCCTCGAACCCACAGTAGAAAGACCATTATTTAATAAAGCAAATTGGGATCTCTTCAGAGAAATAGTCAACTCTGAAATCCAGAACGATTATGACTGGAGTGGTTATGAGGGAATGGAGATTGTGGACAAAAAAATAAATGACTGGTATGAAGCGATTCTAAAGGGTATACAGGGGGCAATCCCAATGGGATCGAAAAAGACCATATCAAAACCTATCATAAATAACAAAATTAGAAATATCCAAGCTTGCTTCAACAGACTTTACAACAACAGGGGTTGTTGTCGACTTTTGTAGGTAGTAGGGGTAGGCAGCCCCGCCCAGGGAAGTACTACCGCCAAGGTTTCGGGAGACTCAGGGAATAGCCTGAATTCCATTTTCTCTCCCAGGCCTTGGTAGCTGGATACATATCTTTCTGCCTCACACATCAGGGGTATCAGGAAAACCCTCTTTATATAACATACACATCCAACTTCACGACATTGCCCTACATTGCTATCCTCTATCCATAAAACACTACTCTTCCCACTACATATCATACATGTAACACCATACACCTTACCCAATAAACATGGCAGTACAATTGTTAAGAGCAAACCTGGTGGTCCCTCGGATATCCACCCCCGGCAGGGTTGGGTCATTGACACAGGGCCCTCCCGGTCGTCATCATGCAACTGTGTCAAGAGCATTGCAATGTCCCAAAGCTGCTCGTCGGTGCAGCTTTTTCTTTAGCAATATAAGGGGACTTCACTCTAACATCAATTCTGTACACCAATTTCTTCAAGCAGAATCCCCTACTCTCCTTTTTTTGACAGAGACTCAAGTAACATCCACATCTGACACGTCTAGATTTAATTTTCCAGGTTATCAACTGCTCCAAAATTTCAGACCTAAAGGAGGTGTATGTTGCTTCGCAAAATCTGAAATTGCCCTGGAGGAGGTTACTAGTTTCAATTGTCCCTATTTTGATTATTCTATATACAAATTAATTTCTGCTGGTAAATTTAAATACATATGTTGTATCTACCGTTCCCCAAATACTCCTCCAGAGCAAAGTCTTTTTGATTCTCTGTCCTCACAACTCAGTGTCCTCAACTTAAATGCTTCTTCTGAAATCACTGTGTTGGGTGATTTTAATGTCCATAATGTTGAATGGCTCACTCATTCAGCCAGGACTGATGATGCTGGTCTTGAATGTGAGCTATTTGCAGACTCATTTAATCTCACTCAACTAGTCAACCAACCCACCCGTGTACCAGATAATCCTAATCATAATTCCCACCTACTGGACTTATTTTTAACAACCAATTCAGAAAATTATGATGTTACAGTGAGGTCCCCGCTTGGATCTTCTGATCACTGTCTGATACAGGCCACCTGTCTATCACCTACCACACCTTCCCACTCTGAACCTGTTTTGGTGACTAAATGGCATTACGATAGGGCAGACTGGGAGGGTCTTCAAGGTTTCTTTATTGATATTCCCTGGACCTCTTTTTTCTAATGATGCACACTCCACCTTGAGCCACATACAAGATTTTGTAAAAATTGGAATGGAAACTTTTATTCCTCATCAAAAGTACAGTAAAAGATCTAATTCACCTAAATGGTTTGACCATAATTGTGCTAGAGTAACTGAACAAAAAGCAATAGCCTACAATGCATACACAAGATCAAAAACACATGAAGCCTTTAATTACTTTAGAAACATCAGAAATCATGCCAAAACTGTATTAAACCTAACTAAATCAAACTTTCTCCACAAGCAGGCAAATAAACTTCTAAATAATCCAAATGATAACAAAATATTTTGGTCTACTCTTAACTCATTTAAATCCAACTTCACTACTGCTTCATCCATTCCACCATTAAAATCTCCGACTGGCAATCTTGTAAGTGACCCACGAGGTAAAGCTAACCTTCTTGCGGATATTTTCTCCACCAACTCAACCTTAGATAAAATAAATCAAGATGTCCCTGTACTTAATTTTAATTCGCCTGAAATTCCCTCACTTAAGATCCACACCAGACATGTCAAAACTATTTTGCAGAATCTCTCGGTAGATAAGGCTCCTGGTCCAGATGAAATTCCTCCAATAGTACTTAAGAATTGCTCCTTGGTGCTCGCTCCTGTATTGGCAAATTTTTCCGTCTGTGTACTCATACCTCATGCTTCCCAGTACCCTGGAAAGAAGCAAACATCCATCCAGTTCCTAAAAAAGGTGCCTCTTCAGATCCATCAAACTACAGACCAATAGCTATAACTTCCACTCTTGGTAAAGTCTTTGAAATTATATTAAATAATCACATAATTAAGCATCTTGAGAATAATAAATTAATCAGTGATAGGCAATATGGTTTTAGACGATGTCGATCAACTGCAGACATGCTTTGCCTTCTTACGCATCAAATCAACCAAGCTACAGACCAACATGGTGAAACACATACAATAGCACTGGATATATCAAAGGCATTTTTTTTTTTTTTTTTTTTTTCTATATTCCAACTTACTTCCTCTCGGGCATAGGCTGAGAGCCTTAACATTCACCGCTTTACAATGAACAGTGAAGCCCGTGAGGTCTTGTTCCAGTCTAGGGAGTGAGACATGTGAAGCACGTAGAGTACAACGAGCACCTGCCATCTTGCTCTCACATGAGGCACGGTGCTCACTCATGGCCCGAAACGACCCCATCTCTGAAGCCATCTCGTTTCCGTGCTTCACTGTTTCACCCCCTACACTCGGACTCTCACACTTACACACACACATTTGATAGAGTCTGGCATCAATCCTTATTGTCGAAGATGTCACACTACGGCCTTGCATCATTAGTTCCACTAATTTCTTCTTATCTTCATAACAGAAAAATACGTGTAATGGTAGATGGCCTTTATTCTCAATTTCACTCAATAAATGCTGGTGTTCCCCAGGGATCAGTTTTGGCCCCAATTCTGTTCCTCATTCATATCAATGATCTCATATCTACCACTCATAATCCAATACATTCCTACGCAGATGACTCAACACTCCACAGTTCCTTCACATTTACCAATTCTTTCACCCAACCCGATCTTATAAATTCAAAAATAAACACTGCAATTTCTCTGAACCAGGACCTTTCTAGAATTAATGGATGGGGACAAAAGAATCTAGTTTCCTTTAATGCACAGAAAACCAAGTACATTCAATTTTCTAACCGACAGAATCTCACTGACTCCCATATATTTTTTAATGATGTAAATATTCCCACTTCCCCTAGTATTGACATTCTCGGTGTAACATTAACTACTAACTTGAGCTGGACACATTATGTTAGAAGCATTGCTAAGAATGCCTCTAAAAAACTGGGACTCCTGTACAGAGTTCGAGAATTCTTCACTGACGAGCAGTTGGCCGTGATATATAAAAGTCATGTGCGTTCTCAGATGGATTACTGTTCACCTCTGTGGGGTGGAAGTGGAGTGGTTGCATTGAGGCAGTTGGACAAAATTCAAAATAAAGCTATTAGATTAATCAATAACCCTGCAATCACACAGGACCTTCCTACATTATCCATACGAAGAAACGTTGCATCCCTTGCATTATTCTACAGATATTTTCACAGCAATTGTTCCGAGGAACTTGCTTCAATTGTGCCGCCTCTCCACATCTTTCCCCGTAGAACTAGGGCAGCTGAGAGCGCCCATGAATTTACACTTTCTCCTCCACAATGCAGAACTTCTGCTTATCAGAATTCATTTATCCCCAGAGCTACTACTCTTTGGAATTCACTTCCCTCGAATTGCTTTCCACAAACTTACAATCTACAAATGTTTAAATCCAGTTGTTACAAACATTTTATGAATGGAAGATGCCTTTAGGCACATGGACCTTTTTGTTTTATCTGTGTTTTTCCTTCCTCCGTTCATTGTCTCTTAAAAAAGAAAAAAAGAAAAAAAAAGCATTAGAAACGGTTGGACCTGGGTAGATTATAACCATTATAAAAGGCTAAAACAACTACTGGTTAATGAATGCCGAGACAGCAGTAGCAAAAACTGGGAATCTAATGTCCAATACCTAATTGATAATGCAAAATATCCTGTATCTTTTTGGCAGAAAATTAAGACAATGAAAGGGACGACAAATACATCCCCCCATATGTTCTAGACAGTGATAATAACAAATTTACGACAGCAAGAAAAAAGAGGAAATCTTCAGGAACATATGGAGGGATGTCTTCAAAATCTCGGAAGAGGAGAACCAAGACTTTGATGATGAAAAGGAGGAGGAGGTGCACACATACCTAAATAGGAATTTAGAAAGAACCATACCTTTCATCCATATAGACCACACCAGATTCGACAATACAAGCCAAACGACAAGAAATGCGACAATAGAAGAAGTTAAACACCTGATACACAAACTGAAAAATAACACCCCGGGTTATAGTAATATAAATAAACTTATTCTACTAAATATCCCCGAAAGAGCCCTAAAGCAACTTGTTGAGATATTTAATGATTCACGATGCCTAGGCTATTTTCCAGACAAATGGAAAAAGGGTATTATTAACTTAATACCAAAGGGATCTAAATCACCTTTCAACCCAAGAAACTATAGACCAATCACCTTATTAGAAGTACCCGGAAAATTATTAGAAAAAATCATCAATACAAGGCTAAAATCACATCTCAACCATAACAATTTACTGCCAAGCTCGCAGCATGGGTTCCGGGAACACCGAGGCACAGGCACAGCACTTTTGGTTACTTCTGAAATATTAGCCCATGCTAAGAGTCGCCGTGACCAATGCTCAATAGTTCTACGTGACGTGTCGAAGGCATTTGATAAGGTGTGGCATGAGGGACTCAAATTCAAAATATTACAACTAGGCTTACCTTCCTACTTTGAGAAAATATTATGTGATTACCTCGTGGACCGCACAGTCAGTATACGTGTGGGAACAATAATGGGGCCAGAAATAGTAATAAAAAGTGGAGTACCTCAAGGGGGAATCCTTTCGCCAACCTTATACACTATTTACACCAGAGACATGCCCGAACCTGCAATGGATTGCCATAATATCACATATGCCGACGACATAACTCAAATTATCACTTACAGAGGAAAATCAAGAAGACTTATGGCAGAGCTTGTTGGTGCAGAAATAGAAAAAATCAACGCATTTGAAAAAAGCTGGAAAATAAAAACTAACCAGACTAAATTCGCGCTAATCAATATTGCAAACAAAAAATACAAGGAAGTAGTAGCAAACGGAGAGCTTATAGATTATGCACATAAAGGTAAAATATTGGGATTACAGATCACTACAACAGGTTATTGCAGACATGTCAAGGACTTAACAATTAAGGGGAAACACGCATTAAGTGAGCTATACAAACTAAAAGATCTCCCACAACATATAAAACTGCAACTTGTCAAATCCTTTGTACTACCTATAATAGAATACCCAGCGATACCATTATGTGCCCTAAGCAAAACCCAGATATCACAGCTACAGAAAATTCAAAATAGAGCACTAAGATTCTCATTCAATGAATACTTCCCATACACTAAGAAAACAGAGGAAATGCACATGGAGGCTAATATATGTCCCATGAACATAAAACTAGCGGAAAGAGCAAAACATCTGGTGAGAAAATACAGTCAAATGAACGACCCCGTTATGGACTGGATACAGGGAGACCACAGTGGTCACAGTTGGTTCCCCACTTCCAGGACCATTGTAGAAGCACCACTACCCGAACCAAGATTCATTTAGAATGATATGGATTCAGCTGAATTTCCGATCAATATTAGCTGGATGCACCTCAAGGCTGAACCAGGGAACACTTTAGTGTCACCTTGGCTCCAGCTGGAGTGGCTAACTGGCAATATGACCGGGAGGAAGCAGGGTAAAAACATTATATATCACTAATAAGGCGACCACCTGTTATAACATCACTAAATAAGCCATTCCAGCCGAATTTCTGATCATTATTAGCCAGGTGTGTCTCAAGGCTGAGCCAAGGATCACTTCAATGTGGTCTTGGCTCTAGCTGGAGGGGTAAACTGGCGATATGATCGGGAGGAAGCAGGCAAGATAACTTACATCACGATTGAGGCAAACTCTATCTAATAAAACTCATCAAATACGACCATAACTGAATATGACACTCAATATAACGGAACCGATAAGACTCAACCAGGGGAAATGCAGACGGGGGATGTGGTAGAGCACCCAGCAATACTTCCGTCAGTATCCCATGACTTACTTACCAGAGTGCTAGTACGGATCCCTCCGGGGTAGCACCGACCCTGTGAGGGAGTTGTCAATGCCTCAAAACAATCCCACAGTACCACATAATTATAGGGGCAGTCAAGTGGCGTTGCTCTCAAGCTGGTGCACTGCTTGAGCCCTTGACTGTCCACTCAATATAGTTTTCCTAATGAAGTCAATATATATAAACGATGGTTCTCCTGTCTGGGGCCCGCCATGGCGGACCCCAGGCAGGGGACCTATCGGGCCCATCTTTCTGGAAAGGAAATATGGAGAAGCCAGGGTTGGCTGTAGTTGCTCGCGACGGGAATTCTTGCGGATACACAGTATACTTAACATAAACAATAGCTAGGTGGACAGCCCACCATCTTTTCATTCTCTTCAACTCTTCATTTTTAACCCCCACTTGTCTTGATCTGATCTCTCTTATTTCACAACTAGTGAGTCCTCACCTCACATTCTGATTCTGATTCCTATTCACTTACCTTCCATTCCCTGAAGATGATAGTTGTCTATCGAAACGCGTCGGATCATCATGAATTTTGCTCACCTTTTGCACAATCTCCCAGAACACCTGAGAATTTCCTCCTTCACTTCCTGATCATTCCAGACTGCTCACTGCTGCTAACAACTCCTGCCTCTCAACTCGCTCCTGACCACCACTACCATGGCCACCAGCACTACCACAGCCAGTGGTATGGTCAAGTGGTTTAATTTCAAAGCAGACTATGGTTTTGTCACCACTTCCAACAACGAGGATATCTTCTGCCACCACACCAACATCCACAACAACAAGAGCAGCAAGAGAGCCTCGTTGGTGAATGGTGAAGCAGTGGAGTTTTTCATCGGGGAAGAGAAGCCATCAACATCACAGGCCCTGAAGGAGCCCCTGTCAAGGGCTCCTCATTCTCTCCACATAACACTCCAACAAAGGCGCCAACAACAACAACGAATGCAGAAGGGGAAGCTGTACTGAGGGCAAAAATCTATGCCTGTATCCAGTCAGCCATAGCCATCGCTGGTACAGATAAACAACAACTCTGCCAGCTGATCCCCTATCTGCTGTCAGTCAACAAGCTGCCGACAATCACCATCCCTGAGGAGGCTCTCTCCACGACCTCAGCAATCACCAAGAGGTCGTCGGCAAGGAAGAAGCCCTCCAAGAGACAACAACACCGAGCCCCAGAACCAACACCGCTGGAGGCGAGGAGTGCTCCCAAACAACAACTGCTTCTGCCAAGACCTCTCAGTCTAGAGTACTACTCTAGACAGAAGCCAAAAGGGGCACTCCTCCAGAACATCAGCAGCTTCAGCTTCAACTACAATTAAGGAGAAGTCAACACCATCATCACCAACACCGGAGTCAACCTGCCACCAAATGGAGACACAGCAACCAGAGATCGAGCAAGATCAACCATTCTTCGACCAGACGAATTTCAACCCCTCCGCAACGAAAAACATCCGCTGGCAACCAGAACCACCAGCAGCCAAACATCAACGGGTGACCAAACTAAAAAAATCTAAGCACATCAATCTCTACACCTCCCCTGAACATGACTAAGAGCGCCGACAGAATCATCAACTTCATTAAAACAGCCACATGAACAACAGCAAGGTGGTCAGCCCACCATCTTTCATCTCTCCAACTCTTCATACTCACCACTTTACCTTCAACTACAACCTCTACTTTCTACACTTGTGGGGACTCTACCTCACATCCAGTTATCCAGTTATCCTATTCACTTACCTTCCATTCCCTGAAGATGATAGTTGTCTATCGAGACGCGTCGGATCATCATGAATTTTGCTCACCTTTTGCACAATCTCCCAGAACACCTGAGAATTGCTGTTCGTTCTATTGAAAGTCTTAATAATAAAATAATTAATGCTGATACATGTATTTCCTTCAACCTCGCCTGCCTTAAAGAAAATATATATATATATATATATATATATATATATATATATATATATACTATACAGTATATATATATATATATATATATATATATATATATATATATATATATATATATATATATATATATATATATATATATATATATATATATATATATATATATATATATATATATACTATACAGTATATATATATATATATATATATATATATATATATATATATATATATATATATATATATATTTATTTGTATATATATATAAACTTTCTAAGTAATATAATATATACTGTAAATATAGAAATCCCTAGTAGGCCTACAGCATAGCCAATTATAATTTACATACTGTACATCCAATTAAAGGCTCTAATTCCCTATTTCCCATCTATTATTTTAAGAAATCATATATGTTTTGCTATCTATCTATCTATGTATCTATATATCTATCTATCTATATATATATATATACTCAGGCACATATACCCCATTATTTTTTTATTTATTTTTTAACTGGGGGTGGCCGACTTTTAAGACATTGAATGATTAACCCAAATTATACCATAATTCACATAAATGTAGCCGCTCTGATTCGTCTCCATTCATATCTTTATTTATTAATGGGATTTATTTTTATTAATTTTATAATTTATATTATTTATTTATATATTGCATATTTCTCAGAATGACCTAACCTTCAAGGGATTCAGCAACCTAAATGTAAGCGAATTCTTCACGATCAATCAAGCAAACAACACGAGAAACAATAGTTATAAGATTATAGGCAAGCGTTTTCATTCTCATGAGGCAAAGCATTTCTTCTTCAACCGTGTTGTGAATATTTGGAACAGACTGCCCTCGAACATTGTGAACTGCAATACTGTCAAAACATTTAAGAACTATCTGGATAAACACTTGGCAAATAACCCCCAATTAACACAGTTTATTTCAGAATAACGCGTAATGAAGTGATAACACATACCGCAATGTATATTGATATTCATACACCTGTTCCCTTTCAGAATTGTAGTAATAGAGGTAGCGTAGACTACAAATCAATTTAATTTTCTCCCTGTCCTATCCGAAATTCCATGTCAGTTTTTCCATACTACATGGTATTTTTTCCAACTGTTTCCATGCCAGCATTAGCTGGAGGGAGTGGTGGGTGGGGAGGAGCCTTCTTCTTTGCTATTATTTTCTCTACCTCGTAGTCAGTAGATTAGTAGATTAGATATCCAAAATGCCCCGTAAGGACCAATAGGTCTGTTGCAGTTTGTTAGTCATTTGTATTGCTTTGTATAACCTAACATCAGCTAACCTAACCCATGACGCACATTTCTTCAGTTCATGTCATTTGTCTTCTTCCAGGTGTTTATTATCTTTTTAATGAGTTTCTCAAGTGGGGTCATAATTTTCCGCAACACCTCAGCCAGTAATGTATTCAAATTGACCCTCACGAGTACAGAGGGCGGCGAACTAGTTAACTCTGAGGCCCTGACACCTGGTAACCTTGGTACACTCGGATGCCATAGTATCTAGCCCACTCAGAAATATTCCTGGACCTCACTTTTTTGTCTTTGTGGATGAGGTAAACAAAAGGCAAAACTGCCTGTGACGAGAGTTGGAAGAGTGACAGGGCCAAAATCAAGGAATGTAAAAGCCAAAATACCTGGACACAAGGAGTTTGAAGCAATTCAAGTGATAGGATGAGTGAAAGATGGATTCAGGGAGAGAGTTCCAGAGTTCTGATATTGAAAAGAAGAAAGATTGGGAATATCGTTTCACTCTTGGGTTGGAGAGTTGCATATAGTAGGGGGGGGGGATTGTGTTGCAAGTCGGGTGCTACGTGCTCTATGTAGAGGAGGTGGTATACACTGAGAGAGTTCTGGGTGACACTTATTTTTGTTATAGCAGTAAAATAGCGAGAGAGATGCACAATTGCGGCGAAGAGAGAAAGGGAGAGATTGCAGAGAATCAGCGAGTGGACGTGAGTTGATGAGACGAAAAGTTTTTTTTTTTCGATTTTGTCTAGAAGTGCTGTGTGAGAGGATCCTCCCCACACAAACGAACAATACTAAATACATGGACGCAATGTGCCCCTGTACATAACAAGAAACTGTAGGAATAAAGAACCCCTTGAGGCGGTTGAGCACACCCAGCTTCTGGGAAGCTGTTTTTCTAATTATGCAAGTATAGGCCTATCTCTAGAAACGAATTTATGAATATAATTTTCTATATATCTACTACAAAACTATACACACTATTTAATGAAAATCGAATTATATAAGAACATAAATCCAAATAGTTATAATTGCATAACAAACATAGGAGTCCACGAATTCTTATGAGTGGGCTAGAACCTCGAGTGTACAGTTGCCTACATAAGCTCTGTTCCTCGTCGTGATCTTATGTATGCAAGTAAAATAGTAGGATTGAATTGCGAGTGTTGTTTCTTTCAATTACTAGTCGACTAATCAGATGAGTTAACCACTGCATAAGATACTACACTCGTAATTCAATCATGTGTATTATATGTCCATGTATAAGATCACGGAGAGGAACAGAACTTATGTGGGCAACTGCACATAGCATGTCAGAGAGGGCCGTGGTCACAATGCCCCCCAAGGTTTATCTTCAGTACAATATATGGCATTAGGCACCGCACATGATCACAGTTTTTAGGCCGCCATATGGACAGGCTTGGTAATAATAAATAACCCCCTGTATGTCTTGAGTTTTGGAGGTAATTCATACAATAATAGTGACTTGGAGGTGTGTGTGTGTGTGTGTGTTTTGCATGTCAGTAGGCTGTTGGTAAAGGACTGATACCATGAGTAACATACACTGAGTTCCAATAATATCTACCCTAGATATACCGCGATTCAAAGTTGTGACTTTTTAGTTGTTGTTGTTGTTGTTGTTCCTCAAGCTGCCTGGCCGAACAGCCCCAAGGCCCCGAATAAGGCCAAGGCCATAATCGAGCGCCCCCAAAGAACCCTCCCTGCCGACCACAATAAAGCCTGGGTGACCGAAGCCACTCCATGGCGGGGAGCTAAGGAGGGTGCAGAAACGCCCGGGAAACCAAAGCCCCACCCAGGGCCCTGTGCCCCTCAGCAATTATGAAGAGAAAGTTGAGGGGCAAAGGAAAAATGTGACGCTTTGGCTTCCAATCATGGTAGATTGGGAGGTCAATCCACGGAAGAGACGCCGTCACTTGAGATCTAGAAAATATATAAGTAAAAGGAACAGTCAGAGTAAGCTATGGGTATGGCAGAGATTGCTCAGCTCTCACTCTGATAGACCAGCCCATCACCACATGACTAGAACCCAATCCTCTCAGCATCAGCTAGGAAAGGCCCTAGAAAGCCGCCTTAGGCGAGGGGATAGCTCCCCTATTTCAACCCCTTACGGGGATGGGCACCCGCCATGACTTTTTAGTTACTAATCACTATAACCATCTAGCCACACCTTCTCTACCGAACCTATAAAAGACACTAAATGGAAGTGTGTGTACAACAAAGAACACTAGACAAATATATGAATTCAACATATATGTATGTAAATACTCAGGCACCCCCATTAGCTGGGGGTGGCTGACTCGAGAGAGAGAGCCCGAACAGAAACAACATTTAAAGTTCCAATTTGTAGGGTCCGGGACCACTTTCATGTTTCATCGCCCCTTTCTCTGTCTCGTCTAGTAGGTGAAATTTACAAGGGGAGGAGGATTCCTAGCCTCCTGCCCCCACCCCTGGTGGTGGAAGTTCTTCCCCATCCATCACAGAGGAAGCTATCTGCACCAGTTAGTGGCGGGCGCTGGGGTCGCCGCATTCCTACTCCATTAGAAATATTGAAAGGTAGATAGAGAAAAGATAGAAACGGCTATAGGAAGTAGAGGACACCAACCCTCACTCTGTCAAAGAGTCAGGCCACCACTAACAAAATTGGCACTTCCAATAAGATAAACACTTCTCTATTTTTGCTAATGCATTTTGACATGTGATCATTTGATATGGCACAATTGCTTATGGCTATGTATAAGAGAAAGTGAAAACTTCACAGTGCTTTGAACACAAGCTTGGAAAACTAAATCCACACATTATTTGTAATTTTATAAATGCGACAGTTTCGGTTCATCTGAAGATGATAATAGAAACGGTTGTATCTTTAAAGCAAAACCTGTTTTTAATATAAGGGTTTATAGTCTGTTTCTTGTCAACTGATGGTAAATTGTAAAATTTCCATCAAGATTTATCTGTTATTTTGAAGACTTTGTGGTGAAATATGGTGCTAATTATATAAACTTAATATGATGCAGACATAGTAGTTTCATAATCTTTCCATTAAGTACCTAGAAATGATCTGGTAAGCGTTTCTATTTATCGTCAGCTGAAAAGAAGCAAGAGTGTAGTTTTACCATAATAGGCTAGCACACTAATTTTGTCCTGCTCATCTATCCCTTCACTTACATTTTTCACTCCCAACAGAAGTAGGAAAACCAGAATGGCCCCCAGAGTCGTATGATCCATATTTGGGAAATAACGAACGAGCATGATTAGGATGTTTAGATCAAGATGTAGGAGGAAAATGACACCCAACCCACATTCTAATTCTCCCTACCAATAAATGCCTACAGTGGCCGATAGAGGCGCTGAACTGAACGCAAGGTTTACCGCGGTGCATTGTGGGAAATGAGCGACATCGCGGAGCTATCCACCCTCCCTCTCCTTCAACAATTCTATAATATATGCAGTTAGTCGAAATTTCTGTAGCTGACACATACTTTGGTCTATGCATACTTTTTTTTATATATTTTAAAATCACCCATATTCATAAATAACGTATATTTACAATACAAAGTCAGCAGGTATTTTCCCGCCAATTTTGTTATGATAATTAATCAGCTTATAATTATGTTTGTAGTCATTATCAGCTGCATATGGACTTTCCCTTTATTACTATACTATATAAGCACTTAGTGTAGTCGTATACTGTATAATAAAAACGTGTAGAATCACACACAAATTGAGATAAACTGTGCATATCCTAGGTGTTGGGTACAGTGATGTCTACAGTCGTAGCTCTTGCGCTAGTTCAGAAGCGTCCACCAGAGGTCTCAAAGGAATTGTTGGTAGGGAGAATTGGGCCACCTCACAACCAATTTACAGTAATTGCAAATAATATACGTGGAAATGATAGGTTATACAGGTTGGTCCAGTTCCCTGACAGAAGCCGGTACAACACCATCACACCCACGTATTATTATCCTCCTAAGGGCACCTAGGAAATACTCCACAGGTCCGGGTTACTCCATATCATATTTATTAACTTTATAAGACTACCCGGTACCGTGCTTTGTTCTAGAGGAGGGGAAATACCTTTAAGTTCGAATAAAAAGGTATATTAGAAATAATTTCAGTATTGTTTCGACAGAAGTAAATGTGTTTCTTTGTCTACCATACGTGCGACAGGACATTGACTAATTCAATATTAGTATATATATATAAACTACATAAAATGATCTAAATATAGCTAAACTAAAACTAAAAAGACATCACCGGTACAGAAGGGGTTAACCCTTTAATAAACCCTACATATCATCTGAGATGATAGGCTCAAGAGCAGGTACAGTCGGCCAAATAAGTGAGATCGCGGCACCAAGTATATCTTTATCAGTAATTGGTATCAGCAATATCTACAGTAAACTTCACTTATTCATTTCAAGTGAGATATACAAATATGTTCCTACACTTACCTACCCTATCCAACATCTGACAGAAATTAATACAGCACAGAGCGAGCAAAACGTAATGACAGCTGAGCCATGACTTATTTGGCCAACCGTACAAGCGCAAATAAGAGTAAGCCGGGACTAGTTGACGAATACAATGTGCAAAACAGTGAGACAAGCCGTTCATTTTGATACTTCTATGGCAGAATACAGTGAGCCCCCTTGAGGATTATGACGCATTTTGACAGTACATTCTGGTTATCATTAGACGATATTGTACAGCTTTGGAAAGATCTGTGGGAATGATAAGGGCAAAGACTAATTATGACGCATTTTGACAGTTTATTCTGACTATCATTAGACGATTTTACACAGCTTAGGAAGGATCTGTGGGGTCTAAAAATGTAAAGACTATCTCAATTAACCCTATGACTTCCCTATGCCCTTCCTAATCTGCATAACATCGTCTAATAATAGCCAGACTAAACTGTCAAAACGCGTGAACAAAAAAACCACTCCAGGATCCCCTTTCAAGATATATTTTTACATTTTTCGGTAGAAAAATGTCCCGGTTTCTCTTAAATTACGGGCTCGCTATTGCTCGCCAGGAAAAAAATCAACACCTAAATAAAGCGAAAAGTCTTAATATTGACAAAGAAATGGGGCGAAAGATCTTAAAATCGCCAAACAAATGGGCTGAACGTCTTAAAATCTGAAAACTATTGAGGCTAAGCATGAGGGAGAAGGGGGACCAGAAAAATAGACCATCTCCCCTTAAGAAAGACCTTCCTTATTTAACCCTATTTGGTCAGAGGGGGGCAATTTTGGACCTCCCCTGTTTCGCAACATTAGTTTCGAAATTGTAAGACGCTTCACCCCATTAGTTTAACGATAATAACACGCTTCACTTCATCCAGGTGTTGATAGCGAGCGCAAAACAATCCCACCCCTACTCTGTAAAACTCTCCAACCCAAGAGTGCAACGAAATTCTCAATCTTTCTTCTATTCAACAAATGAGCTCTGGAACTCTCTCCCAGAATCAGTCTTTCCCTCTTCCTATGAATTAAATTGCTTCAAACTCCGTGTGTCCAGGCATTTTGGTTTAAATGTCCCTTGATTTTGGCCCTGTCACTCTTTCAACTCTGGGGGAGGCACTTGTCACAGGCAGTTCTGCCTTTTGTCTCCCTCACTCACATATAAAACAAATGTAACTCAGAAGAAATCGGCCTTCAGCCGGGCCATTTTTCTATTGGGAAATGTACAAATTTAGCTTGAAGAGGGTCTGGGTGATCAGTTTATTTTTTTGTAAGCTTGAAGGAAGTCTGGGAAGGCGTTTGTGTTAGCCTAAGGGGCAATCTAGAAAATGGCAGAAACAAGCAAAATCCTCAATACCAATTACACAAAATATCCTATTAACCCCTTCACCACCATTACGTAATTGTCATCATATTCTGGTTACCATAAGACGATTATCTTTAGTTTATAATCTACCTGTGCGACTGAAATGGGTACATACGATCTCAATAAACCCTCTTAATAACATTGGTCCTTCTTAAACTGCATAAAGTTATCTAATTTTAGCCAGAATCAGAGGTAAAAATACGTCATGGTACTGAAAGGGTTAAGCCCCCCAAAACATCGGACCAGGCAATTTTAACCCCTTCTGTACCGGCGACGTCTTTTATGCAGCTTAAGGGGGGTGACCTGATTTTGTTCGGTCCTTTTCTATCTTTCTCTGGCTTGTATCCATTTGGCCCCATTCAGCCTACTGTTTTAAGACTTTTATCCCCATCCAGGTGTCAATTTTTTACTGGTGAGCGGTAGCGAGCCAGCATATTTTTTATTTTTGTTTGACAGCAGGCTAAATTTGTACATTTTTCGATAGAAAAATGTCTCCGGCGAAGCCGGATTTCTTCATATAATGCTTGCTCGCTATCGCTCGCCAGGAAGAAATCGACACCTAGATGGGGATAAACGTCTTAAAATAGTTGGCTGAATGGGGCCGAATGGATACAAGCCAGAGAAAGAGAGAAATACAAAAATCAGGTCACCCCCCTTAAGAAGGATCTGTGGTAGTAATAACGATTAAGATAGTTCTAAGCTTGTTAATTGCTGGAGGACCTATTTAAACTGAATACAATTATCTAATGGAAGCCAGAATAAAGTTAAAAAGACTTCGCCGGTACAGAAGGGGTTAAGGGGAGATGGTTCGTTTTGCAGGTCCCCTTTCTCCCTCGTGTTAAGCCCCATTTTTCTTGAGATTATAAGAATTTTGGTCTATTAGTTTGGCGATTTTAACACATTTCGCCCCATTTCGTTGCCAATTTTAAGACCTTTCGTGCCATTTAGGTGTCGATTTTTTCCTGGCGAGCGATAGTGAGCCTAATATGTTAAGAGGAACCGGCCTACGGTCGAGAATTTTTTCTACCGAAAAATTTACAAATTTATCTTGAAAGGGGGTCTAGGGAGTGTTTTTCTAAGCTTGATGTAGGTCTAGCGAGGAAACTAAGACAAAGGATTAAATGAATTAATAGACCAACAAAAAGTCAGCTTCCAAAATTAGTTCACATGTAAATTCTTCTGTTACGTAAAGATAACAAGCATAAAACACACGGAATTGGAACAGTATTTGACTAACTGCTTCGGGTCTCATCTCTTTAAGGTTAATACGACAGCTGATAAGAAGACCTGTTGAGTGTGTGGTGGTGTGGTGGTGGTGTGGTGGTGGAGGTGTGGTGGTGATGGTGGGTATGGTGATTATGTGATGGTGGTGATTAGCGTGGTGGTGGTGGCGATTGTGTGGT
>CM064506.1:28305740-28308240 GCA_032716605.1 Paralithodes platypus | reverse complement strand
AGAAAATGAAAACCATGGTCGTCACCGGTATTGCATGGGTTAAGGGGGCATGGGCCGGTTTTCTGGACCATTTTATCCCTCATGTTTAGCCCCATTAGTTTTCAGATGTTCAGAGGTTTGCCCCATTAGTTATTCGATTTTAAGACCTTTCGCCCCATTTCTTCGTCAATATTTGGACCTTTTGTGCTATTTGTTAGGTGTCGATTTTCTCCCTGGCGAACGATGGTGAGCCTGTAATGTTGGAAGAACCGGCCTTCGGCCGGGAAAGTTTTCTACCGAAAAATGTACAAATTAATCTAGAAGGGGGATCTAATGGATGTTTTTGTTTTAATTTGATGGAGGTCTAGGGAGGAAACTAGAAAAATAATGAATACATGCAAAAATCGCCCCAAAAGTGAACCATCTCCCCTTAATGACCAATGTGTAGGAGAGGTACAGATAGGGTGTGGTGGTATAATGACTAAGGCGTATAAGGTGTATTGAAAGGTACCGATATACAGTAGGTGTGGTGGTGGTGGTGGTGGTTGGAGGGACAATCTGCTATATAAGGATCAAGGTAAATATAGTGTCGATCCTTGGGTGTGGAAGTTCAGCCTCACTACCACTACCACTACCACCTGTCGCTCCTTCTTTCATCTCTCTCTCTCTCTCTCTCTCTCTCTAAGTCTGCTTTTTTGTTATCTTTTTGCTTGCCATGTTTCTTTTTGGTCGTCAATATCCAGAAAATATGATGATAGACGAACAGTTACAATCATACATACATACATACATACGTGAACTACCTGAAGTACCCGAGAAAATCGAAGTATGGGCTGTTTATCTTGGGGGGGGGGGGGTGAGGGGACAAATGTTTTTCGTTTAAACCCCCTTAGTATGCATGCCAAGTATGGGCTCTCCATCTTGAAAACTGAGGGAGAGGGAGGGGGAGCTCTCCATCTTGAAAACTGAGGGAGTAGTTCGTGAACAAACAGAAAGTGCCCTTTATACTGTATAGTAGACTAATCTATGAGGCACATCAGCTCGATAACTATTTTTACCCAACGTCTTTGCACAGTGTTCATTTCGTTATCCTAGAGTACACTGCTCCAGTTTGCTCATGACCTCATCAAAGCCCCCCCCCCTGCCCCCCCCCCTGATCTCCTGAGTGACCTTGGTGCTGGGGTCAGGGGGAGAAAGTGGTGATGAGGGAGGAGGGGCTGATGAACTAAGGGGGAGGAGGGGTTATAGTGTTCTATATAATTAACAGTAGGGTCAGTCAGCCAGCCAGTCTCCACCTTTTCTATGTCCGTACCTCCCCCTCGACCCATATACCCAACTCCTCATCTGCCCTGACCTTGAAAAAAAAAAAAACACACAGACACACACACAACTAATGAAAAAACAAGAAAAAACTAACATGAAAAAAGTCGGCAATTATTTTTTTACCCCTACCTTGCTCAACTTTCCCTTGTTTAGAAATGAGCGCATCGATTACACAGTAGTGATCACATAATATCAATTACATATTATGTAATTGATATTATGTGACCTTGTGGCTTGTGATGTTGTCATATCGATATGCTTGGCAAATTCAGCTCAATATTGTGCAAGTAGTTTGATATTTTGTTTGTTTTCCTATGTGAGTGAGGTAGACAAAAGGCTAGTGCCTCCCCCAGAGTTGAAAGAGTGACAGGGCCAAAATCAAGGGACGTTCGAGCCAAAATGCCTGGACACACGGAGTTTGAAGCAATTTAAGTCATAGGAAGAGGAAAAGACTGATTCTAGGAGAGAGTTCCAGAGCTCAGCTGTTGAATAAAAGACATTGAGTAACGTTTCACTCTTGGGGTGGAGAGTTGCACAGAGTAGGCGTGGGATTGTGTTGCAAGACGGGTGCTACATGCTCTACGAAGAGGAGGTGGTATACACCGAGATAGCTTTGAGGAACACTGATTATTTTAATAGCGGTAGAATAGTGGGAGAGATACAACATTGCGGCGAAGAGAGAGAGATTGCAGAGAATTGGTGAGTGGACGTGAGTTAATGAGACGGAAAGCTTTCTTTTCTACTTTGTTTAGAAGTGCTGTGTGAGATAATCCTCCCCACACATGTGAACAATGCTAAATACAAAGACGCACGGTGTCCTTGTACAGAGCAAGAAGCTGCGCAGGGGTAAAGAACCCATGGAGGCATAAGAATAAGAAAATATAAATGGGAAGATGAAAATAAGAGAACATTATGAGTATGTGGAGAAGAACCCATCGTTACATCGCCCTCTCTCGTGGTGACAGGGCTTGAAGTGAAGCCATTGGTCTCACCTAGTCTGGCGGCCAGCAATTTAAGGGGCTAGTGGCTGCTTTTTTGGTCTATCAATTAATTTATCAATTTATTTTTTAGTTTCCTCGCTAGACATCCCTCAAACTTAGAAAAACATCCCCTAGACCCCCCTCAAGATAAATTTGTAAATTTTTCGGTAAAAAAAATTCCGGCCGAAGGCCGGTTTCTCTTATAATTACAGGCTCGC